>JAEAOA010002228.1:0-7500 GCA_016746295.1 Potamilus streckersoni | reverse complement strand
AACAAAACACCTTTTTGCTTCCCGGTTGGGGATCTCTGATATTTTACGCAAACGGCGAAGAAATATTTGATGCCAATTATTACGTGTGCTAGTATGGTCCGGACTGATGTCAATGATTGCTACTCTGAGAATAGAATAAAAACAAAAAATTGATGGATCCAGGGTCAATCTGATTTCTTAATCAAGGTCAATAATTAGATTCAATATTTTAATAGATTGGCTGTTTAGCAGGACAAACAGAACTGAATTGAATTTGCAAACCGATTTATCAAATCTAGTAGACAGTCATCAACAGAAAAACAATGAAATAAAATAAAAATCAAAACATAAATCTACCATACAAATAAATTACAAAATAAATACCAATTCACTCTATAAAAGGAAAATAAATAATATTATTACTTAACATTCTTTAACCTGAGTTTAATTACGTGAGCTTAAACAAAATTGCAGAAGAACTATTATGAATTATAAAGAATATGTACATTAAATAATATTTATATTTACAACAAAGTACATCTGCTTTTTTCTTGATGTGCCTGATGTCAATATTATAACAACAAACTCGACCTTAATAATCTCTGATTTTGTATTTCATCTAGCCGATGATGTTCTAATGCCAAACTTATAGCCAAATATTTCTTCTCGATTTTTGAATAATTTGTTAGGTGCTTTATTAATGTCTTACAAAAATAGCACACTAGATTTTCAATACCATTTATATCTTCTTGAATCAATACTACTTCAACACCAATATCACTTGCACCAACAGACAGTTTAATTGATTCAGTGAAATGTGGAGCTGTAAAAACTGGTGCGCTCTTAAATATGGCTTTAAAATTATTTAAAGCCCTCTGACATTTTATTCCAAAATAAACGTGGTTTTCGTGCTCAGCAAACATCCATGGGGTTCAGCAATATTAGATAAATTGGGACACAATTTGATCGCGAAGTAAATCGTCAAGTAAATTTTTTTTAATTTCCCTAGTTGGCATTGTTCCCTTGCAATCAGCTGCTTAAACTCCAAAACCATAGTTTTATCAATATAGATAATACTGCAGCTGGTGGTGCACTTCTTAAAAACCACAGTACACATTTGTATGTTTTGTGGACCATATTCAAACAGATATTTATTTCATAAAAATAACTAATACACACACACACATATGTATGTATATATATATATATATATATATATATATATATATATATATATATATATATATATATATATATATATATATATATATATATATATATATATATATATATATATATATATATTCCGTTAGTAAACACATTTTATTTATTGTAAATTTATTCAAATTTATTTATATCTGTATCTGTGTTTGTTCAATAAAATTCTTTATCTTAAGGTAAAATTAACGATTATTCCGTCAAAGAATTTTTTTAAAAGTGTAGATATGACCTGTACTCAGATGCTACTAAACCTGCTATCCTTTTATCTGATAAACATCAGATTTCCTATCACCATCCTTATAGACCAAGTTATTGGATTTTGTCAAACTATCGTGGCGCCATGAGCCATATGTATAGCTGCATCTCTGAAAATATGAAATGTAATTTGAGATTTGTTTAAGTTGTTTTTTTTTCTGTTTGTTAGTGGAAAATCAACTATATACTTAGAATCATATGGTACAATAATTTTCATCAAATCAATAAATAGGAACGGCTAATTGCTTGCTTTCAAAACCATTGTTTTATGACCTATTTAGACTCAATATTTTGATTAAATTGTCCTATTATCGAATGTATCTTTCCCATATGACTGTAGCTATCTGTGTTTGAATTATTCTGAATAAGCTTCGTTGCAATGAGATCAAATACGGTATAAACTTTATAAAGTAATCTAGTATATAACATTGTTTGAGATTCATTTACACAGAGGTAAATAGAGAATATAATGAAGGTTAATAGCTAGGGTCAACATACGAGAATATATACGTATGGAATAATTGCGCTATTTTCGTCGCTGTCGTTGAGTTGGTCCGTAAATACAATATTGTATTTCGTCAGTATTGTTGTTCAGGAGGACGCATATTACATTTTCAGGTAGAATACAATGCCCTAAATTTAGAAAGTTTGTAAATTTTGACAGGTTCGGCGACATATGCATATTTAAAATATCGTGTGGTAATTCCTCAAAAGGAGTAATTGCTTGTACCAATTGTAAGCCTATTAGGGATGTTTTACTCAAAATCATTTATCATGGGCTCAGTGTTTTGAAACGTTGTTCTAACTGGGTATTCTCTATGTCTAGTGCACAGTATCAGACTTTTTATTATTTGTATTAATATTTTTTGGTGGAAAAGAAAAGGATATCTTTGCACATTTTCAAAATAGGCTAACTGGTAGCTTTCTGTATATTTGTTTAGCCCAACACCAATGATTCAGATTTCTACCTAGCCACAAAGATTTTAATTACATTTTAATGTTATAAGAAAAGTATAATTATGTAGTGTGTGTGTGTGTGTGTTTGTGTGTGTGTGTGTGTTTGTGTGTGTGAGAGAGAGAGAGAGTTCTTTGGAGCCATCAGAGAGGAAATATCAAAGTGTGTTGTCTCTTATTCGTCTTGTTGACAAAATCACTACATGATTTACATAAATACAGATTTTTACAGCTGGAACATACAATTCACAACTTTAGAAATATCTGTCCTAATACAGTTTTATTGACTTTGTATTGAGTTCACAAAAACAATTAAGAAAGAAAACAGTGTCAATACGACTTGGTTTAGAAAGACCTACACATCATTTGACTAGTTTAAAATCGTTTTCAAGCTATTTGATATACTAATGCTATTTGTATATCGAAATTCGAATCAGCCCACGGCGTGATCTTATGGATATAGAAACATTCTAGCAAGATATTAATTATTAGTGGCATATAAAAATAAGGTTAAAAGTATTGATATTATTGGATCTTTATATAGATACGTATGCACTTTCCTTCAGATTTATATACAGGGTGTATAACTGATGCAAACATGCACTCCAGCTTGACATTAATGCAGTAAATAACTTGGTTACGTCGTACACATACTGTGATGTATTAATGGTTTGATTTTGTGTTGTTCCTTAAACATGCTATAATATTTAAAAATCGATTATTATTAACATTAGTTTGAAACAATGTCCAATTGATAGTAGTATATGTAAATTGAGATTCCTTTCGCAGACACACCCCTACCCCTAAAAACGTTATACGTTAACATTTTTGTCAACAGCCCTTTTCAGCTCAAGATGATGACTTTCACATGATAATGATTTTCTAACATATTTCTGGCCAACATATGTTTAATCGGGGTAAGGAAAACACACACACTCACATACACACACACACAAACACACACACAGATATATATATATATATATATATATATATATATATATATATATATATATATATATATATATATATATATATATATATAGTTTAATGCAAACAATACTATCATAGATGTTAGATAAATTAAATTCGTACTCTACGGAGTTTTAAACCCAGGTCCGCGAGTAAATGGCACCGACCAACCCATATAACGTCACGACTAAGCACGCATCACCAAAACATGATGGCACTGAATCGTTGTTATATAAGCTCGTGCGTAGCAGACACACTCGCTTGACGACCTAGTAATTAATTCTCATATATACACACAGTCGTTCCAGATTCCCGTGAAAGAAATCAAGGTATATAGGATTTTTGTTTTACAAATAATTATAAATATGTACCAGACAGAACAGGCTGTGCTATCCCTGGATTCTGTAGTAGAATCTTGATAATAGTGGGCAGAAATAATAGTTTAATACAAATAATACTATCATACATGTTAGATAAATTAAATTCGTACTATACGGAGTTTTGAACCCAGGTCCGCGAGTAAATGGCACCCATAGCCTTGCCTGCACGCACCAACCCATATACCGTCACGACTAAGCACGCATCACCAAAAAATGATGGCAATGAATCGTTATTATATACGCTCGTGCGTAGCAGCCACACTCGCATGACGACCTAGTAATTAATTCTCATATAGACCGCTTGGTTTAGACAGCTGGAATTCCGAAACCAGGAAGGAAAAGGAATCATACTGGATACGCCGCCTTAGAACATTGAAACCAAGCGGTCTAAACCAAGAAGACTAGATAAAGAAAACTATGCACTAGTAGAATTTAACCTTTTCTAAATCTTCTTAGTATCTTTCAATTCTTACTATAAAAATAACCGGTATAGAATCAAATAGCCGGGATATAATCTGTGTTACATAAATGTACAAAAAGGAAAAATAGATGTCACTTTGGCTTGTAGACTTTTAGGGAATACACAGTTTTCAGTATCTGCAACAAGTCTATACAAGCTGGTTGTATTTATAGTTTTACCTCATGTGAAGACAGCCATGTAGAGTTTTACAAACACAACGTTTTTGTGTTTATTTGTTTGTCGTATATATGTTTTGTATTTGCTTTTGAAAAAGACTCATTAAGAGTCGAAAGCGCTCAGGCTAGTTAGTTACTAGTTTCGCACTTTTCGTCGTCAGTTTATTGTATAAACATAGTCGTTCCAGATTCCTATGAAAGAAATCAAGGCATATGGGATTTTTGTATTACAAAGAATTATAAATATATACCAGACAGAATAGACAGTGCTATATCTGGATTCTGTAGTAGAATCTTGATAATAGTGGCAGAAAAAATAGTTTAATACAAGCAATAATATCATACGGGTTAGAGAAGTTAAATTCGTACTCTACGGAGTTTCGAATCCAGGTCCGCGAGTAAATGGCACCCATCGCCTTGCCTGCACGCACTATATATATATATATATATATATATATATATATATATATATATATATATATATATATATATATATATATATATATATATATATATATATGTATGTATGTATATATATATATATATATATATATGTATATATATATATATATATATATATATATATATATATATATATATATATATATATATATATATATATATATATGTGTGTGTGTGTGTGTGTGTTTGTGTGTGTGTGTGTGATCCTGTTACAATGTACTAGTAGATGCAGTTCATAGAGAATGTATTATGAGTGTAAAAAATACACAAGTGGGCGCTAGTTATATTTATATTTATATAGTTATTTTATTATTTGTTGTTTGGTAGATAAATAAGTGTTGATTATTCATGGACTGACCAGTTGTAAATGTCAATTGCCTTTTTCATAAAGGGTAAAGATGGCTGTCAAAGGTTTTTATAAGCAATTTGTGAAGAAGAGTGACTCGAATTTCTTTTCATTACAAATAGTACGGCACTGGCCCAGGAATATAGTGGAATTATATCGTTCACATAACAAGGTTTTGTTTCTTTTGTTTGACCCAGAAAGATCTACAACAATAAGATCAACATATTTTCTCGTCAATCAGATATGGCAGATTTCTCCATTCTACCTAATTATGACAGCTGTTCGAAATTCGTCAAGTGTGGTGCCTAGTTATTAAAGTTTTCGTGACCTACTGTGTTATACTGTCCAGTTTAATGGACTAATTGAAAGGCAACCACTGAATAGGCGGATTTGAGGTGAGACTCATGCTGCCTCCAATTTTAACATAAATTATGTTGAAGCTGGTTAATTAGAATCCTTTTACATGTCTATCTTTGCAAAAACTAATATATATTTTACCTCATCATTTTGCCATAAATATTATCTTAGTTTTCTAACATAAAGATTTGTTTTAGGATATTTTACAATTTTGTCAAACAGATTTGTGGGAAATGAGAAAGTTTAGATCTTTTCGATGATTCTATAAGAATCGTCTTCTGCAAAATCACAGGTCCAAAATACACAACGTTTTAGTGTACACGTTTTTATGTGTAAGACAACTCATTGATCATGCTTATAAATATTTTTTGAACCTCTCTAGTTTCGTGCAAATTACACAGCGTGGTTGATGTAATTAACATGACAGTGAATAATATAGAAATCCGACTGAAATTTTATTGTTCAACAGAGGGATTAAAATACAAGTAGACAAACATCACACAAACGTAATCACTTGCCAAGGAGGTTATGACACACGCTAACAAGATAATTTACTTTTAATGACAAGACTTTGTTACTTTATCGATCATGAACCATTTAAAAGGAAAAATATAATTGCATTTACCTGATGGCCAGCTTCTTCAATTAAATTATACCAAAAAAATCCAAGTACACACAAAATTAAATAGTTATTAACCTCGGACATTGCGCGACTCAGTTAGAAAGATGAAAAATTGAAAGGAATTGAAGAAGCTGATTGTTTGGTCTTTTGTGGTGACCTAACGCTCTACCAGACTACGAGACAGACTATGATCAACCTCAGACGCTTGATTTGTGTACAATTTGTTTCAAAGATCTGAGTGTGTGTTCATTTATATATTAGAGAAATTATTTTTTCATTCTGAAATCCCAAAAAGAAGTGGATAGTATTTTCATCAAATCCTATTTAGAGGTCACAATGCAGAACTTTGGTGTCTAAAACAAAAGTCTTCATTTACCTTGGCTTGTCATATTTATTTTTTTTTAGAAAACGTGGTTTGGTTTGGATACAATAGCGGCTGAAAGAAATGTAAGTATTATGTTTTGAACTATCATAACCACAAAAACATCGATTTCGATATCAGCATTATATTTATTACACAATATTAGTTACATTGTTAAGCCTAGGAAACGGTTTACACTGGATTATAAACAGATTAGGATTAATCATAGTTTTATTGCAATGTATGCAAATATACCATGCCATGCATTATTATCAACGTAACGATTAACCCGGCGACGTAAATAAATATAAATGCACAATATATTCACATGACCGTGACATTATTGTGACAATGTAAGTTATACATGAGCTATGATCAGTTCCCTTAAGTCAATGCGGCCGCTGGAATGGTCTGTCGAAAATAATGCAAATTTAGGTCGAGATGACTGATCCAGAAATCTTAACAACATGGTCAAATACAAAATACTTTTTCGTAACAGTGTTGCTTCTTTAAAAGAGTGTAATGGTAAATGTTTATTGACGTCGATACTTAACGTAGCTAATGAATGAACGTATATTATGACGTACACATCATCAGGACATTACCACAGCTTAACAAGCACTAAGACAATTAATCCTTTTAATGCGATCTTTACTCGGTTTATACAGCTCTATGTGGTTCCTTTTTGATCTGAGCACAAACAAAATGTCCATACTAGATTATTTTCGTAGTTTGTTTTAGTTTTTTCTCATTATTATATTGCGAAATAACTGGCTAAAAATGTTACAATCCCACGCAACCTTTACTTGCTCCCCATAAGAGCATGAAATAATTAATTTCCGGACCAATAAAGTTTATACAATATCTGAAATAAATTAATTGTAGTATTTTCAGATACTGCTTATTTTGAAGATTATAAAGAGAAAAACAAACATCATAGGGTTATTACATTGGG
>JAEAOA010000223.1:0-369973 GCA_016746295.1 Potamilus streckersoni | reverse complement strand
GTAATTAATACAACATTTCCCACATTTAACATCATACAACAGACTTTCCGTGTATTTTGAGGCTGATCTGCATGTCAATGAATCTAAACAAAAGAGTAAGTTGACATTCATCTTTATTCAATGCTACAAAAACATTATCCATATATCTGGTATCCTATTTTTTTACATAATTAATGAGATAAATAATGTCAAGAAAAAAATGTAACAATGATTAACAGTTAACATTTCATTTTAAAAATGTAGCAGAGAAAAAAAATGTGCTCAATCAAATACGGTTTTTTCTGAAAGTCGTGTCTCTTTGCATGCCTCCTAACCATAATATAATATAATAAAAATGTCATTTGAGTGTGAAGTTAGATTGTTTCTGCAATGGTCTAGGGGAGCTAACCTATCAAAGGAAATTAAGACCTTTACGAAATTATTCTCTTAAATTAGCCAATAGCACTGAAGCGGATGATGAGGTGCACGTGATTGTTATGGATACACACAATACCCCCAATTAAAAGATGAAGATCTAAAACGTTAGTGTGTAATTTTAAGGTCGAAAGTTAAGTAAACTGTCGAGAGTACCAAAAATGAAACGTAACGGGGACTGAAGACACAGCAATAACGTGATTCAGGAGTTCAGAGATAGATGGAGAATGAGAAAGTTAAACAAATTAATACGAATAAACGTAAGCAGAAGTTAAATGGAAGCTAAAATAAACGTTTTTAATATCTCTTTGTTCTATCAGTGTGTTCAAATTCTGTATGTGCAAGTAATTTTTGGAAATATTAGTTTTATCAAATGTTTGGAGATTTGTACACTTGCCAGCTAAGATTCAAGTTAGTATTGTTCTTTGATTTTAAGTTTGTACATAATGACATTCGCATAAAATGCAAAGGTTTCTTGAAGGTAGGTGACAGCACTTGCCCAAATGGAGGTGGGGGAGATATCATTGTAAAATGCTCTGCCCTTGCTGTGTCACTTATATTAGATATAAGACCGAAACTTTTAAAATTGTATTCCAACAAAAAAAACATTTTTTTTTAAAAAAAAGTGTTAGTATATTTTGAAATGTTTCCCCGACCAATTTTTAAATTTTTTCTAAAATGTTTTCGTGATTCTCTTATTGGTGCATTGATCTTTTTCTGGAATGCATCTTTACGTCTGGTGTATACTGGAATAATGAATCACGAAATTATATGCAGCAAATGATGGTTGCAAGTTCACTGTACTTGGTCCCAAACATTATTTCATGATAATTAACAATACCTTAGAACAACAGCAGCAACAAGAACAACAACAACAATAATAATAATAATAATAATAATAATAATAATAATAATAATAATAATAATAATAATAATAATAATAATAATAATAATAATAATAATGTTTCATTCAGTAATTTAGGCCACCGGCCCATGTTACAAAATGCAAGACAGTGTGCACGATGGTCCATAAAAATTAAATTTAGTATTAGACATGAATATACATACGTAATTTCCTTAAAAAATCAATAAATTTTATTATAAAGGTGTTACTACCACTAAATGTAGCATTCCCTATTCTTACGAATTATCAAAGATTGTCTCTGACAAAAAGTTGAATTATCAAACAAGTTATAGTACAAAAAGATTTCTTATAATTATTAGGACAGAATTTTTAAGTAAAAGTATTAAGATTAAAATTTTCTCAAAACTAAAAGAAATGTCTCATTAAATTATATTGTTACGTGACAAGGGCTCGTACTCAGTCAAGAAAAAAGAGTGAAAAACAACAAGCTTTGTAGTTTAACAAAACAATTTATTTCCCTAGACAAGAATGTAAAAATTGGTAAATAAGATGTAGTCTGTAAATATAATCCAAAATTTGATCCTAAGAATGAAAACACAAGTCCTATCACTAAATTGTCATATAAGAATCCAGGTTCGAGTTTTGACGACGTACAAATATGGATGGGGATGACGTCACATGTAGTCCAGTGTGGGAATATCAACAATTCCTCACTTGAATCAGTCTTTGTTTCCGAATAATTCCAGAATAAACTTCCATAAATATCGTTCAGATTTTTTAAAATAAAAAAAGTTAACACCTTGAATTCCAGAGGAATAAATAATAAAATCCAAAATATCAGACGAAGAACAAACAATCTTGGTAACAAATTAAAACAATAATAAACCTTGTTCCTTCAAGGTGTTAGAATGACTCTGTCTGAAAAAAATATATGGAATGCGTATTTAAAACTCCAGACTTCATTTCAAGTCCCGCGAGATTGGTCATGTGGTCTCTTACTACACCATTTTGATCACGTCCGCCAGTATCAACCCACTTAAGAACCAGTCTTAAAAAGGTTATTTACCCAGAGTGATCACGCAAAGAATGTATGCCCCTGATATTGACCAATCATTTTAACTTCCTGTTGACACTGTTAGCAGGCTAAGACTGACTAAATGATAATTCTAACGTAATACATCTTCGTCTTGCATAAGCAAACTTTGTTATAAAAAATATATCTCATTACTGAAAAAGAATCCAGAATCAGAGAAAAATATTCATTTCAATAAATTCAATGAAACAAAAATAAAATAAAAAGAATTTAAAACCTTACACACAATCAATTTAATCACATATACGTAGCAATATTTCAAGTAATTTCCTCTAAAATATAATGAGAGTAAATTTTATTTATTTCTGTATTACAACCTTATCCCATTTTAATAAAGATTGCGCATTTACGAGCAAGTGCTAAACTTCCTTGTACTAAGCATTTCTCTTGTATCCATAAGTCAGCAAATTTTAAACTCGCTTGTATATTGTGCAAGTCCTAACCAGGCAAATTCCTAAAATTCCCTTTGACTGAGTAAACTAGAAGAATCGAGCGTCTCTTGAAACGGATAATCTGATGCTGCAGAATTGTCTGTCTGATGACGTTTTCTGACGCAAACGGTTCAATGAGAAGAGATGAGAAACTCGTTTTGATTCGAAATGGACCAACACAGGTACCTAGATGAGTGTCCGTGTTTGGCCATGAGCATACGTTTAGAGTTGCGTGTAAATTAAGAACAAGCTTGCGCACAATTACTTCCTTCATTGAGAATCTGATGGCTCTGTCTCTCCTTACAGGTAAGAATCGTCTGTGTTCGTAAACCATTTTAAATATAGGAACTTTTCAATGTAAGGGATTTTCACGGTAAAGTTCATATTTTTGCAACATTTTTCTGAGTTCTTTCTATTTTATATTATAATGTAATGGAATGCTTGATTGTTTTAAAATAATTTATATTCATTCGTATTTATGGTAATTTTTTTTTAGAAAAGACGAACTCGCTACCAACTTCATGATTAGATTTAATTTGGAAATAAAAATATTCTTTAAGCAATAAAGAATTATGTTGAGTAACCAATTCCAAATTAGTATTCAATTTTAAATTTAGTAAAATACATTTCTTCAAAACTGTTGTTGCAATAAATCGCAGCTACTGAATGTTATACTCTTTGGCTATCGTGAATATAGTCGAGATTTATTTATCTAAAGAAATTATACAAACGTATGAAGTTGTTAAGCTCGAAGGAAGTTGTAATTTTATATGTATTACCTGTATTTTAAATAAAAAGTTTTAAAGATGTATCTCTAGAATGTAGTATATATATATATATATATATATATATATATATATATATATATATATATATATATATATATATATATATATATATATATATATATATAAAGATCGTTCATTGAAAGTCTGAAGGCTCTGTCTCTCCTTACAGTCGTTCCCGTCGCACCTCTGCTTCTCATATTCAACAAGGTGTAGACAGACGTATCTACCCCGTTGAGTGACACCTTTTTTAAGAGTGCCTGAACACACACACACACACACACACACACACACACACACACACACTCTCTCTCTCTCTCTCTCTCTCTCTCTCTCTCTCTCACCACGGGCAAAGACATTTCTTACGTTATTAATATATCCTTCTCATAGCAAGAAATGTGAAGAAGTTTATGACCAAATCTCTTCATGAAATAATAAATTAATAAATTATTATGACTCATGAGGGATACAAATCTACAACACATGAATAAAGATAATGAACTTCATTAAATTATTTTTTAAATTGTCGTACGCAGGATAATCACAAACAAATGGAGTTCATATTCTACAAAACAAAGATTATTTTTCCTCAGACTTAACAATGCCTACCTGTCTATATTTTTAGTATGCTCGCTAAGTAACTAAATTTAGCAAATAACTTCATAAAGAAATTTGATAATCCCCATGATATATATTTGTCTGGTTCTATTTCAGTTTTATACGTACTATAATACGCACATATATTTGAATTTTTAATATTGCTGTAGCAGTAATGGAAAGCCGAATCTTCAGACCTGTGCGAAAGTAGTAAGAAATGTTGTTATTCCCTCCAACACTTTGAAATAGCAAGACGAAACCGAAACGTTATAACACCTTTTTAACTTTGGTAGCCTAATACGTTGTTTTCATCAAATCTTTTCAACATTAAATTACATTAATGTAAATGGCAAGCTGAACGCATTTTAACAAACATCAGTCATATAAAGTGGGTATCTTCCGCACTTCCCCAAACACAATCGCATTATTGGTAGTGTTAGAAACACCCAAAAATACTCTAAGCAAATTGATCTATTACACAATATCATTATATCATATCCACAAATTTCTGACCTTGGCAAGCAATTGATTATATCACAGAATTATAAATTGTAAAGCAGCGTCTACGCATAAACAGTAAATCGTTTTTGATAATTCAAAATCTTTGTAGTAATTGTCTTTGCCTGGGCCGCTAGTAGCTGCTTTGTTTTTGTTCAAACCAACTATTGTGTGAAAAATAATCTCATATATTTTTCATTATAGAACTCATTTAATTCGTTTTTCTTTGAAAGACCTAGCGTCATTTTGCTTGAGATATCCCCCATTTCCAAAAGCAACGATTTTATTTTTATGGAGATTTTCCATCGTCCCAGTTTAATCACAAAAATGTTCAGTGACTTTCATAGGTTGCTATAGAAACACAATTTTAACAGCAGTTATCAACATAATGATCGCCACGTATGCAAAAATATCATCAATCATCGAATATAAATCTACTGCATTCTAGCTTAAATTGGGTAATCAAATCATGAATAAAAAGAGTAAACACGATAGAGATTAAAATACAACCTTGCCCTATACCTAATGTGCGTTCGAAATAAGTAGTTTTAGACACAGCTTATCAGGTTTCTATACACATCTCTTAAAACGCTTACTAGTTTACTTTCGTACCCGTACGTATTAATGAAGACACAAATGTATCAAGCTGTACTTTATCAAACGCTTTTTTTTAAAAAATCGACAAAATAACAACAAAATCTACCTTTTCTTTTGGCTAATATCTAAATAATAAACATATTGTCGAATGCGGAGCATTTTTTTCCTGAAAACTGTTTGTGCTCCGTCTATCAGATAATTGTATTCTGCCCACGTGCATACACGAGTTTACATAAATCAGTTATAATTTTCCATAATGTATGAATAGGTATTTCATCGCTCTTGTCGCCGCAATTGCATATAGGACAGACAATGATCTTCTTATTAAAATAGCCAGATTCAAAGATTTTGTTAAATAAAACGTTAATGAATGGCAATTTTCTTTCATGCACAGATAAAAAAAGTGTAGATATCATAATCGAGTCGGGGGTTTTGTTTTTTTATTTTAAGCAAATTCTCATAATTTCATTATTTGTGTTAGGAGTATTTATGTCATCATCCTTTAAAGTAAGGAAAATGTTTTACTAACAATATTGTCAGATTAATCTAACACGGACACATGCTTCTTCGATTTGGAGATAACATATTCATATAAGGTGGTGAGGTGGGTAAACAAGATATACGTTCCAATTTATGTCGAGAGTGGTGCGTTTTTTATTTTAAAACATGTCAGTATTGTCGATGGTTTCTCCTCGCTTGAGTTAATTTATTCGTTTGGAACTCTCTCTAGTGTGTCTTTCTTAGAGTGCAATGATTCATTTAAACGCTGATATATACTTTCTACATAATTTAGTTCAGCTTCAGAATGTGAGAATCAAAAACGTCGTGAACGATACCTACTTGTTCATGCAGTTGTTTACGTCTATATGGTCTTAAAGTAGGTAGCACAAGGAAGAGAAAACCAACAAGTTTTGTAAAATAGAAATTATAATTTATTTCCCTAAAATACAAAGTGAAAAAATAAATATAGTTTACAGTATGGTGAATGAAATCCTAAGTACTAACTAGTTCTATCAGGTCTAAAAATACAGAATATCCAAATAAGATTCTGCAGTATTCCGAATGATGTTCATTAGAATACCAATAGTAATTAATGAATTTCTCTGATATAATCCCAAATGTCTTTAAATGAATTCACAGTAATTACTTAATGATGCTGTTGTTGTTGTTGTTGTTGTAGGGTTTAACGCCATTTTCAGCATAAGATAGGCTATACATGGCGGCCAGTATTAATGGTGGAGGAAGAACCCTGGAAAACCCAGGGAAGAACCACCGACCCACGAGAAGCTACTGGCAGTCTTTCTCACTAACCCACGTTAGCCGAGTCTGGACTCGAACAGACGCAGATTGAGGTGAGATGGCAGTGATCCGTAACGGTCAGCGCTTTAGACCGCTCAGCCACTCGGGGCCCCGTAATTACATACTACCTTCAATTACAAAACCTTAAGAATTCGAGCACTATGTACTTCCAATGAATTATTGATTTATATAAATGAATTCTCTTAATTAAATACTACTGAATATCTTCCAAGATTACTGTTTACTACTAAGATAACATGGCGAATGACAGTGATGACCGAGCTGAAAGAAATGGGACTTTCCAGGATAAAGGCAAAAGCTATTGATCAAGACCGACATAGCTGCGGAAGATAGCTGTAGCCTTATCCCCCAGACAGGACGAAGAGAACTAACTAAGAATCTCTAATTTTTCCAATAAACATCTTTTATATACATAACTAAAATGCAATTATAAAGAACGTAGCAATTGATAGTCTCAACTGTAAAAAGTCAGGTGGTTTAAATAACCTAATCAAGAATTGTGTCACGCTGGCCTTTCAAGAACTGATGTCATGAAATCAGATGACGTGATGTTTTAATTTGTTAAGAGTATAACACAGCCTTGAAATCCATGAATGTATTTACGCACCGATTTAACAAGAATTACCACATTTAATAGTACATATCCATTCATAAAGAATATTAGTATTTAATATGATACTAACTTAATAAACATTTCAAAATAACTATAATCATATCATAAATGAGAATACTATATATATATATATATATATATATATATATATATATATATATATATATATATATATATATATATATATATATTTCACTGTAAGTCATTTGTAATTAAATTATGGCTTGAAACGGTCTCCTTGAATTACGAAACTAATATTGGACAAATGCAACTATTGAACTAAAGCAACCCTAGTATTCGAACATACTCTGTTTGTTTGTAAACCCCGCCTCTTTTTTAAAAATGAAACCTTAAACTATATTAAAAATAAAGAACAAAAATTAATAATTTTATTCATCAGTATATAATTTCTAACCTGGCTGACGCGGTGGGGTGTGTGTGGGCCAATCAATGTGAACTTGTTGGCGTTTCATGCAAAACGAAAGCTCTCGATATCAACAAGCAACAGACTGCTCAATGTTCCAGATCAGTTAATTTCATTAAAATCTGTCATCTGCAACGAATATATGCAACGTCTAGTTAGCGAACAAAATAAACAAATACAAAAAAGGGACTCTTATATAAATGTGTTCAAAGAGCTGCAACTCCACAATTTACAGACATTCAATTACTTTGCATATATTACTTGAAAACATTGAGTCGCGACCTTGTTACTAAAGAATCTCTCGTTTGTTTTCGAAACGCCATCAAGTTGACGGTGTTTGAGGACACCCTGAGAAATCAGGTTAGAAAGTATATAATGATTAATTAAATAAATAGACTTTGTGCCTTTTTTGTCTTTGAAGGTTTTTGTATTTAAAATTGTTAAGGGATGGGGTTCAAACAAATTGGAAGGTGTGCGATTACTGTATTTACAACACGTGACAAAAACATAAACAAAAAGAATAAAACAAACGCGGTAACAGGTTGAAGATCCAGTCTTATACTCGGTTAATAACTGTTGTAGTATTTAAACTATGACGCCATATTTTCAACGTTACGTCGGCTTGTTTGGGTACTGCGAATGATATTGATACGATCTTTGCTTAACTTACTGTGTTAACAAGTCGACGTAGAAGAACCGTTATGTTGGCTTAAGATCTGGAATAGTCAAGTCTGAAGACAACTTATTTCGAACTACTTCGACAAATTTTTAATGACAGTTTATTTAAGTAAGTGGCAAATATATTGCCACAATATATGGCATTTATGGGTTTTAACACATTTTGAATCAAATTATCCTGTTATTAGGTTCAAATAAACAAATTTACAATGCTGTCAGGCATTTCGGCGTACGCAAGGTTTCCGTCTCCAATACTGAACTTTTGAAGCAAACGCAATCCGAAATCGACCCATTGACGAAAATAAAATGCTTACCATTTGAATATTAATTTTAGACAGACGGGGTACCACCCCTGTATTTTCATGACTCGCGACATATCGGCGTATTCTGCTCAGCTTTGTAAAGATGTAATGTTTATCCATCAGGCTATAGAAATGAAATATATTACTTTGGAATGTTTCTGGCAGCAGTTCAGTCGAGTAATTGGGTCAGGTTTTACAAAATTCAACGTAACAATGCCAATAAATGGCGAGAGATATTAAACAAACTAAACCGACATATGGGATATTTCAGTACACTTATGAACATAACTTTTCTTAATTAAAGTATGATCGTTGTGTTCTTGATACAAAATGGATTTACCCCTCCCCCCCCCAAAAAAACCCAAACAAAACACGTGATCCAAAGTTTACAAGACTATCTTTACGCAGAATTTCCCGACGCGCAGAATTGGCAGACATGGTAGTATATGTCGGCTTAGATTTTACACAGTTATTTTATTTCTGGTCCTAAGACAGCTTATTTAAAATTATGTCAACATATTTGAATGAATAAGCCGGCTTTTTTAAGTGGATTAATGGCAAATGATCGGCAGAAATCTGCCACCACTATGAAAATCGGCAACAGTTCGTCAGCGCATCAGTCTAAGGCAGTTAACTCCTTTCGGACTTTACCTTTCACTCCACTTAATTCCCTTACCAAAATCGATTCAACCAATCAAAGTATTTATCGATATGACGTTAGCGTACAAAATGGCCTCGATAAAATGGAGCAAGATATAGTTCCTAAATGACCTTGATAATTATCTATAGCGTATATTTGTATTGTACAGGTAAGACATACCGATCATTTGGCATTATTTTCGGTGCAGTACAGTTCAAGAAAAGATATAAGTACCTAAAATGGCTTATAAAATGGAATTTTATTTGAAATGCCCAAGATGTGAAGCCATGTTTGTTCTGTATTTTTCAATAATTTTCGACATGGTCATGAAAGTATTTTTCCTTTGTTGACACTTTATACATTTTCGTTGATTTTCGATGTCTTCAATAGTCGCTGTTTATCAATATTTACACTGAGACAGCGTGCGACGTACCATAGCAGCACAATTTTGATACAAAACATAATTTCAAATGACGATTTCCTTAAACGTCATTATGTCAAATGTAGCGTTTGTAGTCTGTTTTAGAAAAGTAGAAACTAGATTGAAATAAACTGTAGATTTAGTGTACAATGAAATGTCGTGCATATGACAGCAAATATTTTCATAAAACGATATGTACAATCTCCAACTTGCATAACACATTTAAACCTGTTATATTTTATAGACCAACACAGAGGAAAATACTACCACTGTATAATAATAATAATAATAATAATAATAATAATAATAATAATAATTATTATTATTATTATTATTATTATTATTATTATTATTATTATTTTGTTATTGTTATTGTTAAAATAATAATTCAGGTTATTTTAAATAATTAAAATATGTGAAAAATATGCTTTGAATAAGATTGTTGTATCCTTGCTTTATGCAGTAGTCTACAGTTTTAATAATTGTACATATGGATTGCCATAAAATTACATTTTTCCTCTGGACTAATACAAATATAAATATAATTACACTTTGTAAAATATAACCCTGATATAATGCACAATTATGGATTTGGACTTTGGAAGTGTGTTAGAACTTCCCCATCAGAAATCTTCTTTGCTGAGGCAAACAAACCAATTCATTATGTCATTTCTTAGAACAAATTTAATGAAACAAGAGCTCCTGTGTAGGGTAGATAAAACAGCAGTGCAGTCACCTGTTTTTGAATGAAATGTTCCATATAAGGACTTAAGATATTACCCTACAAATCTGTAGCTTCTACATACCACAAACAAGCTTTAGACTATTAAATCTATAATTGGACAATGCTATTCCTTATCAAACAATTGCAGAGATTAGATGGTGTTGTGCTGATTGCATAAAGGACACCTATATTTGAATTGTGCATTCCTCCCAGATGGTGAACCTCACCCAGAGTGTATACCTAACACATTTCTGTCACATGTATCGCCTTTCATTCATTGATATGAATTCAGTTAAGAAACTTTATGATGTTAATCAGAAGAAAATAAATCACAAACTTTTTCTGGAAATTCAACAAATTTTGATGTTATTTTAAGGTTTTTATATTAACTTTATCCTTGATTTTATCTTATTCTGCATGTTTACATTTATTTTGGAATGGTTTAAAATTTGAAGATTTTCTTGCAATTTCTTATGTCTACATTTTAGGAGTAACCTTTTAGCCTATACATGCCAGTATTGTGCAGATGTGCTATTAAATCCTCTGTGTATATGTGTAATTCTTAGTAATGAATATTTTGATTAATTGCATGTTAAGATATTTTTTAAATTTAAAAGAATTTGTATCTCTGCAGCTGCATTTATTCACTAAGCCATTGTATATAATTAAAAACAAAATATTAATTATATTGCTGATTGAGGAGATAATAACTAACGTTTTTGTATGCTGTTGTCAACAGTACTGAAATGTCCACTGCTGAGCATTATGGGACAGAGTCTGAGACTTTTGCTGGACAAGTCCATTCACCTGCTAATTGTCCTGAAGTTTATAGGAAGTTAGCATTAAAAAAAATTCCTGGTTTTTGGTACAATTTCATTAATTTTAGTCATGGGGAAGTGGAAAATATGGGGATCTTTCCTTCCATGATCCATGTCATTAGTATATGACCAATACTATTTTGTCATGAAATATCTTGAATACAAACTACTTACACTAAAATTGAAAATTGTCAACCTTGCATAACATTTTAGCAATGGGTGTCACTATCATGACTTAGTCGTAAAGATGATGTTAATACAGACTTTAAGAATGCTTTAGTGATATTTAAGGACTTTAAAGTATGGTCTCTAAATTTGGGAGCTATAACATGAATTAGTGTGAACCCAAATGACAGGTTGTTGTATTTTGCATATAAGCACATTGTAGTTTTCTCAGAAAATACATCAGATCTCTTAAGAATTTACTAGGTCTCACAGTCCGGTAGTATTACATATTACAGGCATGGGATAGGCCCAGGAGAATGTCACAGTATCAGAAAGGATGTAGACAGTGTATACAGGTTGTTATAGTAGCTGCTATTGAAAGTGGAAAAGAAATGAGAGAAATGGCACTGTATGTTAGCAATCACACCTTTGCAGGAATATAGAGGTTTTGTGCTAATTAATCCTTGACTTTGCAAGATCCATATTCAGTCATTTTGCAAATTCAGCATTATCATCATCATTCCCTTAAACAACACAGTTGACTTACTACCAATTCTCTCCATCTTTCCCTGTTCTCTTCTGCCCTTTGGAAATCTCCAAATCCCATGCCTGTCCACTCCTTAATGTTGTCTTCCCACCTCTTTTTCTGTCTGCCTTTTCTTCTGCACCCTCGCACTGTGCCTTGCAAGATTGTTTAAGCCAGTCCAGATGATATTGAGACATGACCGTTCCAGTTCAACATGTGCTTTTTATTACAGTGGTCAAGAGGTCTTCATAGGATCCAATGGTGTAAATATTCACACATCAAACTAGGCTGTTTTCTGGGCAATCCTGCAAGGTAGTTCTGGTTTGGAGCCCTCATCTGTGATAATTGATCCTAAATACTTGAAGCTTGTGACTCTTTCCAGCTTCTGTCCACTGACCTTTATTTCTGCACTGATGCCATTGGTATTGTTTGTCATCAGTTTGGGTTTTTCAGTGCTGATCTCCATAATGGATGTTTTGAAGGTTGTGTTGAGGTGCTCAACCAAGTCAGCCAGTTCTTTTTTTTATTGCCTTCGGGATTGCAAAGTGCTTTCACCCAAATAATCTGTTATTATGGAGAGAGTATTAATTGAAGTACATGAACTCCATTCTTATCTTTTTTGGTAGGAACAATATTTGCATTCAACTACCTGATGAAGGAGTTGAGATATGGACTTCTTTCAACAAGCAGGTGGTGGAGAAATGGGCAAAGGAGATAACTCAGTAATTGAAGAACATATTTACTCCTCACATTTATCTGAGTTTGTTCTGAAGGGGTTGGCTGACCTATGGAAGGCTGGGAAGCTGTGTGATGCTGTTATAACTGTAGGAGTCCACCACCTAAAGGTATACTTTTTATTATCTAGCCTGTCTTACAATTTAATAGTGATATGTAAGTATCTCTTTTTCAGGCAACTAAAGTGATGTTAATTATTATTATCAACATTAATTACAGTTGTATAAAACTTTTATGTTGAAATAGTTGCTAGTCAGATATAGTAGTAAATTATAGCACAGAATGCAAATGAGACACTCTATTTCATAAAGCTCAATTGTAAATGGTGATTTCTTAGGAGTTTTACATAGCGTGGGAATTCCATCTCTATCATTTCAAAACTTTGAATTTTTAGTTTTGAAGTGGTGGCAGCTTTTAAGTGTGAACAGTATCAATAAATAGAATCTTTATAGTTTGCTTTGAGAAGTGTGTGTGTGTGTGTGTGTGTGTGTGTGTGTGTGTGTGTGTGTGTGTGTGTGTGTGTGTGTGATAAAAACTTTTAATGAATAATGTTATAACTTGCAATAATTTATCTTCATTATTGTTACAGCAGTGGCAGTAAAGTGCCAATATAATGATACAACAATGGCACTATGTCATATCATGGGTAGGCAGATTTTCAAAATCCATGATTACCTGGAAATTATTGTAGTTCCCTCAAGGCTGCCATAATTGAAATTATTCAACATTGGTTGTGTATATAGTTAGTCCTAATTAGATAGAGTACTTTTTAATTTCCATCATTCATGCTAAAGGAAAAGTATCATTCAGGTTTACACACATATTTAATCTATTTAAGATCAACAAATAAAAGATAAGTGAATTTATCCATATTTATGTTTGCCTACGTTTAAAATCAGTAAATTACTGTGATCCAAGGTGCGGGGGTGATTCTTTTAGGACATGTAAGCAGTTCTAGACCTGTACTATTCATATTGGAAGGGGGGGTATTGAAGAAAATGTGCTTTTTAATTCTTAATACATCTGAAATGATTCATAAAAATGCACTGATACAAGCAGAAGTTGCTTGATAATAGGAGACTGGTGGTTTAAAATACTGCTGAAATTCTACAAATTTAGCAAGAAATATACTGAAGAGCAGTCTGTTTGACCAGTTCTAAAACAAAGCATCAATAGCATTGGCTTCCTGTATGTTCTGGATGCTACAAGATTGTTTAGGTATGGATTTACTGGCCAAAGGCAAGAATTGACCACAGGGAATTTGTCTACTACAACATGTGTTGCAATGAAAGGATTAAAATGTCCCATGTCTAAAAGGGATGACTATTATGATTCTGATAAACATATTCAGACTTTCCAGAATCAATTGTAAAAGAATTTGCCATGGGTTGAGTTCGATAAACAGAGGTTATTTATGTATCGTTAAGCATGTATTGCATTTCTGGAGTCAGCCAGTCAAGTACTTTAATCAAAGGCACGTCCAATTTTCGAACTGACCCATTGATAGTATGTGATGCAAGTGAAGAGCACATTACCTGCACCAGAAAGATTATTGCTACCTTCTCAATCATAAAGACCCTGATTGCCTTAACATTTACAAAGCTAAGGTGAAAAGGGACCTGATAAGATCATTGCAGACTGATTGCTTTCTCTGAGAAATTACTGCACTTGACACATACAAAAATAGGGTCAAGGCAACATTCATCTGAGGATGAGCAATCTGCCAAGTTATTGGAGTATTCTCTGAAATTTATCACCACATTTTAGATATTTTTCCAACAAAAATGTCAAAATATTTAAAATTGTGGTGGGACAGTTGCAATGAAAGTCGATTTTCTGCAAGTGAATCGTTACTTTTGGAGCCACTGACCATATATAAATTGCTTTGTAGGCTATTTTCCCATCTGTTTCACAGAACAAGTTTTGAAAGGCAAATGTGTTCTATTTTATTTGTGTTTGAAATTTTTAACTGATGTTGAGAACTTCTAGACTTGATGTTTTAGCTAATTAAAACAATTGGATTCAGAGAGGATCCACCACTTAAAGACATTATCACATGATATGAAAATTGTAAAATGTTAAGCTCAGTAAAATATTTATATGATTGAATAAGCAATAAAGTTCTGTAGTTGTCTGAATTTTGAAGTTTGCATTAATTTTAATTTATTGTTTGTATTTTGTTGATGTTAATGCACTGGTGTAAATATTAACACATCAAACTAGGCTGAATGAATGTATCTGATTGATAATCACAAGTCAGTAAGTAATTGATGAATGAGACTGACATGAAGTAAATCACTTACAAGATAAGTTTGAGCTTTTTAATGATGCTGAGAAAAATTTCTTTTTTTTTCAAATGTTTTTATTGTTTTCTGTAAAGATTGGCAAAGATTGGATTTTTATGTTAGCACATGTCTTTCAGATACAAATTGCCAACATAGGTTTGAAATATTGTGTCTTGTTTAGTGGTGCAAAAATAACTAAAGATGGGTGAAGAAAAAAGTGAGTGATTGATTATTATTTCTGTCAATAGCTATGTTAAAATTTTTATCACATATGTAAGTTTGCTTTAATGTAGTGTATAATACAGAAATTAACTATGATTGGAAAGAAGTAATGGTTCCCACTCTTCCCAAATTGTCAGTAAACATGCTTTCAGTGTGTGAAGTGATTTTTTTCTAAAGCTATTTAATGTAGTTATATATTTTTCTTCTTATTTATGGAATATTTGTTAAGAACAAGAATAAATGCTTTTTATTCCATTACTATACATCCGTATCTCCAAATAAAATCATTCTAGCACTTGGGGTAAGTGCTATTTTTAGTATGTCACAAATCCAGGGAAATATCACTCCATAATCTATTAATCATATTACATTCCTAGAACAAATGCACTATTGGTTCTGGTGAACCATTAGAAAAGGTATATTTATCTGTATCATTAACATGTATTTTATGTAAAAATGTATTCATTGATAGAATCAATATATAACATGATATTGAAATCATTCTAATTGTAAATTTTGTCTTACTTTAAAATATTTAAGATTTTTGTTTTTTGTGCTAATAGTCACTAGTGTAGTTGACATTTTCTTGACATCTTTTTCTTGGGTTGGTGAAAACCTTTATTGCCATGTCAATATTAATTTATATTACAGGCTTGACTACCTTCATGGCAGATTGACTGTGCACCATCAGACTAGATGATTGTATGCCTTTCTGTTATTACCACACCCTTACAACAAATGGGTCATTGTGACCTACAGTTTACATTATACTGGATTATGTTATTGTTTTTGTTATTTAGCTCTCCTGTACTACTACACCTGGAATCATGAAACTTTGTGAAACGATACATCTTGATATTGCAGAAGATATCTTTGATACCAGACTTTCATGTATCAGTGACTTAGTCGAAATTTTGTCTTAAAGGGACACACATTTGGTGCTTTTGCTGTCAGAATCATGAAACTTTATAATTTGGATGCATCTGTTAGTACTACATCCTTGTAACTAAAGAAGAGCACTGTTACATATGTATGGTATGTACATTATCTGTTTAGTTTTTACCACAGATTTTGTACATGCTGTATAAAGCACTTTATGACCAGTACAGTTGGAAGTAAGAATAAAAATATTGATTATTCATTGAGAAACTTTCAGTAAACCACATATGGCAACTCCTTCCACCCTTCTTTAGGATCCTTCTAGAAACCATTTTTCCTTGCAGACTTCTTGGTCCTGATCCCTGGCCCCTTACTGTAAACCAATACCATCTTTCAGGCCAATGTCAACTGCAGCATCAGGGTTACATATAACTCTTCAGAGTTCTACAACTTTCTGAAAATGATCGGATAGTTGAAGATTGCTTCTATAAAGTAGGAGAGCAATGCCATGAGAGTTAGGGCTGTCAAAAATCATGAAAATCCAACCCAGGTACCCGTTGAAAATTTTAACGGGTACCAGGGGGCATATGAATGACATGTACAACCATTGACCAACTAATTGTTATCTCCATTTCTTTAATATTTTTTTATGGCGATAGAGGCTAACCGTGTACTACTCGGTCTGATTGATCCACACCGACGTAGCTTCGAATTGTCTGACCGCACACTGTTAATTAATAAATTTATTTAGAATGACCTTTGCACACAGATGGTCGGTATAATCCAACTTTTAATGATCACTGTGATCAGCCGCGTTAAAAGCTTTAGAACACTCGCATTTTTTAAAGTATAAGTTCTTGTTAGAACAGACCAGGTTTATTCATCTGCTTTTGACCGCAGATTTGAATTACCCATGCATGCGTGCCCCAGTTATACCACGTGACCACACAGTCGTCTAAGTGTTATTATTTTGGAATTATAATTCTTAAAATAGTTAGGGTAAAAACGTAGTAGTATCAAAACTAGAAATATCGGTATATGTATGATGGCTAACTTTCGAAATTCGCAGAGCTAGTCGACTAGAAAAAAAATGAGCAAAGATTACTTTGAGGCATTACGAAGATTTCAAAGTGTCTAGGTGATGATTGTTCATAATATAAATTGTGGGATTTCTTTGACATGTTTGTTCGGAAATCAAAGGTATCCATCTGGATTTTATTAAAAGATCATGCAATGTTCCGATCATTTAGCACCCACATTCAATAGTTATCATCTACAAAGAGGTTTATTACCTGTAGAACAAATGTTTTAACCTTGGTATATAATGCCTTGGAGATAACAGTTTGTCCGGTTGCACAACACCAATGAATTTTATTACTACAAACAGACTGTCTGACGTATTGTTTATATTAAGCAGATATCTGGTTTCTAATTATAGCCATAGCTGTCATACCAGTTTAAAGTGGTTGGCGAGTGTGGCGATTTTTTTTTTTTACGGGTACCCGCGTTTATGTTTCAATACCCGGGTTTTTCTATACAGTCGCGTACCCGGGTAACCGGGTACCCGATGACAGCCCTAATGAGAGTTCAGAAATCATGAAGGTCATTATATTTTCTTGGGTTTTGTCTTTATGAGCAAGGTGAGATTTTGGCAGCAATGATGTCATCAATAATGTTATTAAGTTTTGTATTAAAGATTTTGCAAGTCAGATGCATATGAAGACATCAGCACTCAGATATAGATGAGACATAGATGAGGCACCAGATTCCTTGGAACACGTTTTTTGTCAAACCCATATTAGTAGGAAGTGAAAGGGGAGTCCCTTATCTGGCAGTGGTAATGGCAGCCATTTGTTTAGGTTTTAAATATGGGCTTGAGATACAGTACTGTACCTTTTTAAACTATATCTTTCTGATTTGAACTAAACGCCACACATTCCGATAAAATGCTTTGATGAAAACAATGTCTTTTAAATTTAGTAAGAACCAAAAGTTAGGATTATACCAAAGGTTCTATCATTTTAATATTATGTTAAACAAAGTAACAAAATATCAAAACTTTGGGAAGAAATTTCTTTCAGAAAGAAATGGAAAGTTTGAATATAAGTCAGCTGCAACTTGTTTTCATGCAGATATCTTCATCTTTTCAGGTGCACAAACTCTTGATTGCAGCCATAAACCCACTCCTCTTTCGGAATCCAACTGACTATGAAAGTGGCACAGTTCTCCACATTGATCTTCCCTCTAATATCAACTTTGAATGTGTCAAGAGTTTCATCAGATACCTATACTCTGGCAGAATCACACTGACCAGTAATAATGTCTCAGATTTGCATAAAGTCTCAACATTTTTTAATCTAGAAGACCTGAAAAACTCCTGTCAAATGTTTCTACAATCAATTCAGGCTTCAAATGCAGAAAACATCAAGAAGAAAGCTGTAATAGTAGAACCAAAAAGTTTGCAGTTTTGGGGTGTCGAAGTTAGGGAAATGCATTCTAATATATTGCCATCAGGAGATAACGCAGAACAAAAGTTGGCAAATACTTTGGAAGTTGAACAGCAAAAGACTTTCTCAAATTACACAAATCAGGCCGCTCTTCCATCGTTCAATTCTCTAGCACACAAATCTGAGTCTAACATGCCAGTAAGAAAGAGAGGAAGAACTAGATGTAGTAATGACCAGAACATTGCAACAGTAGAACACAACCTCAGGCAAAATTTGCAAGATGTTCAACAAAATTTACATGAGGATACAAAAGTATTGAAAGAATTATTTGTGTACAGTGATAAAGAAAAAACCATTTTATCACTACCACTTGAATCAAATTTTGAAGAAAATGTTTCCAATGTAACTTTTAATGAACTTGTATCAAATTCTGGTATTGATGAATGTACATCCAGTGATGAAATACAAATATCATACTCCACCCAACCTAAAACGTACATGTTCACACGCTCTATGGGGAAAAAAAAAGAAGTGCTGGTAGACTCAAGTGTGAAGATAAAGGGAAAGTATGACTTTGAGAAGCAGGCAGATGGGGAGTTGAGCCCTGTAGCTACCGGACAGATAAAGAAGGGCAGAGGCAAAAGTAAGGGTGGGATCAAGGACAAGTCATTGGAGACTCAATCAGAGTTTACTACAGTCGCCTCTGAAATGGAAAATCTGATGGAGAAGGCTTTAACTGGAAAAAGAGGAAAATCCAGGTAATAGCCAAAGCTAAATCAATACACAAAGAAACCTTGAGCACCAATGAAGTGTATCATTTTCACTTTGAAGTTCTTCAAAGATCCTGGTAAATTTGTAATAATATTAAGCCACAGCCATTTGTAAGTCACTCCACCTTATGCCTGACTGATTGTATCAAAAGTTATAAATTTTGTGCACAAAGCAAAGCATGAGACTGGTAAATTGGGAACAATGCTTTTTGTTTTCCATATTTCATTGGTTACCTATAATTAGTGTTAACTTGTCATGCATGAATAATAATGAGCTGTCCATGGCTCACACTAACATGGTAATGCATAGATAGTGTAACATATTGAGCAGTACCAGTGTGATTATTTGACAGTTTGGCTAAGCTAGAGAGATAGCAACTAATTAAAGCCTCCAATACAACACTTTTCTCCCATAAGGAACTGAGATAATCACATCATATTTTGAATCATTTCATTAAAAGAGTTGGTTCAGGTTAGTCAAGTTGATATATAGAGCAAATGTTTTGATATAAAATTAGATCAGTGCCTATACTTTATTTGTTTTCAGATTTGATCTAGAAACATATGGAGATTTTTGCAGCATTCAGAAAACAGACCTATTAAGTATTGGTTTATGGTTTTTATCACAACCACAAGAAAACAATACTTTTAATAAAATCAACTCTAAATTTAGTAAAGAAAATCACAAAATCTTTCTCTTAATTATCCTGTTTTACACACATAAAATTAGTTTTAGAAATTCTTCAAATTTTTTCATTTAAAGTATAGCAATATACAATATTGACCTTCATTGTGGTCAATATTAAGTTTTATGAACAGTAAACTTCATATTGATAAACACATTCATTATCTTTGCTTTACTGGCTCATTAAACTCCATAGAGACACAAAAACATAATTTTACCAAATCTTCATTTCTCTTGCATTTGAGATGCATTCAGAATTCATTTTGGTCACATTATGCTTGCATTGCATGTTTGTATTTCTCATCATTTTTCAATTACAGTCTTAGAAATACTTCTTAAGAAAAAAATTTGTTGTACCTCGATAGTGCAGGTCTATATACATATTCGCAACTGTTCCAAAATTCAAAAGCATGTGCTACAGGTAACAGGTATTTAAAGTGTCAAAATCGTGGTTTGGTTCCTATATAAGGGTGAATTTAAAGCATTATTCAAAAACAAAACATTTTGGAGTAATGTTTGCTGGGGTTTTCTTTGTAATATTTATCCAATGATAGTGGATGAATAGTGCATCCACAACTTTGCAAATCCCGTCCTTTTTAGCTACAAAAGTTGTTTGCTATATCTTTTAACTTGTCTTAGTAACAGAAGTGCTTAAATGTCATCTGCTCACAAGAGTGGAGGTCAGATGAGAGTGTGTTCTCCCCTTAAATTGAGGTACTAGCACCAAATTCTGTCAATTTGTCACTTTTTTGTTGGAATATTTATGCATTATTCCACTTCCATGGATGTAGCTGCAGGAGGAACTATGAGCGTGTGCCAATATTATAATTGGCAAAGTATTGTCGAAGAAAAATATTTTAATCTGAAAATTGGTTTTATTAAATACATTAGATGATAATTGCATTTATGTACATTATGTAAAAGGAGGAGGGAGTTATATTCCTTACACCAGAAGTGGGAGTTATATTCCTTACACCAGAAGTGGGAGTTATATTCCCTTGCACCCAAGTTTCACCTGTTTCCAATTATAAATGAGCAACTTTAAGTTATGTGAGATATAGAATTTAGATAACACATAGTTTATGCATGGATGCAGCTTAAAGAAAAATAAATGTACTCCTTTAAATCCAGCAATAGTCTAGTATTTCACATCATTTTGAAACTTCTAAGTGACCCAGGACGGTAGTCTGTTGTGTGTTCATACAAATCTCACAAGGTCAAACTGGGATAAAAATATTTTCAGTAAAAACTAAAGAATTTCATCTCTGACTTCCATCCCACCATTCTATTGTGCCTTTTAGATAAGTAAATGCATTTGTGAGCTGTCATGTACAAGAGCTTTATCTAGTCTTGGGTTAGATTTATTTAACCTCATTGGATAACCCGTTATATTGAGGATGTTAGAGACAGAGCTTAAATTTCATCCCATCCTTCCTTTAAGTGGTAATAACAAGCAAGATCTCCCTCCTAATTAGCTCAGTTCACATTAATTATTACTCGAGAGCCCTTACAGAGAATACAACGGTTGAGACAATGAATTGAGTCTCATGAAGTGGAAACCTCTTTTGGCTATGAAAGCAATGAGTAGAACTGAACCATCATGGCAGAACTGTAGATAGTTAGGATTGACTATCTTAGCATATACCTCACTGATTGCGCTGGAATGGCTAGAAAGTAGTTCTTTATATAGACTCTAGACAATGGAATTTATACAATTTATACAATGGCCAAAGACTAAAGACAAGAGAGTGCAAAGTTTGTAGGAAGGTCTGAGAGTTTTTTGTCTTTGTCAGAAATTCTAGAACAGTAGTTCTTGATTGTGATGAGAGCTAACCTTTTTCTCAAAGAGTCAAAGAGGAAGTTAGCTACCTGTGGTAACATGGCTGTGAAAAATCAATGTTTCCAATCACATCCCTGGGAGAAAACCCCATTTCCAATTCTTGTTCTCAAAAGTTTTTCATGGAAGGCTTTTTGATCTTGGGAATCAAAGTGGTTGAGGGAAGACCAGTTCAAGGAAAGAAAGTTGACTATCTTGGCTTTTATATCTGAGACTGGAGAAGTAAAGTTAGAGCTTTGCCTTTCACCTCATCATGAGTAGGTCCACGAGGAGTCAATACAATGATTGCAAATTACACTTAAGACCAAGGTGTAAGTGGACATGGGGTGAAACGATATATTGATGCATCAGTATTTTTGCTGGAACAATACACATATCAATACAAGAGAAGGTGAATTGATACAAAATGATACTTATATATGTTATTTTAGTCTTCAGCAGTTATGAATATCATTTATTAATATTAGTTTGCTTTCTTTTTCTTTAAATATAGAAGTCATCTGAAATTGGTACACTTGGAGAACAGTGATCTATAAGAATTTATGCAAATTAGAAGAAAATCCCACATATGAAAATATGCTCTGCAAAATATACAATTTTTATTTAACCATTGTCACAACATGTTTTTCGGGTAGGCAACAGTTTACACATCTGGAGTCTTCAAGCACAACAAAAATGGTTGTTAAACTAAATTTGATTGGCAAATTGTGCCCTGGAATAAGCATTATGGCATAGTTTGAACACTTATAAAGGAAGTTTACAAATGCACGTATAAAATATTGGTCAGCTAGAAAATCCAAATTGCCTGATTTTTGGTGTGGTTTACTACATTTGGCTGGTGATGACAATAAATTTTAAAGATATGAAGTATATTGAATTATTGGAGCTGGGAAAATTGTTGAAAGAGATACCATTGAGTGATTTTGAGCCCAAAAATGATGTTAAATATGAGCCAGATGTACATATTATATGGAATAAATAGAGGTTATGACGGTCAGTCTCCCTTTCAGTGGTGTTTCGAAATTAAATTTAGAAAGGGCAGAATACTGAGCCTAATTAAAATGCAAATTTAAAAGTAGAATGCAATTGTCATTTTTTTTATAAATCAATTTAGCCCTACAAATCATATGCTAGAAAACCAAATATCCATATCTGGGTTAAGATAAACTGAATATATTATTAAGTAAGGAAAAAAAATGAAAAAAAGAAGTAAAGATATTTAAAAGAATACCTCTGTCTACATAAGCAGACTATGGCACTAATGGACTATAAATCCTAATACAAGATTATGGAACAAAGAAATCTGGCATTTTAGTCAGTAAACAATTGAATGAAGAAAATAGAATTATGTTAGTGAAAAATCCTGTTTTGGAGCAGATGTATCTAAAAGATAATATCTGTAAGAACTGGAAAACTGTACATAACAGCCATAAGATCTGTTTGCCTACATTTTCTAGCTGAAAAAGCTAGCTATGTATGTTCCCCTAAAGTATGAAGCATATAACAATATTCATACACAGATAAAGAACGCATTATGCTCAGGAATAATTAACAGATTAATGCTGCTACATTATGCTCAGAAATAATTAACAGATTAATGCTGCTACAACTATAGAGGTAACATCTGTTAAAGATTTCGATTTCACTACAGCTCTTTAAAAAGTGGAGCATTGAAGTGTTAGGTAAATTTTGAACTGGTTCCTCCTTCCCCTCATTTTTTTCTAGTGTTCCTTTCTTTTGCAACAAAGGTTGTTGTTGTTGTAGTTGGGCTTAACGCCATTTTTCAGCACACAATAGGCTATTCATGGTGGCCGGTATTAATGGTGGAGGAAGAAACCGGGAAATCACTGGAAAGAAACACCGACCCACTAGAAGCTACTGGCAAGCTTTCTCACATATCCACATTCGATGAATCCTAGACTCGAACCCATGCAGACAGAGGTGAGATGGCAGTGATCCGTAATGGACATTGATTTAGACCACTTGGCCCCCCGACAAAGGTTGAAGTCCTACTTAAGATAAAATCCTGGTGGCATGTCCTCTTAACTGTTCATGGGGAACAACAAATTTGGAATTTCTCTTTTTTTATGCAGAGATATTTAACCAGTGAAAGAAGGTACTGAAGAAATAAATAAAATCACCACAGAATCAGTAAGGGACAGATTTTAAACAGCTAAAATGGTGGCTCCATTTAACCTTGTGCAAAATTTTAAAAAAATTATAGAATAGGACTGGGTGTGTTTTCCTTCTTCACTAACAAATACAAAGTACCTGTGGCCCCATCAATCTTTTTGCATCTGCAGAAAGTGACAGATTTTGTTGGTATTCATCCTCAATCCCATGCCCAGATTTGTTCAAGATGAGCATTTCTTTGCACAAGGAAACTGCTTTATTTGTTCAGTTTTGAAGGTAACATCATAATGTCTTCCAAGTTTATGTTATACAGTACATGAAATTGGTAATAACATGTTTTCAAAGCATTTATGCTGTGCAGAGTAAAGAGCCTGATGGCTAAGTGAGTTAAATGGAGCCACTATTAAATGGCCTAAAATGATGAATAAAACTTGCAGACAATCAAAAGGCAGTCTGTTTTTGTTTTCTTGTCATGAATGACATTTTCATATAAATATATGATATCTGTATCTCTGTCTGTAAGTACAAAGACTGTTTTTCGAGAATTGCAGACTTAGTTGCTGACTTTGACAATCATGACATCATAGAATACTTAAAAGCAATTGCTTACAACACATTAACTTTGAAACAATACATTTTTTTAATATGTGAAAATGTTAGCTTTGTTTATTACTTACTACTGAAATTCATTTCAAATAACCTTTTTCTTTTAACATAAAATAAATTTATATATTTTATCGGCAAAATGTCATATTAAATGAATTAAGTTTTAAGATTATGGTGGGGGAAATGACTTAGGAGGAAAAATCCTATTTGATGGGGGGGGGTTTCCAGGGGCAAAATGTCTGGAAGGGATATATCGAGGGGAAAAGTTTAGAGGGGAAATGTCCTAGACTCATGTCTGAGGTGCTTGCACAAGTCTAGTTTGAATGGGCACATCTTTATCTCTTTTTCTCCTTTTATTGTAAGTACAGTATGTGCAGTTATTAGAGGAAAATCTATTTTTTTTATTTAAAAATAAATTTGATAAATGTGTCATTCTTATACTTTGAATGTTAAAGGTATAGTACAAGCCTTTATTCATTACTAAGAACTTATAAGAGCAGACATGGCCTAAAAAAAACCCACCCACCTATCCACCAAAACAAAACAAGTCCACTGGCTGTAATACTAAAACTAGATCTAGCCACAGGCAACTTAAATGGAAAACTTACTGGCTGGTCAAGAAATACCAGTATATTTTTTGCTGGCCATGAAAAAGCTGCAGTTGACCGAACAATGTTGCGATCTGGTAGCCATGGTAACCTTTTAAGTTTGAGTATCATAGAAATTTATGTCAGAAAAAACATTAAACATTTGATGTAGTGTTTAATGTTTCAATGCTACAGGTATATTTCAGTCTAACAAAAATTGTGTACATGTAGATATAACCACAAGTGATGATGTAATAGTATCAGTGGTGGTTGCTATGGCTATGTCAACAAGATTATAACACAGTTTGAAGAACTGCCATTGTAAATAATATGCCCCAGATCATCATGCAAAATTGCTGCTGACTACGGAAATTTAGGAGCAGCTTGAAAAAAAAAAAAGTTTTCTGAAATACATTTACATCTTTCCATTTCTGCTTTTCATTCATTTCAAAATTTTTATTTTTGCTCTCCATTTTCATCCAAATCAATTTTGTTTGAATTTATGTAGCATTTAATTTGCATTCCACTTTCATTTAGCTAATAAACTGATTCAGAATCTGTATTTGCCCAGAACAGTTGTTTATTAAATTATTTAGTGCAAAATGTTGAAATTTGTTTCAATATTGAAAATGCAATTTCAGCAGCATGATGCTGGAATAATGCCATTACATCATGAAAATGTCAATTGCATCAAGTTAGTTTAGTATGTTGAATAACTTTAAATCACATGAACTTGTGCTATCCAATCAAAAAACATGTCACTGGAAATCATGTAATGACGGATTTTATGGTAAATAACGTTCAGTGAGAGCTCTGGAATCTGAAAATGAGAAAAAAAATATTGAGATTAAATGTGATTCACTGATAGTCATTTTATTTTCTTTTATTTTCACTTTTTATCTCGCAGAAGAGTTGCATCCCCAGAGCCCATTGTGAAGCCAGAAGTTGTAATGAGACCACCACCCAAAAAGCGAACAAAGGAGATCCGTGAAATGATGGAACATGAGAGTGGCGAAATTGTTGAAAACATTGATTCTTTCCTCGATAGCAAAGACTCTGAAGATAAAACATATTTACCATCCAGCTCAGCAGAAAAAGGAAAAGGGACCAAACCACGAGCAAAGCGAAGATACCTCCCAAGAAATAATGCCATCACACGCATGGTTAATGAGGTTGAACAGATGGCTAAAGACACAGGTGGTGATAACAAATTTAAATGTACTCTATGTGGAAATGAATTTATATTTCCCAAAAGGGTTGTGTCTCATATATTAAAAACACACGATATTGATTTGGAGGAGGTTATTAAGTACATTTTCGTTGAGAGCAAAGATGTACTGAGCCCTAAGGTTTGTGACATTTGTGGCTACAAGACAAAAGATCCCAATTTTTATTATATCCATTATCATAAATACTTCCGACATGGAGTCCCATTACCAAAGGGCTGGAAACCATTCACGTGTGACATATGTGGAAAGGAATGCTTCACAAAATTTCAGCTTCGAGATCACAAACTGGTACATTTTGAAGAAACACCATTTGTATGTGAGCACTGTGGAAGTGGATTTAAAAGTAGAACCTCTTTAAATAGTCATGTGTTTCATCGTCACAGTAGTGTACGCAGTCACCAGTGTAACCAGTGTCCCAAAACATTCAAAACCAGAACACAGTTGTTGGTGCACTTCCGAACACACAGTGGTGAAAAGCCTTTTCACTGCCCTCAATGCCATTACAAGAGCACGACACGTGGCAACATGCGGCTGCACCTTACAAATCGTCATAAGTTTGATGCAGAGAAAATCAGAGACTTAATGATGCAGATCAAGTGCCAGCATGGTACCACAGATGAAGAGACACTGCAGGAAACTATTGATAATTTATCCTTGGAGTCAACAGAAATATCTGTATCACCTCCTCTTTTAAAGAAAGGAAAGATCAGTAAAAAGAACACGTCAGATACTACAAGGCAAATGATTGTGACTTCTGATCATCAAGGAATGAGTCAGACTATGTCAGAAGATGCAGAAAATTTGGAATACCTTCATATTCAGACAATCAAACACAAACAAAAAGACTTGAATTTAGTTAATACAGATAGTCAGAAAGCTATGCAAGTGATTCAGGCACAAGGTTCAACACACAAGGCTCTGTTTGTAGATCAGAATGCTATACTGAATGGATCTAGTAGTGACACACAGGTCTTTTTCACTGATCAGTCAATTCCACAGCATGTGCGAGTTCTAATTCATGATCCTGGAAACATGCAGGGAACACAGGAGTATCGAATCCTATTGCCATCAGACTTTCAACCTTCAGAATCATCAGGTATTATTAGTCTACCAGATACTCTTCATCCAGATCAGCACTTGAACATCACCCAAGACCAACAGGTAGGGACCGACAATCGTATGATTATACGTGATATCCTCCAGTCATCAGAAGCTAGATCCATCCTGTCAGATGTACAAACACAGACAATTGAGACACAAGAAATTCAGTCACTGGATTCAAGATCACTTGTTTCAAATGAAAACTTGGTTCATGTAACACAAGGTGTACTTCCAGATCCTAATGGGATGGTTGTAAACTCCCATCCTCAAGAAAGGGACCAATTATTACTAGTTCAGTCTCAGACCAATTTCCGTTCAGGACACAGGAGCATGCTTCAAGAAGCCCTTCAAGGCAGAGCAACAGAATCCCCTCTTCAGTCAATTAATCCTGGAATAGCCAATCCTGGTCAAACAAAAACCTCCCTCAAACTAGTAAGTGTCCCATCAGCTGCAGACTCTACAGGAACAGGCGCTGTTCCCCTTCACTTTCAGACTGCAGTGTCTGCCAGTTCTAATTCCTATCTCTTAGGTAGCCAGCAAGGCAGCTTGACCTCTGTCTCTGGTTCAGTTCTTTCCACTCTTCAACACGATTCCCAGAATGGCCAGTCAGCAGAAGTTGCATCTGTGACAATCTCATCAGTGCCAATTACCAATCAACATACATACGATCAAACTAATGTAGGTCATTATACAACTGATTCTAGTCAGCTCTATCAGAACTACTATCATTATTAGCTTGCTGCCTTTTGAGCTGCTTTGTACATTGTAAATTTATGAAACTTGGCCAGATGTGAGGTTGTCGAGTTGTATTCAGAGAGTACTGACATGTCAAGTATAATCCATATAAAAACATTTCATATTTATAGGTATTTGTTTCCATTTGTTCTCATCTGTTTCACATATATTATTTGTTTATTTGTGTTAATTTTTCAATAATCTGCGTGCAACCAGTGAGGAAACTATTATAATATCAATAAAGTCGTTTTGACATATTTTACTGCGTGCAGTCCACAAATGGCCAACATACAATCCAAAAGCAAGAACTAATATCTGAAATGTAGTATTTACAAAATAGTAGTAGATTAGTACATTTTCATGTGGAATGCATACATCCAAAAGATACTGTGGAGTTGGTTCTCAAGAACTAGCTGTCATCTCTAACTTGTATCATTCTTGTGATCTGTAAAAGATCCTAAAATTGATGCTAAATATCACTTGACTTGACTTCATTATTGTAATCAGTAGTGATCCATGGTTTTTGGTGTAGCTCCACAGAAAGAATAAAAGTATACTACGGTATAAATGAGGCCATATTATACTCTGGTACTTAAAAAGCAAGGCTGTTACAATACTGGGTATGTTGTATGCAAACCCACATTATCATGGTGTTTGTTCTAGGTAAAAGTAAAATGGTGGCCGGTTTTAATCAGATGAGCTAAAATTAAATAAGATGTGGTCAAATTCCGTTAAGTGGGATACTTTTTACCTCGCCTCACAGGATAGCCTATGCAGTCCAGTCTTCACCATTATCATTATTAGCATCATCCTTAGTCTGGATAATATTGTAGTGTAAAAGCTTGGTTTTCCTCCTGGTTCTTGCAGCTTTATGCATCAAATCTTCATGAAACGTAGAGTGTTCCATGAGAGACAAGGTACCATGGCCTACTTTGTGCAATATAAATGACCTGGGTAAGGGAGGTAAACCAGGAATCAAAGTCTGTCTTCATACAGCTCTCCAGCTGTAGACTAGCTGTGATCAAGGTGTTTCTAGCATCATTGTGAACTACCATATATACATGTCATTCACAAGTGTTTTCTTACATGTCTATTGCCATAAATCAATGTAGCTCAGGCTTTACTCCACCTGTATATCAAAGAGATTTTAGTGTGCAATGGCTGAGTGGTCTAAAGCGCTGTTTGTTACGGATCACTGCCATCTCACCTCTGTCTGCATGGGTTCGAGTCTAGGATTCAGTGAATGTGGATATGTGAGAAAGCTTGCCAGTAGCTTCTCGTGGGTCGGTGGTTCTTTCCGGTGATTTCCCAGTTTCTTCCTCCACCATTAATACTGGCCGCCTTGAATAGCCTATCATTTGCTGAAAAATGGCGTATAGCACAACAACAATCCACCCTTTTGTAGATTTTGTCATTGCTACAAACCATACATTACAAAATTTTTATCAACTGAAACTGAATATATACTAAACCCTAAAACAGAATTCCTGTAATAAATAAAATCAGAGCATTTTATACTCTTGTAGCTTTTCCTATTCTTCACATCGCCCTTTTTATCATTTTCCATTGCTTTATATCCTATATTCGTAGTAATAAAAAAGTGACTATAATGCAACTTTAGGAGTTCTGATCCCAAGATGCCCATTGTACTTTGATTTTTTTGACTCTGTGATTTAAGCTTTAGACACTGTATACCAGTGAACACTGTATTAGCAGATTCAGTAAGTTGGAAGCCTCAAATTGTTAACTGACTGTCCCTGTGTGCCATATTTTGGCATGCTGAGGTAGTAACCTAGTTCTGAGCTCTGTGGCATCAAAGTCATGAGACATGAAAGAGGGTGGTACTATACAAAATGGGAAAGATGTAGCTTTATAATGATGCCAATTAATGTAGACATTCTGCTTGCATACAAAATACATTAGGAAAAACTTTTTTAAACCAGATTTTTTTTTACTGCTACATATCTGTTGGGAGCCAGAGTTTGTTCCAAGATTTTAGACTTTCTGCCATTAGATTAAAAACGGACCTATCCAACTGTACAGACCGATGAATTTTTGCAAACAGTAAGATAAGATTGAGATTTCTAGTAAAAATGGGCAGGACACAAAAATTATGTGCACAATATGCAAAACAAAAAGTCCAATTTTCCCTCTTTGGCTCCAATATGAGCAAAATAGACATTGGAAATTAACTTTTATACATTTAAGCATCCAGCAAAAATGATGATCTCGGTGAAACAGATGTGTTTGGATGCAGTCTGAAGTAACCACCCACCCAATAAATGTTTCTTGCCCATTCCAGTCTAAAGTGGAAAGGAATTCCAGGGGCAAATGAGTTCATGTAACCACAGAGAGGGTCAGAAAGAACCAATGAATATAAATGGTCAGTTTTCTGCATCTCCTTGTATTATAGTCATCCTTCACAGAGATTGAACCTACTCACCCTCTAGAAAAATTTTAATCAAAACTGTAATGATCGTTTATGCCACCACCAGAAGTGATATCTATACCTTGCTTATGCTAAAGCAGACAAGACAAAAACTAAATTTTAGAAAACAGAATAAATACATTTACCAATGGCAACATCAGTAACAATTAACATTTTATTTAATCTACTAGCACAACTATGTAGATATACATTAAACAGTGTACATGTATATAGCACTTTTGAAGCTAATAAACAATATGCTAATGAGTCACACTTGAGTACCCACACTGTTAAAGCCACAGTAGTTGTATTGAGTTTATGTATACCCCTCATTCCCTTGGTTATGTGTACCATATTATGTGTGTGTGTGTGTGCTTATAAGACAAGCCCTGCAAAGACCAAGATCTGCTGTTGTATAATGCACTAGCAGATCTAGGTCTATGCAGTGTATTTTGGTCAATCAGTAGAACAAACAACATAGATCCGGATCTGCAGACGCATTATGCCACGGTAGATCACTTTGTTGTTTCCTGTTGAGTTTTAAGCAAGAAATGTATGATAGGTAAAGATCCTTACTGGAAGTACTCTTAGGTCCTGTACTAATGATGTTTATTCTGGTACCAATTTTCACTGAAATAATTTTAATGGTTTCAGAGTTTTGCCATGCAAAATTAAAACATGGACATTGTGAGAGCTATATTCCAATGAAATACATACTGGAAAAGGTTGGGGTCCAAAATAAAACAATTATTTCATTACCTATGCTGTCATAATATATGCCAGGGTCAGAATGAATTGTCAAAAATTTCATATATTAGTATTTCTTATTTACAGGAAAGTTGTAGGCATCACAAGTTTTGTTACAGAAATGAAAGTGTGCATGGATCAACTGAGAGATCAAAACAATAAAAATACTAAAACTGAAAATTGTAATGGCAACAGGGACACTACATCACTAGACCAATGTGTACCAAATTTCTCAGAGATATCTTTAACATTTTTGAGTATTGTCCCAGAAACCATGGATGGAAGTATGGCCAAATGGCCAATTAAAAAAATAAAAAATTAACCAAAGAATTGTGAATAGCTAAAGTCACACTTGGGTCACTAGTTTCATATATGTATTCATTCATAAATATACCTTAAACAGTTCAGGAATTCTGTGAAATAAAAGTGTGAATGATGGACGAACAGAGTTTTATAAAAATCTTAAATATAATGAAACTTTTGAGAATACCAGACGACACATCTACGCACTAGTCTAAAACAGTGATACCTTGTAAAGTTTTTAATTTTGGTCCAAAAGTGATGATAATTTATGGATTGATAAGGAAGCAGATGAAAACCATGAAAATATTGCAACTGAAGAATTGTGATTAGAAAAAAAGCACATCTACTCCCTAATTTAAAAGTGGACCAAATTCCATAGTGGTATGTTGTATGGTTGAACATTCATCCAGGAAATGTCACATACCCATAAAGAAATTAAACTGGTAACAAGGGCCCTGAGTGGTCTAAAGCGCTCTCCGTTATGGATCACTGCCATCTTACCTCTGCTTGTGTCTAAGATTCAGCAAATGTGGATATGTGAGAAAGCTTACCAGTAGCTTCTCGTGGGTATGTGGTTCTTTCCACGGATTTCCCGGTTTCTTCCTCCACCATTAATACTGGCTGCCATGTATAGCCTATCATGTGCTGAAAAATGACATTAAGCCCCAAAACAACAACAATAACAACAAATTGGTAACATTATTTTTGGACTGGGAACACTGATGAGAAGGAGGGGTAAGAAAATTTGGTGTGATGTGATTACGATTTTTAATGTAGCTTTATCAATTTTTCAGTCATATCGCTATGATGTCTGCAGTGTGGCAGTTTATAGTGATGTCTAGCACTGGGGGGCATCTTGCCGCAGACATGTAGAAGGATGTCCCACCCAGTCACATTATCCTGACACCAGGCTGACCAGTCCTAACACTAACCGTCCTAACACTAACCTCTTAATGCTGAGCGCCAAGCGAGGAAGCTGTTAATACCATTTTTGTAAGTCTTTCGTATGACTCAACCAGGGATCAAACCCACGACCTCCCGCATCCAAGACGGACGCTCTAACCACTTAGACCATTTAAGCTCTAAATCGAATATGGGAGACACTTGAGAGGAACTTTAAAATTCTGAAATTATAAACAATTTTATATAAATTTATATGTCAGAAGCTGAACTAGAGTGTTTGTGTCTAAAATTTTGGTTCGGTTTGGTGTTTTATGGTACAGCACCACAAGTAGGTTATTTAATGCTAAAGCAATTTAAGTGCCTTGCCCAAAGACACACCAAAGTAGCTGACCATTGATGGTACAATGGTAGGATTTGAACCCACACCCTTTGAGTCACAACTCCAGAAAAATTACCAAAAAGCCACTGTGGTTCCTCCTAAAATTTGGTAGAATACAGATTTAAAGAATACTGGCCAGGTCTGTAAGGGGTAGAAACTGCTCATATTCTTCTCCAATATTTATCATCTGAATTTGTATTTGTAATTCTCATGATATCATAACAATGGTACTGTGAATGGCACATTATTTGTCCATCTTGCGTTTAATATTCCTGTATAAGCACTAGTAGGACATGGCTTACTTAAAAGATTATTGACTAATGGGTCTCACTGACCATGACTGCTAGTCAAGGTTAGCAATCTTGAACTACATTTACCATGCAAATGTGCACAAATAAACAGACTTGCATGATAACATAATATACTCTGCCATGTGATAGACTTATATTAAGATTTCCTTGAAGGGACTCTACTCTCCAAAAAAGAATTTCCAGGAATTTAAGACCATTTCTTTGTAACTGCTGAGTGTTGAAACCATCTCCATGACCTCAAAAGTGCTGACATGCTACTATTCAAAAAGAATTCCCAGGAATTCAAGGTCATTTCTTTTTTTCAACAGCTTAGTGCTGCAACCATTTCTGATATTCCTAAGTAAGATTTTCAAACCAGCTTCTAAGGAAGCCATATTGGCTGTAAGACTAACACCATGAGAAGATTTTTGGTGAAAATTAAAAGGCAATATAAGAATTATGAGGCAACATTTCAATATGTTCACTGTGGCAGCCATACTGGATGTATGCAGGTCATCATTTTCATTTAGGACCATCTAGATATCATAACAAGCCTTTCCATGAAAAACTTTCATAGATATAACGATAAAATCTATACTAGCAGAAGTATCAAGACTTTGATTATATCTGATGATATATTGGTTTAATTTTCATTCAGGACTAGCTAGACACAATAATAGGTCTTCTGCTAAAATCTTCATGTTGACAAGAAGTGGCAGCAAGATTTTCAAGATGGCTGCCACTGTGGCTATGTTTGAGGTCAGATCAGCACCATTTTATTTATGACCAACCTGTTCTCATAACTTATTTTACAGTGAAAACCCACTGTCAATATGATTTTCCATTTTGGAAGAGTAGCAATAACAAGATTCTCAAGAAAGCTTCCATTATGGCCATACTGGATGTCAAACTGTCACCATTTATTTGTATTTAGTATCAAGTAAACATAAGAAGTTTTTAAGCGAAGACCCGATTTTAATTTGACTTTGCCTCTATTAAGTTTAGTAATATGATTTTCAAGATGGCAACTGTAGTGATTACGTTGGATATTAGATCAGCAAAATTTTATTTAAAATAAGATATGCAGAAAAATGTCATCAATGAATACAATGTTTTTAATGCTATGTGATTAACAGATCATTACACCTATCCTCATTATACCTTAATTTTTAAATAAAATTGTTGAATAATATAATATGCCACTTCATGCAAGTAGAGCATGGCATAAATTACATATATTATGAATGCTATTTTAAGATCCTTCTATAACTAAGACAAACTATAACAGTATTACAAAATTCCTACTGCATGTCATTCCATACCTTTCTGTAATAGATAAAACTATTTATGCTACAAGACATTTGCAATAATTACAATGGTTGTATCAACCTCAAGTCTCTGGTCCTACACTCTTATTTTTAATAATTATGCTTTTGACCTGCACCACAGTTCTAAGACATTTCTTTTTCTCCAAATCCTGCAGAAAGCTCTATGGTACAATGTATTTTACTACAATTTCCATTACAGTACATTACTCTAGCACATCCAATGTACCTGAAATGCTCCATCCAGACAGTATTAAATCCTTCACATTTTCAAGGTTTTGTATCACTCTGACCAACCATTCTGCATGCAAAGGCTTAAGTGTCTGAATGCTAAGATCAATGGACATGCCAGTTTTGTTTTCCTGACCATCACTGCCCTGGGCAGAGTGTAGAAGCTGAGCTGCCACTTCATTAGAATACCAGTTCATAAAACTCTCCTTTAGCCCTGCTTGAACTGGTGCAACAACACTGAGAGTGACTGGCTGTAATTCTTCCAAAAAATTGTTTGGCACAAAGACATGATCAATTCTGGCAGTCTCTAAAGTTACCTGGACCTTTTTACTACATATTTGAGGATGGATATGAAATATTGCCATTGCCCTTTTTGTGTCTGAAAATTCCAGATCAGTTTTTGTTTTCTTTGTGTATGGTATCAAGATTTTATTGATATACTGAATCATACTGTCCTCAGTTGGTTGATGGTTTTCTGTACTCAGGACATCCCAGGTGTCAGGAAAGTCAATGGAACATTCATGTTTGGCCTGATTATCATAAATTACTTGTGGTGGTAAAAATGTGCCAGAAGCTGAAGTAGCTACCAGAAGAGAAACTTTGTATGGCCCATCAAATCTATCATTATTAGTAATCTGTGATGCATCTGAAGCAGCATGGGTCCAATCTGATACTGGAATCATATTTAGAGAAACCTGATGGAAATTTATTGTCAACTCTTTTGGTATTCTCTTCTCTTGAGCCACTGCTTTAACAAGTGAAACAAAATTTTGCCTGTGAGATTCAAATTCCTGAAAGGGTACAGTTTTGACTGGTGATTTTTCTCCAATATTTACAAATCCTAACCCTTTTAAAAATGAAGTTGCCCAGGATTTGTTCATTTTAGCGATGTGTAAACTATCCAAATTATGATGTTGTTTCGCAACTCTTTGAGCTGTTTCGATTACAATGTCCTGATTGATAACACCTCCAGCTTCTTTAATACGATAAATCAGATCTGCTACCTCTTGATTCAGATCACCAAGCACCAACGGTCGACCTCTACGTGCTTTCATTAATTCATTTATCTCCCCTTTTGAACTTTTTAAAATGTCAAGGTATTGTTTTTTAAAGCTGCGCACAGTGCTTTCCCCCACTGACATGTTTAGCTCCTTGCTATATTTCTTGGCTGCCTTTGTGTTGCCATGTTCAAGGGCATATTTCCCTATTTCAGCCCTTATCTCTGGTGAGTAATGGTTGTTAGTTCTCCTCCTTTTTACAGTTCTGTATGAAGTATCGAAAGCATTTAAGTGCACAGTGTCAGAAATTCCTGCCAAATCATCCAAGGAAGCTGATCCAAGGCTCTCAATTCCAAAAATGTCTCTCTCTAAGCCAGTACCAGATAAATCCTGAAATATACAGAAAAAAGTCTAAGCTACACTTTACTGTCCCAGGTGGCCAAGTGGGCTAAGGCACTCACCTTTATTTATCATCGACATCTCACCTCTGTCTGCATGTGTCTGAGACTCATGTTTGGCCAACGTATGTGGAAAAGCTTGCATGTAGCTTTCCATGGGATGGTGGGTTTTTTACATGTTATCTTGGGTTCTTTCTCCACCAGATATACTGACCATTATGTATAGTCAGTCTATGATAAACGATATTAAACACAAAAGAACAAATAAAATTTTACTTTCCCATCTCCAATATAATAACCCTCATACCAGTTTCAATCTCAACTCAATTTACTGTGTCAAACTGGAGTGTGTCAAAAACTCTTCAGGTTTTTTTATTTCAAAAATAGATCAGAAAAGTGACTTATAGACTGATACAAAATATGTAATGGATGGATGAAATTTAACACAAATTTCCAATGTATTTTGGAAGGCCATCAACAATGTATTGTTAGTTCAAAGTGAAAGCTTCAAACACCAACTGTATTCAGCAAGGGGAGGTAATGGCAAGTGTTGTTTTTTTTTTCTCTACAATATAGACAGTAAAGATGGAATTTTTGGTCTTTTGGGAAAGCTGGATTTAGGTGGCTGTAGGGCTTATAATCCTAGTGTTAATGTGAAAGGGCAATATATTCAAAGAAGAAACAGTAGGACCCCTTCACAAATCCAAAAATTAAAATACCAATAAAAAAGTAATTTTTAAAAAAAAGGCTTGGAAACCAATTTTTCATACCAAAATATATTTCTTTGAGAATGCTTACTGGATCATAATAACTTAGGAAAACTACTACTAACCCACAAATCCCGCCCAACCAGATACTACATTTAGCAAAAGGGAGCTAAATGTTGTCTGCCAGCCTGTGGCAGGCATAGTGATCTCCCATTAGGTATAAATATTGGCAGCAAAGTTGAAGCCACATCTTAAGAAGCTGGAAGGTTGAGCTGTGGATACAAGTCATAATAGATCGAATTGGACACTTTGGATGACAGATTTTGGAGATAAAAGCTAGAGAATGTGGATTTTAATCTCTATCCTGTTGCCTGAATGATATCGATTAACGAACAGTTTCAGATGAATGCTAGGCTGGAGGTAACTGCTCAAATTCTGCCTGCAGTCACTAATGCCATCAGTAAGCAAGTCTTGTATGATAGGTGTGCCAGACATGCCCCTGCAACTGGTTCTAAAGGTGTCTTATTCAGGCAGGTTAGTACCCAAGATAGGTTCCACTTGAGCATAGTATTAATATTTCGGCAATATATACTCAAAGTTGGCGATTAGGTTGGATAAGTCCTTTAGTCCATTATTATCTCTTCAATGATGACTAAAGGTATCAGTGATCATGAAGTGCTAACATTTTATTGTACTCAGTGCTAAAATTTTCTCTTTGAAGCCTGAGGAGGAAATTATTTGCAGAATAAATGCCAGGAGTAGCTTGACATATTTGTTTGTGCATGACTAAGGGAAAATGTGCCATTGCCTTCATATGCTTTCAGAGTGGAGGGCCTTTGTGACTGAGTGATTCTCTCCATGACTGGTTGTGAGAATTGTTTAATTCCAAAGGCCTGTTTATTATGATCTAGATGTGCTGGTTCAAGGTATTGTTTTTTAAAGCACTGGGCAGAGATGAAACAACTGCTGCCATAGTTGTTGGAGTAGAAGAAGGATAATCCACATTTTCCAAGGAGTTTCCAATGCAATACTGATGAGGTCATTGATCCACGGCTTCTCCCATTTGAGTGGTGCAGTGTAGATGAGGTGACAGGCATATTTTCTTGCTTTTTGTATCACTTTCGGAATCAGATTTGTTGTAAGGTAAGTGTTTTTGTCCAGGCTGTTCTAATTTGGCGATAAAGTGTCAATTGCCCAAGCTTTTGGATCTGGGACTGGAGAGACAAAGATTGGGAGTTTGGTATTCCAACTTGTCACAAACAGGTCCAACTACAGTCGGTCCCACTGGGAATATATCTGAGTGAAAACTGAAGGATGAAGATACCATTCCGCCTTTTTTAGTTGATTGTTCCGAGACAAAGAACTGGCCCATATGTTTAGGTGTCCTAGGATATGTCAAACGTGTAAGTGGATTTGTTGCTGACAACACCACCTTAGAAAGTTCCACACCATGACACAAAGGTCATGGGGACTTGGTTCCTCCTTGACATTTGAGATATGCCACTACTGTAGGGTTGTTGGACAAAATGAAAATGCCCGTGCGATTTAAACATTCCTGCCACCACTGAAGGGCTTTCACAATAAACTTCATCTCCAGACCATGCACCGATGGTTTCTCAAAAGGATGGTATTAGCCAGGTCCCCCAGTTTTCCATACTTGCCTTGGTACAGACTATAATCTCAGGTGGTTGTACTTGCAAATACCTACCATGAACCAAGTTGGATGCCCCAGATGGTGCCTCAAATGTGTGCGGATGGGGAGAGATTGGTTCAATGGGCAATCTTTTGGCCTCCATTTGGGCAGAAGAATCATTTGCACTGAGCACATAAAGAGGCAAACTAGGACAATGAGGTCCACTGCCATTTTGAGAAAGCTTAGTAAGCGAAGGAATTCCCATACAGATAAAATTTTTCTCTAAAATAAAGCCAACATGATTCATATTTTCAATGTTCAATTCAGAGAGAGATGAATAATGATGCCTCTGAATTGTACTCGTACCTTGGTGAACAAACTGATGAGATGGTACAAGGTTGGAAACCCAAGCTGTTAAGCAGTGTAACAAGGGTTATCAAGTTGTGTTTAGATATACAATTCACCTGATGTTTCTGCATGATGTCATCCAGGCAACTTGATGCTGCCAATTTAGAAATGGTCTGGACATGCACCATTACACGATTCATCATTCAAGTGGAGACCCTGAGTCCCAATGGGGAGTGCCCTGAATTGGTATATGATGTAGATGAATTATAGAAATCCTAGAAGCTTTGTGAATAGGGACATAAAGATACGAGTCCACAAAGACAGTGAAGTCTCCTAATTGGATGGCATTCCAAACTGCACCATGGTGTTTCCATTGAGAACCAAGAAACACGAATGAATTGACTGAGGTGCATAGGTCAATGATTGGAGGAAGATTGGTGTTGCCTTTGGGACCAAGAAATATCTAGGATAAAACCCGGGATAAACATTAAAATAAACAATAGGACCAGCTTGGTGCCTTATCTGCTTTGGCTTTCAAGAACTGTGGGCATTGCTGGGTGAAGCTTAGATAGGTTGGCTTTCTGAGTATTCTATCCTTCATGTAGCCCTTGGATCCTTTTGTTAATTTCCCACAATATCCCGGTATTTACACTGTGGTTGCAGAGGGAAATTGGTCTCCTTGGTGGCTTGCTTGCAGACTTCTTCAATTTGAAAAAAGACTGTACTCTCAGCTTGGCCTTATGGTGCAGGCAGAGAGCACTAAATCGCATTCTGCCAATTGTAAATTTGTAACTGTAGATACAGCACTGGCCAAAATGTGTTCAGAGGCTCTGTTCAGTACTCAGCCATTCTTGAAACCGATTCCTATGTATGCCTTGAGGTATTTGTTGTGGGAGAAGAGAAGCTATGTTCTGTGTGTTGAAGGATAGCCATAGAGACCAAATCCCAAATCAAAGGCATGGCAGTAATACTGTGAACTAAGTGTCAAGTGCTATCAAAGGCCATTCAGTCTATATGTATGGAATGTGGCTTTGTCATCCCCAAAGCAGCAATATCACTGTCAACTGCCAAGTTTCCAAATGAAAGCAAATTTTTAAGTAAGTTATGCTTGTCTAAGAATACTTACCCATTAACATTACATTAGGAATATTAGCCTGCTACATTAGGAATATTAGCCTGCTACCTCACAAATCCATCCCTACTCAATAACTAAAATTATTTAAGATGATTATTGAAATCTTAACTACAAAATTTCACCTCTGAATTTAGCCAAGTTAACAGGCTGTGTTGACTAATTTAGTTGGATCTGTTGGCCATCTGTGCTGCTGCCACTAGACCTACCATATGCAAGGTTGCATCTGTAATGCCAAATCTGAGATGGAGGCTCAAAAAATTTGACTATGCATGCCAGTCAATAGCTTCTATTATATCTTGGGTTAAAACATTGTGTTCCAACGTGAGGCTCAAACAGATTACTAGAAAGTTCTGAGCAGTAATCTACATGACTAGACTCTGATCTGGCGAGAACACCAAATGTATGACCCAATTCAGAAATGAAGGGTCTGAAGTGTTTCGACTCATATTGGAAAGAAGAGGTGCTTGTGCATGCCATGACTTGTCTCTGTGCGTTTCAAGTTAGTACTTATGAGCTTGAACATGATCTTGGATGGCTGCTATTCTAGACCTGTCTATGGAATAGTGAGTGAGTTATGACTCCATGATTGCTGACAGATGGTAACCTATTTTGGGCTACAAACCCCGATGGTGTCAGGGAACCAATGAACCCTCCAATATGATTTGAAGAGAGTTCAGGTCAACAAAGAGAGTTCAGGTCAACATAGAGGGCATGCAGCTCTTGTACCCTGCATGCAGAAGCTAAAGCAATCAGGAAATATGGCTTGTATGATAGTGGCTTTAGTGAAGAGTACACTAGAGATTAGAATGGATTTGAATTGAGCCATGTTAAACCAATCTGGAGACAAAACGACAGATACTGGGACCAAAATTGTCAAAAGGATCTGAGAGGTTTATATCCTGTCTAAAACATTTCTGCCATGATGCCGGAATGTGTCTATTATCAAGGGGTGGTAGCCTTTGGTAGAGATTTGAACTCAACTGTCTCTCTGCAAAGAGCCAAAGGAAAAGTCAGCCACCTTACCAAATATTCTGTTCCACAGGAGAGGATTTATTTTTTTACACTTATATGAGTAAATACATCCTTGGATAAAGTTATTATCTAACCGTAATATTCTATCTCCCTCTCTCTCACTTAAACACACACACACACACACACAATTATTAGCTGTTCTCACAATGCATAGATAGTTCCCAATGTTATCCAGTAATTACATTTCCCACAGTAAAAATCAGATGAGACTCTGGCAAAATGCCAGCTGCATCAACTGTGACTTTAGTCCAACAACTTAAGATGTATCACATGATATTTTTGTTTGGTACTACATCTTACTGCCTTAATCACAAATGTGTAACATGTTCCCAAGTCAACTGACAGGAAAACAAGAGGTAACATTTTCGGGAATATATCACACTTGGCAGCCCATATCAACTCCTCCACAAATTTAAATCTAACTGATTATACTTGCTTTGCTGTCTTTATCCTTAGGGAATCAAATTCTGACAGTAACAAATGTTCATGTTCCCTTCAACTGGTTGGAATGCTATGAAAGATGTGAATGCCAAAATCTGATTAGGTTAAAGAATCTTTAACGAAATGAATAAAATATACTAATGTTGAAACTGTTGAGATAGCTTTATTTAATTCATCCTTTAAACCAACTTCGGCAATCCAGGTCTACATCACATTCCAACCGACTAAAATGCAGGTCAATGAAACTCAAAAACATATCCATTTGCAAGTGCAAGAATGTGATTTTATTTACAAAAACGGGACATCTGAGTAAGTAAAGTCTGCCTAAATCAACCTGAATTTAATTTGCAGAAAAGCTTCATTATCTGCTGCCAAGGATGTGAGATATTCTTGAAAATTGGTCACTTGTTCCGATGTCTGTGAACACAGGAATACTACAAAAGGCCATCATTTGAGCAGTAAGATGCAGAACCAAAACATAACATTCTTACCAGGGGTCATGCTACCAGGCGAAGTGGGCGAAAAAGTCGCCCGAAAAGCGTAAACTTTGCCTTCTTCTGTTATGAAAGCGAAAACGACTTCGCCCTCTAAATTTTCTGACAGAATATGACTAGATTATGACTTTGAGATGCCCCCGAGCTGTAGCCAGTAAGTTCTGGCACTGCTGTAACCCAATGCCAAATGTATTTACGTGGTTTTGATACCAATCAACTTATGGCAACAAAGAAATTCTTGCACATTCACATGCAAGTTTTAATAGCTAACTGACAACTAACCCTTTTCCGGAGCAAGATATCACTGCTTAATTTCATGAAGTTGGGCCTACTGTGGTATGATGAAAATATACCAAATTCTGTTTTGAAAGTTAAACATCAATATGCAAATAGTAATTTGCTTTTAAAAAATATGATCGGTGAAGAGCGTTTTATAATTTATATCCTGTTTTTAATAAATGGAGATTTTAACGGCCGTATTTGCATATTTTCTGTATAAAATCAGTTTGAAACCGTAAATGAAATTTTAATGGTGGACATCGCTGCGAATATGATATACCACTTCATGAAACTGTGAAAATACGAAAAAAATACCTATAGTAATGAAACAAATAATATTTAACTGATTAATGTTATTATTACCAGTAGGTAGACAAACCATAAATATGCAGAACTTTTTGTAACGAAGCAAGAAAATGTGTAATTAGAGAAAAGCCCTAATCTAAAAATAGATGAACTCGCTCTGTGCAAGACCAATTCTTATATTTTCTGTTAGGGGTAAAAAACAAAAAGTTTCCAGTTTATTCATATATCGACTTTAGTGCTTCAGTGTGTTGTCTGTGAATAGTTACAGTAATGTTTATCATAAACAATGAAATCAGGACAAACAGTATGGTTTGAAGTCACTTGTGCATTTATTCCTATGTACATGATGTATTAGGGGCTGTTTCAAAGAATGTTAGAAATCTTTTTGCCTGCAATTGTACACAAAATTTAAGAGAAAAAAAGTGGTAGTTTATTAAGCATTTTTACCAACTTGCAGTTACAAGGCTCTAATCTTGTTACCTCTATCAGTGAAAATTAATTACAAGGTATAGCTTCATATGTCCTTTTTAAGTCACAGCCAAAATACACTGCATTTACTTCAATTCAAACACATATACTAAGTATAAATAGAATGGGTATGAATATAATTTTTTTATACACGAACAAAATATATTGATACTCACAAATAACATATTTTTCAACTTGAAAATAAGGCATTGCTTAAAACTGTTACAAGCATACCAATAAATAGAGCACATCATTAAAATAAGATAATGCAGCACTGTGTGTGTGTGTATGTATATTGTGTTTATTGTTTCGGTCTCATTTCTCCCTGATTAACTCCCACTTCTCCCTGTTCTGACCAAAAGGAGAAGTCACTTCTCCCTAAAATTGAAGTCCAGCTTGACCCCTGCTTACACAGTAGGACTATTGTAACATGAAACTGACCTGGACACTATCAGTTTCATAGCATGCCTTTAATTCAAGACTGCACAACCTGCTGAAACATGCTGTGTGCACAAAACAGTATGAGGCAGTGGTGGTGATGAAAACCAAACTCTGCAGCAATCCTGAATTTGACATTCATCCAAATCTATAGAATACCTGAATGTCCTCAACTTTAACTGGCTGTGCTTTAAAGGGTTGTGATACAACTTCCACATTGCCCTGTCTAAAGAATGCTGAATTAGGGGCAGTCTCTGTTCTGGATGCTGAAACCTTGGCATGGCCTCCTGCTGGGAGTCTGGTAGATTTGCTTCCTGTGAGTTTAGCCTGCAAAGTGAATTTCAAATTGAAAGAACAATTAAATCTGTCTTCATGCTTACCTTTACTCAACTGTCACATGGCCCCAAAAGACATTCACATTTCTCCCCACCAAAATGTCCAGTATAAATGTATTGTGCTAATGGTCATCAACCTTTTGCAGTTGATGACCAAGTGTTTCCTAACCAGACAATGAATTCTTACTGATCCAGGTGGTCACTACAATGTACTGATAATGACTGCATTATTTATGCAAATGAAGCAATTGGTTTGAAAAAAAATGCATTTAACTTTTAGCCATTTTTTATGACACTATCCATATTTGACCTAAGTCAGTTATTTATGAAGACACAGACTCCACATACAATACACAAGCCCTTGAGCCTATTTTACTGCATATATTTGCCAAAACATTGTACATCAAAAGTAGACAGAGGGTAAAAGCCCTAAGAAATTTATGTACCAAATTTTTCACCAGAATATGTGAATGATAAATTGTTGTGGGCTTTAATGCTTTTTTTAAGCACAAGATAGACTATACATTGCTGCCAGTATAAATAGTGGAGGAAAAACCCAGGATAATCCCAAAAAGAACCACGACCCACAAGAAGCTACCCTCAAGAAATTTAACATACCCACATAGGCCGAACCCAAGACTCGAACCTACATGGAGGTGAGATGGCAGTGATCCATAATGGTGAGCACTTTAGATTAATGGGCCACTTGGGGCCAACCCGAAAACAATAAAAAACTCCTCTGAATAGGTAAGTATACCATAATGCCCAAAACTTTTAAATGGGTTGGGGGACATGCTCAGATTGGTAGAAGCACTTTTTTGGTACAGTATCTCAGTAGAAATGTACAAAATTAAAACAAAATTAGTTTGATTATAATTTTAATAATAATAATTATTATTTGGTATGTAATATTTGTTTATGAACAAAATTTAAAAGATCAACCTCTATTTAAAGATACACCAGCATTCTGAGTCCAGTTTGGCCTTTTCACGTATATAGGTGAATGAAATTAGTTTTGTTACTTATCTGTCATATCTTTGGAATTTTGGGAACTGACCAGATTTCCAACTTCAAATTATATTTTATTATATGCATTTTGCACACAAACTAATAATCTGGATACAAATAAGAGTAGTTGAAGATGTGTTTATGTGTTTTCTTCAACTCAAGAATAATTGTTTCTGTTCTTTTGGGTTTAAAGCCATTTTTCAGTGCAAGACAGGTAATACAATGCAGCCGTTATAACTGGTGGAGTAAGATCCTGGGAAAACCCATGAGAACCACTGACCCATGGGAATCTACTGGCAAGCTTTCTCACATAACCACATTGGCCACACCAAGATTCAAACCCATGAAGACTGAGGTGAGATGCAAGTGATCAGTAAAGCCAAGCACTTTAGATCACTCAGACACTCAAGACCCCAAAGAAAAACTGAATTCTATGGATTGCTGAATGCGCTTGAAATAAGACTCCTGTATTAAACCTTACACCATGCTAATATTTAGTGGTCTGAAGCAGATTTTGATGCAGACTGATTTGTAAATTTATTTATATCATCTGCAACAAATGTTCTTGGACTCTTCCTTATATTATACTTCTGAAAACACATTAAAAAAAATACACTGACAGCTGACACAGGATGGAAAGAATTGCTGACTGTCACTGTGACTGATATAAATAACCATTTTTGACACTGATGCAGATGGAAAGACATTGACAAACACTGACTGATATAAATAACCATTTCTAACTATGATTCAGAATGGAAAGACACATCTTTGCTAGCCAAGGTTCCAATAACCCTATCCAGACCATGACATATTGAACAGATACTTTTGTGATTTGGGTCTTTGAATTTCTTTGGATGCAGCAGCAAGCCACAATGTTCAATCAAAATTAAGTTGTTCAAATTTGATGCAATTGTTTAGTTAGAATTACATACTAAGGGAGGCAACACAGACAGACACTGATATAAATAACAATTTATGACAATGATACAGAATGTAAAGACATAATAACAGACAGTGATTTATATAAATAACCATTTGTGACATAGACACATACTGATAGACAATATTTGGCTGTAACTAAATAAATGAGATTCATCGGTCATGATACACAAATCTATACCTTTAAACCTATGTTTAAAGACAGAGAGACTGCAAGAAAACAATTATTTTAATAATTTAATAAGGAAATAATGCTGTCATGTAAGTCTTTTATAGAAAAAGTCTGTGTATTTTAAAAATGTGTACAGTCTGGTCTGCTTTTGTAACATCAAACATACTGCAGGGCTTGAAATGACATGATCTTATTACATAATAATAAAAAACATTACGTGAGTATGAATTCCAACTTTTGAAGGACCAGGTCCTAGATACAATACATCCTCTTCCATTTCTTCAGGTTCTATTTTAATCTGTATGTCTGTTAACTCCAGTGTCTTCTTTAGGGAGCTGGTCCCGTTAGATGGTGTGACTATAGTTGAAGATGCCTGACCTCTTTCTTCATGGGGGGCTTCTGATATTGTTACAATATTGGTAGTGCTATCTGGTGTATGGAGATTCTCTCTTGCTGCAGGCTTAAACGAAGACTGCAAAGCTGTAACCCTCTGATCCTGCACAGATAAAATCTGTCTCTGAAAGCCAGCCTGTCCTTCAAGCATGTTCCAAAATTCCTGGCAAAACCGCAACAATGGAAGCAATTTAAGTTTTTTTGCTATCCTTTCAAGCCCTTCTACATTGTCCTGATTTAGCTGGATGGTGCCATCATAAAGGTAACTTAGAAAAGCATTAACAGACAGATCCTCAAATTCTTCTGTCAGATAGAAATCAAACACATTGTTGTCTTCTGTATGCATAAGCTGTTTCAAGGCGTTTGGACAGGAGGCAAAAAGCACTATTTTATGCAGCTGAAAGAAATAAAGAGGATATCGGCAATTATCCATGAATCCTTATGTAACAGATTTTTTAAAAATGTTATATATATTCTGGAAGTGAAGCATGCTAGAGTAATAGAGAACAGAGATAAAAATGAAAAGGAGTTAAGCAATGAGAACTGAACTTAGATATGAATCAATATTACACTGATACCCTCCAAATATTTGAAAGGCAGAGTACTAAAAAATATGGGCAATAACAAATGAAAATTCTGTTGCAAAATGGCAAAATTCAAACTTGATAGATTCCATATTTAATGTTATTTTTTGTACCCTTTAATTTTTTTTACACCATCAAGTCATAAAAATAATAATTAAAGCTATATTTTTTGTACACAAAAATTTCTAACATTTTTGGGTCAACCTATTATTTTTCTTAGACAAAATAATGTATCACTTAAATAAACAAAATGACCAATTTATTCTTTGCCAAGTATATTTGGTATAATCCAACATAAGAATATAAATATTTGTTTCCTTAATGAAAAAAAAACAATTATCTGATATCAAAACACAAACCCAATTATCTGATATCTTTGTGTAACTGAGGCATCTAATAATAAAAAAGAAATAAACAACCACTGGTAAAGATATATTCACCAATTATAAGTGTGTAGAAAGCTCTTTGCTCAGCTTACTCAGAAAGGATAACTGTTTTGTTAACTGAGAATCTATTTGCATTCATCATATTGTCTTCTTTGTATTTTGTAAATATAATGACAGATGTTTCTATATTGCTGTTGTCATTACAATATATACCGCTATTCATAAACAGCTGGACAACAGCACTCTTTATTATGTCAGTCTGTAGTCAAGAAACATGCGCATTTGAAAATGAGTTCTGAAGCCATATGAGTTTATTTATCTAGTAAAAATAATATCTCAGTAGAGGATGAAGTGAAGACCACAGACCACTGGGCAATTAATCTTGTGGATTCGATATAGTAATGCAGTGAAAACTATAAAAAAAAGTTTTAATCATAAATGCAAAAGTCATTGACTACATAAGATCGATTTATATATAGGTAATATTCAATGTGGGATCACAAATTGTATCCTTGAAAATAACATGTGTTTATAAAATAAAAATATTGTTTGATACACAATGCTTTGTTGTTCTTTCTCTTAAATTCATTTGCCTTTTTTTCAATGGCTTCAGCACAAGTATCAATAGATTAATACTTTTCTTGAGCTAATGGGCTAGACTACACATTTTAAACTCCCCATGGGTAGCCCCATTTCCATACACACAGCCTCCTTATCTTGATCTGTTGAGGTGAATTTGGTCTTTAATCCAGCATTTACTGGATAGGACCAAGCTAAAGGTCAAATAGTATTTAAATAGCATGCATATTATGTCTGCATAGCCGTGTGGCCTGCTGACAATAGATCCAACAATTACAGGTACAACAAAAATGATTTATTTATTCAGATTTTAATTGCCAATGGAATATAATAGTGCCCTTGTAGTATATACCTAAGGAATAACACAACTGACAAGCAACTGATTCCTTTTACATAAGGAATAACACAACTGACAGGTAACTGATTCCTGAACAATACAGATTATTTTCTCTCTCTCTGATAACAACAATCAGATTCTTGAGTTGAGAGCAGAACGAGACAAATTTGTACATTTGTTTCATATGTTAGGTTGTCGAATGTTGTGTGTTCCATCGACCTTGTTCAGGTATCTCTTTATTTTCTGTACATGGTCATTACCATGAATTGATAATTATTTATTTTACATAAAATTTTGTGCACACCGAAATTAATAATTATTTTTTCGTATAAAAAAAAAACATTAAATACGGTAGGTCTTCTTAAAGTAAATCTTTATAATGAATTTTGTTTCAATCCATCATGTCCTTTCAAAGTTATTAAGCTAAATGGATGGGAAATTACATGACTGGGCAAAAAGACATGAGCAAGAAGACTAAAACAGTCATAGAATCAAAAATATGCACTCATGTGAGAAAAGGAAATTCCAATTTAGAACAGTATATGTGGGTATGAATGAAGCTTTGCTGTACTTCCTACAAATTCTGATTCTCAGAGAGGGATTCCCTTATCTGCCACCAATGGTGGGATTTCCCTATCAGATACACAGGCACATGGATTATCATAAGTACAAATATAACTTTTAAAAGACACCATTTCAAGTTCTCAAGTCATTATAAAGAGTACAAAATGGTCTGATTTATCATAAAAATTTGTTGCAAATAAGAATAAATGTTAATAGGCTGGCAAAATTCGTGACCAGTTACATCAATGTCAATCCTTTGGATGATACCATGAATGTATGTTGCTATGAAAACTATCTCAGCTATCTATGAAACAAGAATAACGAATGCTTCAAACTATTTTGTTTTAGTCATCTATGTCAATCCTACAGTTAATCCAATCACAGAAATAGCCAAGGTGGTCCAAATAGATTGGGGTTTCATTTTTATGAAATTTCCGGCAAATTTCTGTAAAATATTGCACCAATATGCATCCTAGGCATATTTTTTTTTGCAGAAACAGCAGAGGCTATTTCAAATGATTAACAACTTCAAAGCATAATTACATCATTTATTAGCATCAATTAGTGTCATAAATGCAATGTGCATCCTTTTGTCATGTAATCAAGAATGCAAAAAACTGTACTTATGAATACATACAAGTTTTGAAAGTGCCCATGTGTCAAAGCAAAAGATTTAGTTACAAACATTGCTTTAGCACTGCATCAACCTGATCGTCCAAAACCATAGATTCTTCTACATGCTTCTTAGCTTAGTCTGATGGAAATATTGTTCAAACATATTGGAAACAATTTTTGAAAGTTCTTTCTCAATTAAAACAAAGGACATAATGAGCGGTAGCCAGGAACAAGTTCAAACTTTGTTGGACTGGAAAGGATTTATGCTAACACATCTGCAAATGCAGGATTCTTTCAAGGCATGCTATTCGGCCAAAAAATTCTTATGGGTCATCTTTGGCACAATAAAATTCCCATCATGGCACCCATACTGTGCATAAAAGAGACCCCAAATAAAACAAAGTAAAAAAATTGCAACAGTTGACTTTAGACTGAACAGAGAACATTCATGCTTAATGAATACAGTGCACTCATTGCCAAAGAATCGTAAGGTGATCAATGTTTTACTGATTTTGATTTGCTTGGACACCAATAAGAGCACACAGTAGATCATTAGTAAAATATGCCAAATAGAGAAGATGAGCTCTTCAGTGAAAATAGTGCTGCATATACAGGGAATAAAAAATGTAGGCAGGGAATAAAAAATGTAGACTCCAATGTTTAAATTAAAGTTTAGAGGAAAATGGTATCTTCGTTAGCCAAGATTCTGATATGCCAACTAACCAATAGCATGTAACAGTGGTGCTTTTGACATCGTCCAAAAATGGCAGAGGCAACTGACTTCAAAATGAAACTTGAGGGAAAGGAGCTGTATGCACAAACACAGACCAGCAGTGAGCAGTGCTCATTTATGAGTCCATTCTAGTTGTGTGTTCTCTCGGTCATGTAGGAACAATGTTTAAATCTAAACAACCTGATTTTGATTGGATGTTGTGGTTTTCCACCACATCCAAAGAAAATTCACAGACCAAAGCACTGAAATATCTGATGAGACTCAGCTGGTTTTTGAACCCATGACCTCCTGCACCCACAATTTCCTTGTTTCCATGTCTACTAAAATAAATGTATCCTAAAATGGAGTATTTAGCAGACAAGAATTTTGTAGAAATCATAATCTAGTCTAAAGCCACTTCAAGTGATTCAAAGCATATAACTGAATATTTGTTGCAGAAATTAATAAATCCAAGACATAAAGTGCTGATAATAATATGTATTTTAATTTCTTCAATAAACAAAAACAGGCAAGGGTTTTTGCAACCCCTTTTTTTTTCTCTAAACAACTCCTTTTTTCACCTGACAAAGGACAATGGGCCCCACTTACTTCTCCATTTCTGGAATAAACACTCCAAATGCAATAGGTTTTCTGATTGGTCAAGTCTAAGTCTGCAGCAATAAAATCTATGATATAATGTTGCACAATAATGCAATTTTGTGCCATTGAGAATTACACTTTCTGCTCTTTTCAAACATTTTCAAACTGTGTTAGAATCAGGATGGCAGTCATGTTAATGGATCACCAGTAAAACTCTATTTGCAACAGGAAATCTCACTGTTACTTCCTCATTTCATTTATCAAGAATTTCATGTTAAATATGATGGAATCAAAGGCAACTCATAAATAAAAAAAACAACATAAAAATATGAAATATTTTACTTTCCATATTGTGGCCTCCTTTTTGTGTCATTAATTTCAATCATGTTCCAATTTTCTCAACAAAAAAAACTTATATTGTCCTAACTGTATGGGACTCTGATAAAGAATGGTCAGCTGTACGATTGGTTACATTTTAGTGAGAGCATTTAGCATTACTCCAATCTGCAACATTGCTTACTTCAAAACATGAGCTCCCCTGATGAATAACTGCATCACAGTATTTTTTGCACCTCCAGAGAGAAGACAGTTGACTGACCAGTTGAGGTCTGTGGTCTGTGTTAACAAATACTTTTTCCATCCCAGAATGGTTCTAAGGTCAAAATGCACACATTTCCTGCAATAGAAATGTGGGAATCTGAGCATTAAAAAACAGTTTACGTAAACAGACTAGTTTCATTTAAGCTTGATTGACATGTGCAATTTGGTTATATCATCTATACTCAAAACGCAGAAACATTTCTACCATTAGGTTTTTTTTAATACAAGCAATGTAAGGTATTGTCCATCTATTTGCTTCCTTGTCCATCTATCCACCTCCTTGTGCATTCTTTGGCTCCTTCATAATAACCTGTTCCAAATCATTTACGTCCACCCAGTTTTGACAACTGCTTGTACTTGGGATCAGGAGGAAGCCTATAGAATCTGGGATTGAAAAGTTAAAAAAGTTCCAAAATTAATGAATAAAAAAAGGTTTGAATGCAATAACTTTAGTTCTATACCCTGACGACTTTCATTTTTAGTGCTTTCAAATCCTGATTTATTTTTGAGGTCAAAAGGTCAATGCTAATTTAACCTTAAGAATAAATAACTACCAATGGTAGTATGGCCTGAATGCATACTATTAATTTTTACTCGTGGAGTAACATTCTTTGTATCTTTTTTGTTGTTTTGTTTTAAAACCATGTATTGACCCAAATACCAATGTTTGTGTCTCTATGGGAATCATTTTATGAGGGATTCATACAATGATATTAAGCAATCCTAACCTAGAGAAACTGAGTTCAATGCAAAGGTAAGCATCAATTCATGAAATGTGAAATAAGGTCATAGTAACCTACTTTCCAATGAAGGCCACAGAAATTCTCCTGATACAATCAGATACCATGTTTCAAGACTCCACATGCAAGAATGCCTGAGAAATGAGCTAAAACGCAAAGATTAACCATCATAAATCTATTCAGTAAAGATAATGCAGTTCAAATGTACATTCCGTATGAAAGAGAATGACTTGAAGTTAATATTCTTCTTCTCTCCCTTTCTAACTTGCAAGGTCATATTCCATACCTCTGCCACCCATGACAGCATAAATGAGTTATATCTACATCCTTTCTAGTGTTGAGAAGAATTTGTCAGGATCATCTGTAATATTCTTGCAAACAAAATTGGATGTAGCAGAAAACCCCACATTAATAGTTCTTTGTAATTCTTCCTGGCTTGTCTCAGCAGACCCCTATTTTCTGCATCTTCCTATGCTTCAAATTACAAAAAAAGAAAACTTGATATCCCCTTTTATATTTCTGATGACAATATTATGCTGCCCAAAAACTTGCAATCAATGCACATCTATTCTAGTGACTGGCAGACATATTCTACAATGAAATCAAACATTACAGCCACACAAAAAAAAAACTTAGTTAAGGGAGTTAATTTTCAACAATCTTAATCTTCATTAACTTTAACCTGAAATTTTTGGAAATTGGTTAGAGTAAATTTTACCAGAGAAACTCTATTTTAATCTACACACGATGTTCTACAAAAACAACATAAAAAATAAACATTCTTGAGATTTTCTCCACAACAAACCTTTAAATCTTTATGTTCTGTTCTGACATCGTGAATCTTTCCACAAATTCTTGCATGTGCTGAAACTTGTATGTATCATGTATGATCGTTCATCAATATCCTCCTGATGTTTTATCTACTGCAAGAAAAACACCATATAGAGTCAGAACATCTGAAATTGTAAAATATCATCAATGCAAATAAATCCTTACCACACACAAGTCCCAACACAAATTTTCTAAATGAAAATACTTCAACATGAAAAACTTAAAGGTACCTTTAAACAAAAATGTACATCTCTAAAAGGTAATGATTTTCTGAAATTTATGCTTGCATATTCTTTGTTGTTGCAGTTTAACACCATTTTTCAGCAAATTATAGCTTATACATTGTGGCCAGTATAACTGGTGGAGGAAAAACCCTGGAAAGAACCACCAACCCACTGGAATTTACTGGAAAGCTTTCTTACATACCCATGTTGGCCAAGGCAATGCTGGAACTCATGTAAATGTGAGATGGTTTGAATGTTCTGCAAAAGCAAGTACCTTAGACCACTAGGCTGCCTGAAGCCCCACATATCCATTGATCTTTGAGGGCATCTTTATAGCCCATTGTTTAAAAACAAACTCAACTTTAACTGTTGGTGGTAGATTTAACACAGACACCATTTTTTTTTCTTAGGGAAAACACCATTATATTCAATGTCAATAAAGACTTAGCCTTTTCCAAGATGCTCACCCCAATTTCACTGAAAGAAGCAAATTTTTCAGTTCACTGATCAATCAGACTAATGATATTGAAAATTTCAAGCCAAAGCCTTAATAATGCTTGCAAAATTTGTTCTAGAGTGAAGAACAATGAATACAACAAATTATATGACTCAAATTTTATTATTACAACAGGGATAACAATAGAGTTATCCCCTATGCTGAATGAGGGCTCATATTCACAACCATATCCTATTTGACACCTTAACTGGGTGCCACAAAATATAGCAAGCTACATGTACTCAAATAAAACAAGTTTATGGAGTAGTCACCTATAGTACAATGTATGGTAGGCTAGTTATTTAATGTACAACAATGGATATTTGGAAACTTTTATAATGCTGTTTCATCTTGTTTAGTTTCAATCCAGAAATCTTCAATAGGCAAGGACTAGTGCGCAAGTTTGATGCACTATATTAACATTATGATGGTGTAGAAAATATATTACGGTTGCACTTTTGTTGAGCTGTCCCCCAGTAATGATGATATGCAGCAGCCATATGATGTTTGGGGCGATTTCGGATTTCCTGTAAACACAATCAGACATTTTTTATTACTAACAATAGTTATGACTGATATATAAGCACTTCCTTTTGCAACAATTTCTTTTAAAGCCCTGCCAAATCTCTAGATAAAAGCCAAATTCTAAATAAAATTCTCTGGGTTTCTTACCAAAAAGTATGAATGTATCTGTAACAATTTAATAGTATTAGTTTTTATCTAATGTATTGATGTATGCATACACTAATAGTGATCTACTGCATGATGAAGTATGATCTCATACCTATGAAAACTCATTTGGCAAAGTTTAACCTTCTTGTAAATTACAATTCATATGCAGACTAGATTGGCATGTTGAACCAATTAGAGTATACACATACCCCTGCATTTTGTAACCCACTTGCAGTTTTAAAACAAACAGCACCAACAATATACAGACTGCACACAACTTGGTCATTTCATTCATTAATTTATAATTTCTAACCTTATTGATGCCATCTTGTTCATGTTTCAAACCAAACAGGAGTTTTCTGTGTAAACAATGAGCCTGGTCGCTGTCCCTTTCCAGTCCATCTTCAGTGATGGGGTGATTTTCCTAAGACTACACATATATAGAAGGTAAAGACTTGTCTTCATCAAACATCTGCAATGTCTATTTTTTAACGTTTCTCAAAAATTAATCTAACAATTTAACAATGTAAAATGAGTAAGTTGTTTACCTCCCAACATTACAGAAATTTTTGGAACTAATTGGAAATTATCAAAGAAATTAAATTTATATTATACCTACTGTCTGAAAACAATACTCACCCATAATAGTATGGATGCTGTGTTAGTAAACAAACTTCTGTTTGGTCTGAGAAACATGACTGTTAGGGACTCCTTGTGACAATCTAGCAGCAGGAACTATAAATTACCGAGTCTAAATCACAACATATTGTCCTTTTTCGCATCACTTGAGGTTTTTATATTTTCAATTGGGGGGGATACAATCTTATTGGGGGGGGCAAATACTATAGTTAAGCTACAGTTGTCATTTTTGAGAATTTGTTCATATCTTTAAATGGTACAATAACTACAATATCTTGAAATGGCAATGATCAATCTAATTCTGCTTGCTTGTAGATCATTAGTCCTTGCAAGATTACGGTATGATATAACCTCAACAGGAAATATATGCAGCAAAACAAATATAGCACATGGACATTTTTAGACAAGGCCAGTGTAAACTAGGTTGAATGTAATGCTATGTCACAATGAAAGTGTTCCAGAGAAAACTGTTTATTTACCTGGCACTGGCAATGATTAAAAACCTGACTCCTTTTCATGACTCAGTTGCACTGTGCAAGTCTAAAGTGATCAATAATTTTAATCTACAAGTTGCAATTACAACCAAGTTGCATATTGCTCAACGATCAAAAACGAACCAGCTTTGTTCAAACTAAATGACTATTACATTTTTAAATAATAGTTAATATTTAAGATTAATAATGGCATGCACATTATCATGTTAAAGTATACTTTAGATATTTTCATTCGTCATGCACCTTAATCGGAGGATGAATTTGCACAAAAACCAGAAACCTCAACAGGAAAGACAATTCACACACATATCATATAAAGCATTTACATATAATTTTCTTTTATGACTGCTGCATATCTGATCTGCTGAACATATTCATTTTTGCAACTTATTGCCTTTCATTCCATATTCACAGGTCCTGTTGTTAGAATTGCTATACTCTGGAAGAAATGGAAACTTTCAAATAAATAGGGAGTGGATCTCATTGGAGAAAAATTTCAGTATTGTCATCCAGTCTATGTACTTTTTTCATTATTCACTCATAACAAACTTTTCTTTTGATTTTATGCTTAAACAAGTTCAACAGCTAAAGGTTATCATTAGTCTTAAATAGCAGATTTCTTAGTTAATGTCTTCTGTTTCCACTTACATTCTACGGTGTTTTGTGTACATTCATAAAGTAAATCTGAGTAACATAATTCTTTCTCAAATCAAGAAATCAAAGCATAGATTTAAAATGCATATAAATCCAAGTGATATATTTTTTTTCTCAATTCAAGATAACAAAACATAGCAAAAATAATTATATTTAAATGGAACAGAGTAAGATCCATCCTAGATGATCTTTGCTTGACTGGTCGGCATATTGGAGGATGATATTTCTTTACTACAGTTATGACTGCATAATCTGGACTATTGAGGTAAAATTGAATCATCAGCATCTTTTCCCTTGAGGGAAAAACACTAAGTCACATGATCTAATTGTTTGCACAAAGTGAGTCAATGGACGCAGCGTAAATATTGTTATGCTATTGGCAACTGTGCAAATATTCTTTGAAAAATTTAGTAAATGGCTGGCATATGAAATAGACACATTGGGGGTAATGTCCCTTTCTATAATGTTTTGTAGTCCAGCAAATCGGCCGCCAAACATGCAGTGGTAGTGATGGGTATATTTTATATTCAGCCGACTTTAAATCATACATTCCAAATATAAAACACTGACTTGCCGCCGTACATGGCGGACGTGCGAATAATTTTTCCTCAATTTGGAACACTGCGTACATGCGAACAGACACTTAAGCCATATGTTAAATTCTAACTTAAGATAGTTTGCACTAGATCTAGATAGAAAGAACTACCTTTTCCATGAAACCTGAACCTGGTTGCAATTTACGTGTTTATCACTTTTCCCAGGTGCTTATATGCATTTACGTTTAAGTCCCTGCTTTTCCATATTAGAGAATGATATATTTACAACCATGAAAATATGCATATTGAAAATCGGAAACCAGGAAGATGCGTCTCAACGTTGATTAAATGCATGCAGCACCGTTCAATACTCTTGGTTTTCAGGATTTTTCAACGCGGTAAATATACCTTAAATATTTTACCTTTAATTAATGCTTAGAATTATTCAAATTCGGAATTTTCATCGCGTCTACTGCTGAAATACAGTCGACCATTAATAACTTCAAGTTGATTTCACTAAATTTCATTTAAGAAACGGGCGCCGTACCAAGAACTGGTTCGATTTGAGAGATGTAAATCAGGTTCTTTAATATAGTACATACACATCCTTGAATCAAATAGAAGAGTCCCACTCGTTTTTTTTTTGGTTAAAAATATAGTTATGCTTATTTATTTAAGTGTGTGTGTGTGTGTGTGTGTGTGTGTGTGTGTGTGTGTGTGTGTGTGTGTGTGTGTGTGTGTGTGTGACTGATAATACCGATTAGGTGATTTCATGTTGTCAGAGGTTTCGTCGTACTTTATTGATAAAACGTCAGACTCATGTCTGTATGAGCTTCTTCACTCAATCAAAAGGTCCCAGATGCTCTGTCCAGTACTGAAATTAGTACCAGAAAATAAAATTATTAGCTTTCTGGTGAGTTTAAACGCTCCGCTCTGTTTGATTCAGTGTTTGACTTAGCAAGAAAGGAACTCTGCATTAAAAAGTTGTCGCAAAAGTATGTCAGGTTATAATAGTTTATATACACCGATAAACAGTTTCAAAGTGTGCATACGTACACTTTAGAGTTACGCAAGAGTTGAATTGCAAGTAAAAGAAAAGAAAATAAAAAAATTCTAAAAATGGCATTAGCGTGTGCTGTAAAGCTTTAACTGTAGGAAGTCGTCATATATTTGATTAGTCAAATAAAAAAAAATAAATAATAAAAAATGTGTGTGCTTCCAGATGGCAGAATGTCCCTGTTTCTCATTGCCGACATCGACTTTTTCCCTAATGGTATTTATGAGTCCATTTAAGTTGTGTGCTCCCCTTATCTCGATTATGAAGGAACAGTGTTCAAATTTGAACTAATTTTGAATGGATGCGGTGGCTTGTATAGAAGAAATCGCAGAGGTGCTCTGAATGCAAGAAACCGCATTTCATTTATTGCATCATGCCATTTTTTTATTATTTTTTTTTTGAGAGGTAACAATTTGTGCGTTAATATTCACGATAGTGGATTGCCTTAGCCAATGAAGTCCAGTTACGTTCAAGTAGGACAATACAAATAATATCCTACCTCAATACAAATAATATCCTACCTCAACGTTATCATACACTTACTCAGCGTGAAAAAAAAAGAATATTCCGCCTTCGAAAAAAATATTTTTTCAACCTACATCGCCAGCAGTTTGCATTTCTAATATTTATTTCTGAAGCCGAAGCTTGATGTTTCCAATTCTATCTAGGTTATTTTTAACTGCCATTCTTTAATATCCTGTCTAAACCAGAGACAGAATGAATAATTAAACCCAAATCGATATCATCCAAAAGTTTATTTCTCACTAAATATTTTGAACCAAAATATTCTTTATCTTTTGTTTTATTAAAGGATCTTTTGTTTTAAAGGATTATAATGTCTGGCAAGCTAAAGCAAAGTGTACTTTATCAAAGACTGTAAACCTTTCATGGGTGTGATTTAAAACAAAGTTATCCACTTTTGGATGACATTCTGAAAGCCAGCGGGCCTCACTCAAGATTTCTCAAATACTCGAAATTAAAATCTTTACCAGGGGCAAACAAAAATTTTGAAACAAAGTCAAATTAAATTAGAAAGACAATTTATTTAATATCCCTGACATGTTTTTAAGAAATTCAGATCCGGAAGAGCTCCCAGTTTATATTACTACTTTATATTTAAAGTTATATAACAGAAAGAAGCGCAGCATGATGAGCAAAATCAACAATAAGCTTATTTTTGTAAAATATAAAGTGAAACTCTAAGCAAAAAGTACGGTATTGTTAATTAAATTACACATTAGTCTTAAATGATATATCACAAGTACAAAGCATAAAGTGTTTCGAATGAATTGCAATATTGAATTTGTGTTGACATGCCAACAGTTTTCATCTCTAACAAGAATATAATCCAGAATGTCTTTGAATGGATTCACACTAAGCCCAAAAATAGCGTTCTTCTTCTCAAAACAAATAAATGAGCACTTTGTAATTCCAATTAATATTTGATATAAATGGCTCCTTTCTGATCACAGCAGTAGATGATTCCACAGACTGAACTTAAAACGGAAATCAATAATTTTGTTTACACAACCTTTTATAATATATATATATATATATATATATATATATATATATATATATATATATATATATATATATATATATATATATATATATAATATGCAATAAAAAAGACAAGGATGTGTGTCACAAATTCTCTTCCAGCACATTCCAAGGTTGTAAATAAAGTTAGACATTAATTCAAAAATCTGTAAAGAACTTGTATACAAATATATCCAACAAAATAAGAGAATAGTCGGTTATGCTAAACCTATACCCTCTATTACCGACAAAGGTCAAGCACACAATACAAAATAAACATACACAAGTGTTTGCATACAAACAATACCCATATACCCACTATCACACTCCTTATTAGCTGCCTTGATTTGGAGTGCAATTTAATTCCCGCAAGCATATCGTCTTGAATATTCTGTCCTCTATAACGTCCTACCGTCCCTCCCCTCCTTTCAAAAATAAAAATTACCAGTCCGTTTACTGTTCTCATAATCCATATAATTTTAGCAGAGGAGTGAACGAAAAATTAAAGTAGACCGCCATTTTATTATTTTGCGACATTATAGGGGAAGGGAGAAAATACCATTAAATTACTATTGGTATGAGTTTGTAGCGACAATGGAGCACCGATGTTAAACAGGCTAATAAAAATATAGTGGCAACGTGAATTTAATGTTAGGCCGCAATTTTTAAATGTTTTGGAAGAAATGTATTATTTATTTATTTATTTATTTATTTATTTATTTATTTTGTTAGTTTTATTTTTTTTTTGCCAAATGATTAAAAAAAATTAAAGCAGGCTGCAATTTTGTTAATTATTTTGGAGCAATATGTCAAGGACAAATCAACATTAGGTTACTGTTTTTTATGAATTTATAGTGACGAGGATAAATCCTATGTTAGAGGTGTTCATTGTTTCTCTCTGTATAGATTCTATATGAAGCTCAAAAAGGGGAAATGTTAAAAAAATTTGGCAATCCCAAATTTTACAATTTTCAGTGGCAGGTTAACTATGGTTGATGTGTAAGCTAGGTCAAAACGACTTGTACGAATGATAGTAAACTTCAACAAATACTCTCTTTTAGTAAGTAAATCTTTGTCTTGATTATTGTATTCTATGGATAAATAAGCACACGTGCACTATTTAGATATTATGGTAAAAAGGATGTGTGTGTGCGCGCGCGCGTGTTTTGTTAGATGGTATTGATGGTCTGACGGGTAGTGTTACCCGTGTTTTTTTTATTTCAGATCTACCTCTTTACCTCAATGCTAACACACGACGTGAGTGAGTGAGTGAGTGAGTGAGTGAGTGAGTGAGTGAGAGAGAGAGAGAGAGAGAGAGAGAGAGAGAGAGAGAGAGAGAGAGAGAGAGAGAGAGAGAGAGAGAGAGAGAGAGAGAGAGAGAGAGAGTAAGTGGTATGCGGGTATTGGATGGCAAAGATGATATATGTTTAGTATTTTTGTTGGAATTTACCCCTTCTCTTAAACTCTAACACAAGACGCTTTGTATAATCTGGGTGGGTGGTGGGTGTGAATATTTTAGATTTCATCTCCTTCTCTTAGATTCTAAGCTAATACAAGACGTTTTGGATAATGTTTGTATGCGGTGATGGATGGTATATTTGCTGGATTTGATCTCCTTCTATTAAACTCTAAGATGACGCTAAACGTTTTCGCTGGAGGGAGTATTGGATAGTATAGGCGTCATGTGAGAATTTTTTAAAAAAAATTTAATAGCCTTCTCTCAATCTCTACGCTAACTCCAGAAGTTTTCGTTTGTGTGTGTACAGCTTGTTGGATGGTAAAAAAAAAGATTGTGCGATGGACAGTAGTTTTTCTTAATTTCATCCCCTTCTCTTAAACTCCAGGTCATCAATTGTTTTGGGGATAGTTTGTATATGGGGTGTTGGGTATTACAGATATTGTGATTGATAGTATTTCTGTAAGATTAACACAACACGTTTTGGAAAGTGTGCATATATTGGATGTTATAGATGGTGTGATGGTTAGTATTTTTGCTCCATTTGATTTCTTTCTCTTAAACTTTAAACTGACACAAAATGTTTTGGATAGTGAGTGTAGAGTGTATTGGATTATATAGGCGGTATGTGAGAGTAATTTTGATTGAATTCATCACCGTCATTCAAACCATACGCTTGCAAAAGACGTTTTCGATAGTGTGTGTACGGAGTGTTGGATAGTATAGATTGTGCGATTGATAGTATTTTTCTTAAATTTCATCCCCTTCTCTTCAATTCTAAGCCAACCAGGACGTTTCGGATAATTTGTATATGTGGGGTTGGGTAGTAAAGATGTTGCGATGGATAGTACTTTTGTTAGATTTCGTCTCCTTCTCTTAAACTCCAAGCTAACACAAGACGTTTTTTATTGGGTGGTGGTAGTGGTGGATAATATAGGTGTGATGAGATGTAATGTAATGTGATTATGATTTTTAACGTAGCTTTAACAATTTTTCAGTCATCGCAACGATGTCTGCAGTGTGGCAGTTTATAGTGATGTCTAGCACTGAAGCATCATTCCACAGACATGTAGCATGATGTCCCACCCAGTCACATTAAGCTGACACCGGGCCGACCAGTCCTAACACTAACCTCTTAATGCTGAGCGTAAAGAGAGGCAGCTGTTAGAATCAAATTTGTAAGTCTTTGGTATGATTCGACTGGGATCGAACCCACAACCTCCCGCATCCGAGGCAGACACTCTAACCACTACGCCACCGAAGCGGTTAAATAATATAGGTGTAATGTGAGAACATTTTTGTTAGATTCCTCTTAAACTCAAAGCTAACACAAAATGTTTTGGACAGTGTGTGTATGGAGTGCTGGATGGTATAGAGGGTGTGATGGATAGTATTTTTGTTAGATTTCATATCCTTCCCTTAAACTCTAAGCTAATTAAAAAAATGTTTTAGATAACGTGTATATTGTGTGTTGGATTGTATAGACGGTGTGATTGATAGTATTCACATCCTTCAATAAACACTAAGCTAGCATAATATAATTGATATGTGTGAGGGGTTTTTTTTTGTTAGATTTCAACTCCTTCTCCTGAACTTTAAGCCAACACGAGATGTTTTGGATAGTCTATGTCGGAGTGTTGGATGATAGAGATGGTGTGATGGATAGTATTTTTGTAGGATTTTATCTCTTTCTCTTAAACTCTAAATTACCACAAGACATTTTGGATAGTGTTTGTATAGGTGTTAGATAGTATATGTGGTATTTGAGAGCTTTTGTTGGCTTTCGTCACCTCTTAAACTCTAAGCTAACATAAGACGTTTTGGATTGTGTACTTGGATTGTTGGGTATCATGTTATGAGATTTCATTTCCTTTTCGAAATTCTGTGCTAAAAATGTGACTTTGAATACCATTAAACGTGTAAAAGGTAAAAAATGTCTTGTGTCGTCGATGTAAGTATAAAGACAAAGGTGCTACAAAATTTACTGGATTTAGGAAAACAATAGCTGTCACACCTCTATATATATCTTTTTGCGTTAATGACTTGCAATGTTTAGCATTTTCCTAAGTCAAAATTTCTACAAGCAATAGAAAGCTACATGCCTTTAGTTTTGAAACTAGCACAGACTCTCCACTTTACACGAGTTATGAAAAAAAAATTATATCCGACATTTGCCATTATCCAACACACTCACGCTTGTAACTTTACCAGAAATCTTCACTTCATTAAAGCCTCCAAATTCACTAGTGCCACTGAATAGTGTAGTTCTACCACATGTACATAGTTGGGTGTGTCAAAAATGTGTAAGTGAGAAATATCTTTTATCTATTTCAAAGCGCGATAAAAAAAATGTGTCGGTTCAGCATTTAATCTGGCAAGAAGAATGGTATAGCAAACAACGGAGGATTGCAAATTGACATTATGTCAGCCCTGCAATGGTTAAACGCTAAAGCCTAAGCAATATTTTGTCACACTACCTTTAAGAAAAAACCAAGGTGTCATTCATCATAAGCGAATTCAATAGTTACACATATTTTCTTTCCGCGTTAATGGTGCTTCACAAAGTGACAAGATCAGACGTGCCTTTATCTACGCCTAACTTCTAAGCGCTTTACACACACACACACACACACACACACACACACACACACACACACACACACACACACACACACACGCAAATGGTCACTCATGGAATCTGTGCCAGTGTTCTTGGAAAATACATTACGAATTGTTTGCATGTGGGGGCGTCCATAAATGACGACACAAACCTAGGGGAGAGGGGGTCACACATTTGAAATCAGAACACAATTCATAATTCAATCGTTACACATATTTTCTTTCCGCGTTAATGGTGCTTCACAAAGTGACAAGATCAGACGTGCTTTTATCTACGCCTAACTTCTAAGCGCTTTACACACACACACACACACACACACACACACACACACACACACACACACATACACGCGCGCGCAATTGGTCACTCATGGAATCTGTGCCAGTGTTCTTGGAAAATACATTACGAATTGTTTGCATGTGGGGGCGTCCATAAATGACGACACAAACCTAGGGGAGAGGGGGTCACACATTTGAAATCAGAACACAATTCATAATTCAATCGTTACACATATTTTCTTTCCGCGTTAATGGTGCTTCACAAAGTGACAAGATCAGACGTGCTTTTATCTACGCCTAACTGCTAAGCGCTTTATACACACACACACACACACACACACACACGCGCGCGCAATTGGTCACTCATGGAATCTGTGCCAGTGTTCTTGGATAATACATCACGGATTGTTTGCATGTGGGGCGTCCATAAATGACGTCACGCACCTAAGGGGAAGGGGGTCACACATTTGGAGTCAGAACACATTTAATAATTCCAGTTCAGTACCCACTAATGTAGTCCCGGTCTATTTTTAGATAATTTTTTTCCCTGTCTCCGTTTGGTGGTGATACAAGAGTTAGATTTTGGCATTCTTGGTAATGATTTAAAGGCAATTGTTTATTCTTTAGAATGTGAGCTTATGGTGTGGTTGTCTGTGTGTATTTCTGCGACAGTGCACATTGAGTAATAAAGCCAATGTGATGATCCAAAAGTGAAATATGTGTTCCGTTGCATGGTGTTTTGTTTACAATTCTGCCTCTCAAAAAAAATGCAGGTCAACCCTTGACAAGAACTTCAACGTAAAGTCATCTTTGAAGGTATTTTAGCTTAACATATGATTTGTATTGATTGTCACACAGTGGAAAGTTCAGTACTGAGAAACAAATGTAGAGACTATATAGTAAAATTAATTGTGTTCTATGGACAATTGTGATGTGTGAAAAGGGGTAGGGTGCGTTTAAGAAATGTGACATCACATAAAAATGCGCAACTTGAAATAAGTACCATATAATTTGTATTCTTATTTTGTATTGTTTACAATTTATTTAATGACGTATTAAGAAGCTTCACGCGTGTCGTGCATGAGCTCAAATTAAAATGGATGTGTCTTCGAACACCCCTACTACCCCCAATAGTGGCTTATTCCAAATAGCATTATTCCGTTTCCGGTCTGCTGGTGTCGACAAAGGGGGCAGGGACCAGTTTTGTAAGTACAAATTTAATGCCGCAATCAGTGACCTAGTACAAAAAGTCATAAAAAAAATCAAATGCACACGTGAGGTCAAGAAGGTCCATATTTTGAGATACCTATATTAAAACAAAGCATAAAAATATTATCCACTTGACCAGAGAAGTCAGTGGCAGTTCATGGCAGAAGAAGTTTATGCACACCAACCCAAAATTTATACCTGCAATTTTCATGTCCGAAGGGCCTTTTTGACACCATGTGATGCTCACAGTGCAAACACAAGCCCTTTTCCTGGATGACAATTCTGCAAAACGTGTGTGCTAAAGAGGCCGATGCAGTTGAAAATAGTTGTCATCCAAGCCGTTTTTTTTAGATATCCTACTTTCCCCAAACCCATGTGTTTACTGCTATGGGAAGCTAGCTCTTCTTCCTAGCCGACTATTGGTATTTCACTATCAACATATTGCAAAGTAAATATGGGAGGTGTACATGCCTGACATCAATTTCAAGAAAAACTCAAGCCCAAAACATCTAGTTCACAAATATATCCATATCTTTAATTAGTAAACAATAATAGCTGAAAAAGTCACACCATAGCTTTCAGGGGCCAATTTACGAAATTGTACCTTGCCATCAAAGCGAGGTTGAAATCTTGCTATATCCAAACTTGCTTCAGCAGTTTTACATTGACGACGAATATTTTGAAAGAATTGTATTCCAATTTCAGCATTCCAGTGCCTCATTTTTTATACACGTTTTCTCCTACAATATCAGAGTGCAGAGCTACACTAAATACAAAGTACAATGACAATAAAGTGATTTGAAACCTGTTAATTTTCAAATAGGAAATACGGCTTTTTCAGGGGGTGGGGCAAAGCTTTGTGATGTCATATTTGAAGGAGTCGGACTTTGTGAAGAGGGGAATGTCTAAAAAAAAAGGCCAAAATAGCATGACGTCTTATGGATGGCCCCTGTACTATTTTTTTTATGAACTTTACCTCGACGTCTTCAAAAAGGAAAGAGTAGTCGACCATGCCATTAGTTCACTCTTGTTATATATTACCGAAACAATTGAATTTTTCCTCTGGATGTGGTTTTCTAAGTGAGACACGACACACACACACACACACACACACACACACACACACACACACACACACACACACACACACACACAGTTTCGTATGAAATGATTTATATTGAAATCTTAATGGTCCCTGTATAGATACTTCTCCAAAATGCATGGTCACACGAACTATCACGTTTGTAATTTTTTACTTTAAAAATGGAAGAACGATTTTTCTTCCATAGAATAAGCACGCAGCTTTTTAACAGTGACGCCAGTATGTACTGTATGGTCCACCCTATTCCATATTCTCATTGTAGGTTTAGGGGAGAATAAAATATAACAATGTTTGACCTATTTTTTCTTACTTGCTTTAAGAGTGCGGTAGAACAAGACTTTTTTGGGGTGGTGATGTTTCCGTCCTTGGTTTATGGAAACTTTGCAACATTGCAACCTCATGACATCTCTTAAATTTGTGATATACAGCAAATGTTCATTGCAGTCAATCGACAGTAGATATAACATTACCCTATTAAGAAATTAATGAATGAAATTAATCTCTCTCTCTCTCTCTCTCTCTCTCTCTCTCTCTCTCTCTCTCTCTCTCTCTCTCTCTCTCTCTCTCTCTCTCTCTCTCATAACAGTGGTTAGAGCGTCTGCCTCGGATGCTAGAAGTTGCGGATTCGAACCACTGCTGAATCATACCAAAGACTTATAAAACTGGCACTAGCAGCTGCCTCGCTTGGTGCTCAGCATTAAAAGAGTGTTTGGATTGGTCTGCCTGGTGAAAGGATAATGTGACTGAGTAAGACATGATGCTACATGTCTGTAGCATGATGCCTCAGTGCTAGACATCAATTGCCACTCTGCATACATCGTAGCGTATAACTGAAAAATTGTTAAAGCTACGCAAAAACTCTAAATCACACACACACACGCACACACACACACGTCGCCAGACAATAGTACCGTCCCTTTACTCAATACAGTAACTTGTGTCGTGTGTGTGCGCGCGGACGTGCGTGTGTATGTGTGTGTGTGTGTGTGATAGAGAGTGATATTGGATGGTATAGATGGCATAATGTATTGAATGTTTGTTGGATTATGTATGTAGTTTTGTTTAAACCCTTCCTGGTTCAGTCTGATAGTTGGTGCATATGTAGACACTGACAAATGGTTTTGTGTGTGTGTGTATATATATATATATATATATAAAGAATACAAATCATATGGCGAATAACAACCCTCTCAAGCGTACTGGATCCACCAAGGGATCACGTCTGTCAGGGATTAATTAAAATAGATGCAATAAACTGACGACGAACAGTACGAAACTAGTAACTAACTAGCCTAAGCGCTTTCGACTCTTAATGAGTCTTTTTCAAAGGCAAATACAAAACATAGTTACGACAAACAAATAAACACAAAAACGTTGCGTTTGTAAACCTCTACATTTCTATCTTCACATGTGTTAAAACTATAAATACAACCAGCTTGTGTAGACTAGTTGCGGAAACTGAAAACGTTGTATAATTCCCTAAAAGTCTACAAGCCAAAGCGACATCTATTTTTATTTTGTGTACATATGTAACGCAGATTATATCCCGGATATTTGGTTCTATACCGGTTATTCTTATAGTAAAAATTGAAGGATAAGAAGATTTAGAAAATGTTAAATTCTACTAGTGCATAGTTTTCATTTTCTAGTCTTCTTGGTTTAGACCGCTTGGTTTCAATGTTCTAAGGCGGCGTATCCAGTATGATTCCTTTTCCTTCCTGGTTTCGGAACTCCAGCTGTGGTTGTTGGCAATAGCGATAAGTATTATATCACTGAAAGTGTGGCCAGGGGAGGAGAAGTGTTCTGCGACCGGGCTTCTGTACAGCTTTTTTGTCATCCAATCAGATCTATGAAGGTTTATCCTTATGTGTAGCTTTTCAGTTTCTCCCACGTACTGAAGGCCACAGATCTTACATGTGATGAGATAAATCACATTCTCTGTTTTGCACGTTTTGTTTGGACCATGTATGTTTAGTTTTTCTTTAGTCACTGTGCTAGTGAATGTCTTGGTCTCTATCATATGTTGACAGGTTTTGCATCTTTTATCGCCACAGGGTCCAGATTGACTAGGTTGGTTTTGACTAGCGATTGTTGTTAGCTTGGCCCTGACTAGGATGTCCTTTAGGTTTTTTGGTCTCCGGTAAGCTACTACAGGTTTGTTCGGAAGTATTAGGTTTAGTATGTCTGACGATTGCACGGTTGGCCAGTGGTTTGCAACCACCAAGCAAATCAAAGGAAAATATAAGCTGCGACCAACCCACATTTAGAAAGAAAAGTAACTGGACCCCACCAAAAAGTTCAATTCCGAATCTGGAAGCCTTTATCAACTCGGTTGAAAACGATATTTCCAGACATATCAACCATACTAACAAATATTCTAATTTGACAAAAGAAGAAACAGATGCCCTGCACTCACTGAAAAGCAGAACAGACATAATAATTAAGCCTGCAGATAAGGGTTCCGCTGTTGTCGTTATGAATAGGGAAGACTACATTAGTGAAGCAAGTAGACAACTAAGTGACGCTAGGTTCTACCAAAAACTGGACCATGATCCAACGCTGGAATATGCAAAAATCATCACTAATGTTATTGACGAGGCGTACCAAAGCGGACACATAGACCAGCAAACCAAAAACTACTTAAGCCCAGAAAACCCAAGAGCAGGTAGATTTTATCTTCTACCCAAAATCCACAAACAAGGAAACCCTGGCAGACCTATAATCTCAGGTAACGGGCACCCCACAGAAAGGATATCAGAATATTTAGATCATTTTATGAGACCACATGTCCACAAATTACCATCATATCTTCAAGACACGACAGATTATCTCATAAAAAGCAAAGCTAGTGAACCATTACTGCCAGATACATTACTTGCTTCCTTAGACGTCACATCTTTGTACACCAACATACCGCACAACGAAGGGTTACAGGCATGCAGCGAAGCATGGGAAACAAGAACTGTAAACAATCCACCCACACACTTCTTAATCCAACTCCTGGAGCTTGTCCTAAAACTCAACAACTTTGAATTTAATGAAGAAAACTACCTACAAATCAATGGAACAGCAATGGGTACTAAAATGGCCCCTTCGTATGCTAACATTTTCATGGGAAAACTTGAGGGAAAGCTCTTAGCATCGGTTGAGCGTACACCATACCAGTGGGTACGCTTTATCGATGATATAGAAATGAAGTGGCAGTATGGAAGAGAAAGTCTGGATGACTTCATTTCAAAGGCAAACAACTTCCATCCTTCAATAAAATTCACGGCAGAAATTTCCAACTCAAACCATGTTTTCCTGGACACAACAACCAGACTGGTGGAAAACAAATTACACACAGACATCTACTCGAAACCAACCGACAAACACCAGTATCTTCTCCCAACCAGCTGTCATCCAAAACACTGCATTAAGAACATTCCATATAGCCAGGCACTGAGGATACGCAGAATTTGCTCCGACGATGAAAGATTCATAGAAAGGTCTGAAGAGCTGGCTAAACATTTAATTTACCGAGGCTACGACAAAGACCTGATTGCGGAGGCAATCCAAAGGGCCAAACAAACAAACCGTGATGACCTACTCAGATATGGACAGAAAGAAAAGGTTGATAGGATACCATTTATTCTGACCTATCACCCAGACAATCCCAAAGTAGGTAAAATCATCGCAAACCACTGGCCAACCGTGCAATCGTCAGACATACTAAACCTAATACTTCCGAACAAACCTGTAGTAGCTTACCGGAGACCAAAAAACCTAAAGGACATCCTAGTCAGGGCCAAGCTAACAACAATCGCTAGTCAAAACCAACCTAGTCAATCTGGACCCTGTGGCGATAAAAGATGCAAAACCTGTCAACATATGATAGAGACCAAGACATTCACTAGCACAGTGACTAAAGAAAAACTAAACATACATGGTCCAAACAAAACGTGCAAAACAGAGAATGTGATTTATCTCATCACATGTAAGATCTGTGGCCTTCAGTACGTGGGAGAAACTGAAAAGCTACACATAAGGATAAACCTTCATAGATCTGATTGGATGACAAAAAAGCTGTACAGAAGCCCGGTCGCAGAACACTTCTCCTCCCCTGGCCACACTTTCAGTGATATAATACTTATCGCTATTGCCAACAACCACAGCTGGAGTTCCGAAACCAGGAAGGAAAAGGAATCATACTGGATACGCCGCCTTAGAACATTGAAACCAAGCGGTCTAAACCAAGAAGACTAGAAAATGAAAACTATGCACTAGTAGAATTTAACATTTTCTAAATCTTCTTATCCTTCAATTTTTACTATAAGAATAACCGGTATAGAACCAAATATCCGGGATATAATCTGCGTTACATATGTACACAAAATAAAAATAGATGTCGCTTTGGCTTGTAGACTTTTAGGGAATTATACAACGTTTTCAGTTTCCGCAACTAGTCTACACAAGCTGGTTGTATTTATAGTTTTAACACATGTGAAGATAGAAATGTAGAGGTTTACAAACGCAACGTTTTTGTGTTTATTTGTTTGTCGTAACTATGTTTTGTATTTGCCTTTGAAAAAGACTCATTAAGAGTCGAAAGCGCTTAGGCTAGTTAGTTACTAGTTTCGTACTGTTCGTCGTCAGTTTATTGCATCTATATATATATATATATATATATATATATATATATATATATATATATATATATATATATATATATATATATATATATATATATAACACAGCATATAAATGCTGAGTATTATGGGCCACAATCGGGTCAGAGGGATACTTGATGGGGGGGTCTTACAGAAAATCCTATTTTAAACTGGCCCTTAGGTTTAACATGGGGAATGGTACAAAAGAGTCAAGTGTTTATGGGGTCAAAAATTTTCACTCTAGGGTTAAAGGGTTTATGGGGTTCAAAAGGGTTTAGAGGTTTAAAAGGGAATGATAAATGATTTTTAGGCTGAATTGAAAAACAAATATATATATATATATATATATATATATATATATATATATATATATATATATATATATATATATATATATATATATCCCATAAACCCTTTAACCCTAGAGTGACATTTTTGACCCCATAAACACTTGACTCTTTTGTACCATTCCCCATGTTAAACCTAAGGGCCAGTTTAAAATAGGATTTTCTGTAAGACCCCCCCCCCAGTATCCTTCTGACCCGGTTGTGGCCCATAATACTCAGCATTTATATGCTGTGTTAAATACATTAGTTAAAAGAATGGCTTGCCAATAAATTCTGAAGATACAATTTACATGTATACCGAGTTTAAGTATGCAATATAAAAACTATCGCAATCATACAAAACCACACATATACGATTAGTGTTCATATATCGGAAGCGTAGTCCAAATGGAGGAAAATCCACGTGTTAGTGACAAGATTCAACATGTACGGCAACTAAACGCTACCGGCATATTTGCAAAAGCAGAAGCTAAAACGCTATACATGCAGTCGATTAAGGTTGCAGCAGCAACTTATCTAGTTGTGTCTACATGCTGGATTTACACAACAAGCTTCCAGACGAGGTCTTTAAGAGGAATTTTAAAAAATTAAATCTGAGGGAGAGAATTTCATATTTTTTTTCCATGCATAACTTAACAATGTAACCCGTACATGGATGTTCAAACTTTTGCAGGTTAGGCCCTAGAGCAAAATAAACAAGGCAACCGCCTTGGGCCCTGCGCTTTCAGGGGCCCCGCGCAGCTGATGGAAATCAACTCCGCAATACAATTGTTTTCTTGGGGCCTCGCGCATCGGTTGGGGCTCGCACATCCCAGAGCCATTTCTGAACTTTTGGGATCTCCACAGTGTTTACATATATAAAAGAGTAAGATGATTGATTTAAGATTATCAGATCGTTTAAGTATGTTGGACAGTTCTTGGTTACCATTTTGAATACTTCAACTGCCACTGTCATGGCCTTAGGATGTGGAGAGTTGAAACATTTGCCAAAATCCAAGAGTTCACAAAAAGGTTGCTTGAATTCACTATAGACAAATCTTTACACTCTTTCACAGAGGTGTTCATATTAGCGAGACTGCTAAAATATCAGGTTTTGGGACAGTAGCTAAAGTTTGTTATGAGGAAGGAGTGGTGGGTGCATCGCCGGTCTTCCATTAGTTGTAAAGTATTTGCCAATTAGTCTGAACTCATTTAATTGTTTGGATGCTTTGAAACAAATTTCAGTAACTTGCTGATTAAAGTTTAGCATAAAGTCCAAAGTGGCTTCGACTAGTTTTACCATATATATATATATATATTTATATATATATATATATATATATATATATATATATATATATATATATATATATATATATATATATAATCCTCGCTGGAGGAGAAAGTTGAAGCTGTTTGTTGGTTTTGGTTGCAATAGCTTGGAATTTATCAGGGTTTCCTTTCATTTCGTTGCCAACAATCACCCAATCAAAATATAACAATCTTGTTCCAAAGGAGATTTTATAATATTAAAGTCATGATGGTTGTAGGCATGCGTGTTGGCATCGGTATAGTTGTGTAGATCATAGATCAGCATCATTCATGAAAAAAAATGTCATTAACAAAGATACTGAAAAATGTTTCAAAGAATTGATCCCTGGGGTAACTCTTTATAGATATTTGCACATGAACTGGTTGAGTTTCCTATTTTGACAAATTGTCTGCCGAATTAAAGATACTCTATCATAGCATTTAATTCAGAAACGGAAATTACGTATGGAACACACAGTACTAATTGTACGGAAAAATGGGAAGCGGTCTAGAAATGGGCGAAGATAAAATATAGAATATATGGGTTTGACTATCCAGGATTAGTTGATAATGAAACATAAATTTTAGTGAAATTAATCTTTTGAAATCTTATACTAGTTATAACTGAAAAAAATATATAAATATTGTTTAATTGATGGAATTCCAGTCCTTTAACATTCTTGAGTTTGGAACACTCATTACTGAAATTAACACCTGTCTCTTTGGTGCGAAATTGAAAGACCAAGAGCAGAGCTAGCATTTTTTTGAGAGGTGCACATTTGAAGTAAGGCCAGGCTGTATGTTTTATAACCCATATTACACCCATTTGTCATACAATAAAATAAATGAAATTAAAGGTTCTTTGAACAATACATAAGATATAGTCATTTTTAAATACCTAGTACAACCAGTGCGGAATCACAGGGATTTGTTTAAAAATATTACCCTAAAAATTCGCAACTGTGAGCGCCACCTTAACCAACAGCAGAGAAAACGATATTTTTGTTATCTTTTGAAAACAAGATTTTAGAAATAACGACAAGATTTATCTAAATAGCGATATATTTTCGATATTTAAAAAGTACGTTTTCGCTATAATAAAAAGAGTTTCGTTATTTCAAAAAGATCTTTCCGAATCAACTAAAATATTTTCATTAATCCAAGAATTCCAATATATTGGATTTATTTCAAAAATATCTTTACGTAATGACGACAAAACCTTCAGCAATAACAAAATAATGTTTTCGCTACTTCTAAAGGTTTTTATTGTTTGTTTATTTGAATACGATCTTTCTGATACAGTGACAATGTTTTATTTTTTTTTAAACATACTTTTCGAAATAGCTAAAACACAGTTTCCTGGTTTCGAAAAGATAACGATAATCTTTATTTTTTCTTTTACTTTCAGTAATGCGCTACAGAACTATGTAACGTATTTCGAACGGAAGAGAAAAGTTATAATCTTTTCTAGACAAATGTAAAGCGAGTCACTGCTGTCCTCTAATATTCGGCAACAAAACTTTTGGACGACGGCAGATATATAAATTTTCTTTTAAAATATAAACACTGAGAGAGATGTTGTACAGAGACTGCTTACTTGGGTACTATAATTCATCAAACATTAATCTTCAGCCAAGGACGAAGACTAATGGGGGAGAGGGTTTAAAACATTAAAAACCCTCCTCCTTTTATTCGGCGTCGTTAGCTAGTGAACGCTCTCCCGCGGTGTAATTGCTCATTGTGAACGGATAGATGAAACGTTACAGATAGCTGAGTAAAGTATTGAAAGAAATAAAAACGAGACCCCATTCAATAAATAAAAATATATAATTTTTTTTCAATTAATATATAATCAAAGAAAAATCAATTCCCATACAAAAGATTTGCTAAATTGCGTATATTCAATTAAAGCATACTTTCCTGCTCGACTGATTTTAATTACAGTGTAATACTTTCATCATTTTCACAAGTGTCGACTTTGAGCGCAATTTCCAATGCTTGACAGCATCACCTGTCAACTATATTCTCACGACTTGTTTCCCACGTATAAGCCACGTGCTTGGTCCTCTTCGACTATTCAGACATCCCCTAGATGTAGATTTCCCCTTTGATATCAACGGATTCCTTCCTTATTCCTCCTTCTTTCTCTCGCTCAGATTACGAAGTACAAAGTACGAAATTGTTTCCTTAAATAAATAGTATGTCTTACGCGAGACAAATTCCACTCAAATTCCACTATTTATCTACATATAAATATAAACTATATTTCTCGTGCTCAGATTTTGGTGGTTTACACTGCGCAATTCTGACCTAACGTGACCTTAACCAATAACACCACCATATTCCGTGTTTGCGGTAAGTTACCGTTACATTGCTATCGATGACCTTAGCTCCAGTTCATTCACCCCGAAGGCATCATTATAAATTTTTACCCGCTTTCTAAGGACAATGTGGCTGTATATGCCAGCATACATTACATCACGACATATTTACATTTGGCTATTGAATGCAGTTTAATGCTCAATTACTTATGACATACTATTCACTAAATCTAACTATCCTAAAGTAATTTGCGGGATCATTTAAAACTTGCGAACTCGTATATAAATATACACTTGTCATTAACTCGCAAAAGCTTATAACATCCTACACAGAGAATCAATTCATATATCCTAAGAAATATGACATTAATATATTAGGGTAAATTCATGAAACCCTTACGCAATTCTACATATCGAATATTTAATTCACGCGATCCGTCAATTCTCTCAATAGATTGATAATTGAAAAATCAAAGAATTAGATGGCATAAAACTAGAAACTCAATAGAGTCCTACGAAATCAACACGATACATGCGTGAATCATATCATATTTGCAAACAATCAAACAAATGAAATAGCATATTAAAAATTGGAAACTAAAATTAGGTACCTTACTGCCGTTTATCTTTCCAAACAAATAGTCCTTGCCTAATAGCCTGTCTTCTTTTTTCTAAGATAACTATCTGGCCTCTTCTAGTAGTTCTCGAAGAGCACTGTTACTAGCGTCTCTGGAGTCACCTTAATCTTCTCTCCAGAAAAATCTGACTGAAGAATTTTTTGCAAAAGATAGCCCCTAAATTGTTTTTCAAAGTGTACGCCCTTAAGTTTTCATGACCAATCAGAAATAACTGTTCATAAAATTCCTCTCCAAATAACGAGTCTGACGTCGATTTTACGAGCCTAAAACATGTTGTAATTAGCTTCCTTTGAAAATCGATTATCTGACGTGCGACTCTTTTGAACTGATGCGAGACGGAGTATTATTACGCGTACGCCATGTACCCCCCAAAAAAATGACCGGGCTAGATGCTATTGGAGCATATACGTAGTTCCTTTTATGTTTAGAGATGAAATAAAAAAATAATCATTGAAATTTCTCCAGACCTTTCCGCTTTGATCATATTAAACTGAAAACACTATTTAACCTTTTGTTTCAGCAAGTTTCAAAATTCGACACATCACAAAGACATTAATAGATCTGAAACACGCTTATCAGATGAAGTCTGATACTAAATATATGTATTGCTGCATCTGTGTCTGGAGTTACTCTGAGATATAAGGACGTCATACTACACCACAAGATGACGTACTTCCTCGTGCCAAGAATCCACTCGTTTTTTTTTGTACCTGTGAACTAGCATAAAAATGGCGGCTTGCAAAAACATGCACCGCATTTGCAGAAAACATTTGTAGATTTTTTTTCATCTAAACACAAAGTGGTCATATTGTAATATTACGCATCTGTATCTGACGCAATATTTGTCAGATATCATAGAATATTTATATTACATAAATTGTCCACAGATTTCCACGTGCAATAATACAGCTTTCACAGTAGCATCAAATATAGTGTTTGGGGCTATTCAAAATTAGTTCACGAACCATGTTAAAACCTCTGCTGCACCCGATCCAAACTTTTTGGATATAGCGGGTACATTTTTATTTTCAAACTATGGAAAATTCTCAAAGTTTAACCTCCATCAAGCCATATAGCCCTTTTTAAATAGTACTAGTCCAAGATCGTCTAACTTTTATTTAGGCATTATGGGAGTGCGTACTTCATGCAGAATTTACTTACCTCCGACATTAAAGAGCTTGACATAATGCAAAATGTGAAGATTTGACAAAGGAAGTGCTCAGATGACCATATTATTCAATTATATTATAACAACTACTTTATATGTATAACTGTCATACCTCCCTGCAATAATCTAACATCAATCATATTCAAATGCACATACATGAAGGGGAAACCATAAGAAACTAACGCTTTCCCTATCTTCTTCTGTTTTTGTTGTTTTTGTGTCTATACATAATCTAGAAGTATGGGGCACAGACATCGCAGGGCTATGTCACAAGGCACTTGCGAAGTGAACAGGCCTGCGAAAGAGTTCCAGAGAACCCTATATGCAGCATATGGATAGACAATACACAAACATGGGGATGCACGGAGAAACTACTAACCCCATGATTTCCCCAAACTAACCCATTGCAGGAAACTCCCAACCAGCACGAGTCGCACGCCAAAATGGAGCAAAGTAGCCAGGAACTCAGTATTATCGCGGTGGTTAATGTTCTTATCGGTACACATTAAAACTGTTCTGCTATTGCTGCTTACTTATAATTTGTAAAGTTTCAATGGCTTTCCCTCTTTCTATTCCTATAAAAAAACATTTTCAATCAAAGCTCGTAAATTAAAACAGTATATTGTGGCTGACCCAGATTAACATACCATGGGGTAACAACTCTATATTATCGCGGTGTTTTCCTAATTTTCGTATGGTAGCATGCAGGTATTATAACTAACATAATTACAACTTACCTACGAGAATAACTGTCCAGGCTTGTATTGGCATACTGTTTACAAAATAAACGAAAGGATCCAATGATAAAATTGAGCACAAAAATGCAATTCGAGTGTAAATCAATGAATAACAACATCACAAATTAAAAGCAAATATTATTCAACTTTAAATGAATTTTTAATGCAATGTGGGAAAAGAAACAGAAGCATATAACAACTTTTATTGATATTATTATTTAGATATTACAGATTTGAAGAAAATTTGATTTATTATATTCTTATTTACGTACGATAAGTATAATCATAAGCAACATTTTGTAAATTTTGGTCCTTATTGTCTACCATGAAATGAAATTGCAATTATAACCTTGTAAGGACATGTATGTCACCATCAATTTTATGACCTATAATCATCAAACATCAGTTGATATAATGAATATATTTCGTAATCAAAACCAATGCAGGTATAGCAAGTTCGACTGGAGTTTGTTATATGATGAACAGTGTAAATGCATGCAAGTTACAAAAAAAGTGATGTTCATTCTTTTTCATTAAAAATTTATTTTTAAATGTTGACATATTATAGGAAATTTTGCTGCAAGATATTTATATCTGTAAACAACCGCTAGACGGCGCGTGTCCAAATTTAATCGAAAAATCAGTTTGCCGCGTTATATAGCGTTGAAGTATGGACGGGTTCACCGATTGCATAGTTCCCCTAGGGCGCCAGTTGCGGACAGCTATTCTGGAGCTGTTCAAATTACAACCAGGACAACACTGATTAACCTTGGCAACCCATGACAACATACGAGATGCCTGGCGTAGGGATAATATCCTAAATTGGATACTTTATCCTAGAGGTGCTTACTTAACATAACGTTCATCAAGTCAAAGCTATTCGGACAGCCGCCATGAATCTTTTCCTGCCAAAGACTATTGCACGATTGCATTGTACCTCATCTGCAAAGACTGACTATTCGCGAAGCTACAGAGCGTGTAATTTACGTAAAACTATTTGTACGACTGCCATGTACCTAATGTACAAAATAAGCCCATTTTTGCAACTGTTTCAACATTTGCAGATCACTGTAGCTAAAACGTGTACAGCAATATACTCCTTCAGCTGTGGTATAAATTATAAAATTTTCTGATAAATACTGAGTGAATCTCTTGGGTTAAAAATTCCAGTACTGTCACCCAAATGACAAACTTCTTGCCTTATTCGCTCATAACACATTTTTTTTTGTTATTTTGCATTGTTTGTGTGTGTATCCGCACACTGAATGTGAATAACATAATTATTTTTATGTAAATGTAACAAAATATGTACTTAAAAAATGTACACTCGCACTGTAAATTTGAGTAAGGTAATTCTGTCATAATTCAAGATGAGAAAGTATACGCTTAAAATAAAAATAAACATCTAGAGAGTTGGATTCTATCATGGTTCTTGTGCGTAGCAGGTCGACCTATTTCCAGTTGACCATTGTGTTTTATGTAGGTAAATGCGTTTCTTCATTTCTTACTATAGCTTTTGTTGTTGTAGTTGTTGTTGTAGGGTTTAACGCCTTTTTTCAGCACAAGATAGGCTATACATGGCGGCCAGTATTAATGGTGGAGGAAGAACCCTGGACAACCCTGGGAAGAACCACCGACCCACGAGAAGCTACTGGCAGGCTTTCTCACTTACCCACGTTAGCCGAGTAGGGACTTGAACTCACGCTGAGGTGAGATGGCAGTGATCCGTAACGGTCAGCGCTTTAGACCACTAGGTCACTCGGGTCCCCTACTATAGCAGTAGTATTGCTAAAAAAAAAAAATTGGATTGTTTAAGTAAATTTGTATTGTTCAATTTCAGTGTCCTGGAGAAAACTACAGATTCAACAGCCTTCCTCTAAATGGTTTGTACAACATATAACAATTAAAATCCAAACTGACAGATTGCTGATGCCATCTTAAAATTTATAAAAAAAAAAAAAAAAAAACACAGTTACCTGAATAAAAAAAAAAACAAAACGTCACACCGAGCTACAAAATTACTTCAGATTACACTATCCCTAAACCGGTCTGATAAAATGTCCTAATATACTAGATATGATAGACAGAACGGGTCATGGGGGCAATCTGAGGTAATTTTGTCGCTTAGCATTATTCATTTCATTCAGGTTATTATTATTGTTTTGTTTTTTTTTTTAAATTTAATTTTATGTTCGCGTCAGCCACTTGTGATCGCAGTACGAATATTGTTAGGGAGCAGCAGACATGAGATATTTAGTATACGACCGCCATACAAAATATGGAACTATTTCCTGTTTTATGTGTGTAGATCGATAAATTGGCCACCGAACCTTTAATCATATTGATGGGTATGTGGTATGTTTACCCGATTTAACAAAATTGGTAATGGTTTTTTTTTTTACCCGTCTCTAATGCGTTGACGGGTTAGAACCCCGGCCGAGTCATGCCAAAAACTTATAAAATGGTATGAGCAACTGCCTCGCTTGGCACTCAGTATTAAGAGATTTGGGTTTGGATGGGTGGCCCGGGACTGGTGTCAAAATAATGTGACTAAGTGGGACACGATGCTCCAATTCAAGACATTACTATAAACTGCTACACTGCTGACATGAATGACATCATGGCGATATGACTGAAATTTTTTAAAAGCTACGTTAAAAATCACACACCACACACACATCTCTCTCTCTCGTAATGACATTTCTGTTTCACTATTTTCAAAGTAGGAATAGCATATTCTCTCTCTCTCTCTCTCTCTCTCTCTCTCTCTCTCTCTCTCTCTCTCTCTCTCTCTCTCTCTCTCTCTCTGCCTTACGAATAGGAACTTCCGAAATTTTGATTGACGTCAGATGTCAGAAAGATCACGTGATTAAAACAACTTAAATTGGTAAGGGGCCAGTCGCACTTTGATTACGTCCATTTCGTAGGTAGCAAGATTTAGCGATCATATGACCAGTGCTGGATTTAGGACAAATAAGGCCCTGTGCTAGTTAAGTTATGAGGCCACTTACTTCATCGCAAATATTTTTTGCCAAGAAGATGGACCCCCTGACCAACCGGGGCCCTGTGCTTAAGTACACCTAATGACAATGATAAATCCGGTACTGTATATGACCAAGCAATATTGCATGGGAAAGTGCAGTTTGTTAGAAAATACTGATTAATCGGCTATATTGGCATATTAAAGTTACACATAATATTTTTAGAATAATTTCTTTGAAGTCCTTAGTCTGATAAATCAAACCACTCCCCCAAATCTTTGTTGATAATGATGCACGATAGAGGGGTATGATGTTACCTGATATAAAAAATTGTAAATTACCTGCATGCAAATCTATCCGGAACACACATGCGTACACTTTAGACACAGGCAGGTAATTGGTAACAGCCATATCTAGCGCTAATTTCCAAAAGGCCATATGACAGAGGATTATGCTATTTGACGTAAATTTACAAGTCGTCAGACGTAGGATTTGCTCCCGAAATATAATGTACATGTCACTAAAAGAACTAATCAGCCGACGGTAGCTTCACAGCCGCAAAAATACTTATAAGTGTATAAAATGTACACCAATGTATGCAGACGAAATTGGCTGCCGATTGTTTCCCCCAAGTTTTAATGAATATGCGATATCAGCCCTTAAACTGCTGGTCAATATCATCACAGGCGAGGGGCTGATTTAACGACCTAATAAGTTCTATGTTCCGCTTTGTGATTTCTTGGAAGTACATTTTGATTTGTTGGTTGCATAAGTTTGCTAGCCTAAAGCTACCGCCTGGTTTCGTTGAACTGTTTTTATTTTTAGCGATGGGGTAGTGGGTGGGTGTTTTAAAATGGAGATGCTCACTGACTAACCATCCAAATAAATATAGAACAGAGAAAAAAAGTTTTTTTGCGACTTAATGAATACAGTTTCTCATCTATCTATTTGAAGACAGAAATAAGAAACACAAAAGAAGCGCAAGCAACATACTCACGTACAGACAATGTATATTAGTACAAGTTTGTTCGACAGATATGATGCCAGTTTTAACATAACATTTCTTTCTTTCATTCTACATGTGATCAGAAAACACTATATCTTGCGGGATAATAAGAGCATATATCTTTATTACGAAGAAGGAGGTACACAGGACAAACTAACATAAATTGATACTAGTCTTCTAAATCATAAGTGCTATAACAGCAACGCTCTCGCTCGATTGTATGTACCGCATAACAGCTCGTTTCAGTTCTTAATTGGTGAGAAGATAACCGTACGGCAAACGTTTCAAATACTCATAATTCAAATAATCATTTAAACTTTCTATATGAACATAAATTTGGACTTTTCTGATTATCATTATTTATTAATAAATAATACAAGTGAAGTCTTTATTTAAATATTAATTAAACATTAGTTGCATCAACATCTTGGGGTCAAACCAAACACATGAACAATCATATTTACCTGACAAGGTTTAATTATTATAGCCCCTATTTGTAATAAAGAGGGTATCTTCTTAATTCCCACTTATATTTCCATACTGTCTGTCAAGGACTTGACAGGTAATAGGTTTTTATATAATTTCAAATGTACATATATTTTCACACGCATAACGTAATACAGATCCAATAATTGTGTTACACAGTTAACATGTACATATTGACTTCAAATTATATATATATATATATATATATATATATATATATATATATATATATATATATATAGATATATATATATATATGTATGTATGTATGTATGTATGTATGTATGTATGTATGTATGTATGTATGTGTGTGTGTGTGTGTGTGTGTGTGTGTGTGTGTTACCTTCAAAATATTGAGAGCTTTAAGATCTTTACAAACTAATGTCTTCCGATTCATCGAAAACTACCAAGTACAAGCATATCATCAGCATATAGCATGAGTAAAAATGTAACAGTATCTATCGTTATGCCAGAATTACTCTTGTTCCAAAGAAAACGTTCTAGGTTATCCTGGAAGAGAACAAAGATGACCGAAGATGCAACCTTCTCTACGAAATTACAGTAAGATTTACGTCCCTTTGCCCATACCTCTCTTATGACACTAAATGGCCATAGAACAAAATTAATTTTACTGTATATTTTCTACATTTGTTTCTCAGTACTGAACTTTCCAGTGTGTGACAATCGATACAAATCATATATTAATCTAAAATACCTTCAAAGACGACATCATGGTGAAATTCTTGCCAAAGGTTCACAGGCATTTTTCGAATGGATTGACAGTCAACAAACCCACGTGCAATGGAACACAGATTTCACTTCCGGATCATCACTAAAACCTTATTCCTCATTGTACACTGTCGCCGAAATACACACAGACAACCACACCATAAGCTCATATTCTAAAGAACAAACAATTGCCTTTAAAATCATACCAAGAATGCTTAAATCTAAGTCTTGTATCACCACCAAACGGAGACAGGAGAAAAAGAGAAAAAAAAAGGCTCTAAAATTAGACTGGAACTACACTGGGTACTGAACCCGAACAATAAATTGGGTCCTGGTTCCAAATGATTTACTGTTAGTACCGCATGTGAACAATTTATACCAAAGATTAATGACTATTACCGAAATACTATCAAAACTACTTTTCAGATAAATAAATGCACAATATAAACGTCAATTGCTACCGACATATTTTTGAGCTATAGAATTTAATACAAAATTATCATCTATTACTAAATCGCCTTTCCTTAAACCAAACTGAGCATCACTTAATCCGTCAATATAATCAATCCTTGAAGTGAATTCGTTCATACAACACAATATTTATGATAATTACTGATATCTCGGGCTCAACCAGCAGGGGTAATGCCAGAAGCACCCCGTGAACCAATGTTTCTTCTCGGTGTTTTCCAGGGTTCTTCTTCCACCAAATTAAATGGACGCCATATATAACCTATCATGCGCTGAAAATAGCATTAAGCCCACAATAACAACAGCAACGACAACATGGACACGTACACTGACTATAGATGCTTCCCGATAATGTCACCAGTAGACGTTTTCTCTACCCATTTAACCTGGACGATGGGCAACCGGGCAGCTTCTCCTATATGCGATCGTCAAAATTGGCTATTTTGAACAAAGCACAATGAGGCAAAATCAGCTTACAAATTACAAATATAGATTCTAACTGAAAACCAGATTGTGTTCTGTTTATGTCTGTGGGGTTTTTTTGTTTGTGTTTTTTTTTTTTTTAAATTAATACTGTTTCTTCTGATACAATAAATTTATTTCAACTTCTAAACACCATATCATGGTAATTCTAACAGCATACTACAACTATGTCAATGAATCTAGATCATTTTTTAAAAGTATACGTATACTCAATCATCCTTATTTCGGTGCTGATGATTATACCATTTTTTTTTTAGGAAAACATGTATGTTGAGTTATACTTTTAAAAATGCTAAATATGTATTTAGATACTTAAATAATATTTACTGCAGAAATTCTTCTCGGAAGTTGGTCTAACGGAATCATTATAAAAATGGGTCAACTAATCAGGTAGGTCAGGTAGGGACTTAGAGGCATCACTCTGTTAAGTGTTATAGGTACCGTATATACTCGCTTATACATCGGATCATACTTCAAACCAACAAAGATCCTTAACTGCGGTAGCATAATGTTCCTGGAGAGAGAGAGAGAGAGAGAGAGAGAGAGAGAGAGAGAGAGAGAGAGAGAGAGAGAGAGAGAGAGAGAGAGAGAGAGAGAGAGAGAGAGAGACTTAACATTTTAATGGGAAAATATTTACATTCAGGAAATGTAGCAAAGTTTTATTCATGGTGAATTTGACAGAATGTCCCTACGGACAGAGAGATATTGCCGTATTTTGAAGTAATGGACCAAATTTATCTAATAATATGAAATACATGTACATAGTCTACAGTTTAATGACCAATGATCTGGAGGCAAATAATGCAGTTTTGGTAATTAAACATCCAAATGATCTAGTGCTTGGTGGAAATTTGATGAAATAAACTGTCGGAAATGCCCATGTACATGTATTACTTGTTGAATAATATGAACCAGACAAATTTGTTCAAAACTGGCATTCAGTGACAGGAATCATTATGCATATTGGTCTCTGGATTGTGTATTTTTTGTCATGTACTCCAACATGAATATCACTTTGTGAAGGTTATTTTCTGCATTGAGTTAAATACATAGATCGTCAATTTTGTAACGGTGCAGGTGTGTACAAATTCATTGAATTTTTAAACTGTAATGATACTTATCTACTCAGAAATCTAAATAATTTTATATACAGAGCATTTACCTTACGGACTGATTTAATGAACATTAGGCTGTATGACTGCTTATAGTTTGTAGATTTATACTGAAATTATATATATATATATATATATATATATATATATATATATATATATATATATATATATATATATATATATATATATATATATATATATATATATATATATATATTTGAATATTATCAACACTATAGATCATTGTGAACAAATTAATGACTGATTGTATAAAAAAAAAATAATTTGCTAAACGCGTATTGCACCTAAGGTTTTCAATGTACTGAACAATGCAGATGTAGATCTATAACGAATGCATTTCTTGTATATGTATTTTTATTTCTAGACCTGTGTATACTGTAAAATTCATTATTGCATGGCAAATCCTCTTTATGACAACAACTTCACCTATCATAATCAGTTTTGTATCTCGCTCTCCACCTTCCTATCTCATAATCACATTCATTCTAGCTTTCAAACGATCGTTTCTTTAATCCTAACAGCATTGTTATTATTATTAGATACCATTATATTCCACTGTTTCGGTTTGATTTCCGCTATAATGTTTGCTGTTGGTCTCGTAACCGACAAATTTGTATCATTTATATATAAATAATTGACTTGCAGTTAGTACACTCTTTGAGGGCTTGGTATTAGTCTGTGTGAGTGATTAATCTGGATTATCAACAACGTCTAGACAATGGACGTTAAATCCTACCCCAACGTACTCTCTCTCTCTCTCTCTCTCTCTCTCTCTCTCTCTCTCTCTCTCTCTCTCTCTCTCTCTCTCTCTCTCTCTCTCTCTCTCTCTCTCTCTCTCTCTCTCTCTCTATCTCTCTCTACTTCTAACGACTATAACTTAACAAGGGTCATTAGTACAATAGAATAGCGCTGTAGTATGTTTTTAATTAAACATACTTCTTATAATAAAGTACATAAGTGAAAATTATTTGCCTGAACTACAGTTTTGACATATGTATCGTGCTTTACTATACATAACATTTATCATTAATTATATACGTGTAAGTTGAATTGGGCATGTGAAAAGTTGACAGCCGTAATAGATGTAATTTATAAAAAGTACGGGTTCGGTGAATAATTCACAGTCAAATATAGAATTCGCGATGGTATAATCATCTATGTTGATTAAAACAAAGTAACTTATTCATAAAACTTAGAAAAGCTTCACTTAAAACATTGCAACAATTCTTGATGAGCCATCGATTGGTATTGTTACAAGCCAGAGGTCTTTGCTTGACGGAGCGGTGTCAAAACCCTGGCTCGATTCCCGCTAAAAGTCATATGTTTACCCCAAATTTCCAAAGACTTCTATACTACTTCAGTTGCAAGTTGGAAAGCCTGACGTGTCCATTCTATACATACCTTTTACTCTAATCAATGCAAGACCACATTATTCACGACTTGCCAAATATTTATCAACCGCACATCTGCATAGTTTCTCTTCATCAACTTTCCGTACCGTCAGCAGTTCACTCCGCAGAAACTCTACAACTATCGCCTAACATAGGGAACTATTTTAACTACGCCACCTTAGGCCAGTCAGTCTATGGTTTCAAGGCACATCACGTCAATACAACTGCCTCAAATTTGTCACCCTGGCGACATAAACGGTATATGCAGAATCCCTTCTTATTTATTCCACTATGTAATTCACCGGTTTCATACTGTAAATACTGCCACTGCAGTCACAACACCAATGTACACCACTATATTCTATTAAGGATTACATTATGACATTCATGCGGTTTGAATCTGAATTCGCTACTCATTGACCAAGACATCATGGAAACTCACTAACTTTCCGTTACGTTTGCTCCTAGTAATTAGTTAATTATTTCTGGCTAAGGAATATTTCCCATTGCACCGAATTCCAATAATCAAACAAGTAATCACACAAACCTAAGAATAGCTTAATGGGGCGCTATATCCAAATGTAGATCTCCTACATTTTATTACAGTATGTTTTCATATGTTGATATTTAGGTGTTGATGAAATCTTTTGAATGACTCCGTTTTATCTCTTTTTGTTAGAAAACGTAATTTACAATCTCACTCATGTACTAGCCAATCTCCATCTTACTGCCTTCAATCACAAACACCTTATTTTCGATATTTTTTTCAATAGAGGGACGTCTGCTTAATTATATGCGTTTGTAACGTCCATTGTCTTCTGCGTTCTGCTTCATTAGTTCCTTTGAGATTTCTTTTGTTTTATGTTCTATATATCAGATAGCTTTTCTCCTGTGACGAGTTTTTCTAGTTGTTCATAAATCAGCCCTCTCGCCCTGAATCTGTTTGGATACTGACGGACGATATGTTTGTCTGCCGTCACTTGTTTATCAAAATGTGTAATTTTTCTACATGCACATCTTTCTGGAACACACTCGAATACAGTTTAGACACTTACTGGTATTATGTAAGATCAATATCAAGCTTGAAAGTCAAAATGGCCTCAGGACAGATGGCTATATTATTCCATGTAGATTAACAAGTCGCCAAGCACGGGATTTGATCCGGAATTAATATGTACATATCGCTATAAAAAACAATAAAAAACTTCAGCCGACCGTAGCTCAACAGCCAAAAGAAATAGCTGTCAGTGTATAAAATGTACACCGATCTGTGCAGACAATAATGGCTGGAGATATTTTAAAAGTTTATAATGATTAGGCGATATCAGCCCCTAAATCGCGAGTCAATATTATTATATGTTTATGGCTAATTTATCGGCCTAGAGTTGTCTCTCCTGAGCAACATTATACATTTTATTTCTATAAGGGTGCATTAGACATTTTATTTTATTTCTATAAGGCTGCATAAATAGAGTTAGTATTCCAGTAATCCTGGTACACGCGCTATATTTTGTAGGTGTCCTATGTTCCTTTTGATTTTTGTCTATCTCTACGAAGATGTTCAAAATGTGTGATAGTTTATAATTTTCATTGATGTTTCTCATATTTTTGACCGAAGGCACCGAGTTCCACATAAATCATTGACAACAATAATATTTATTTCTTCGGACATTTAAAAATAAATGTATTGATTTAAAATTTTAATTGACTGTTTTAATGCATCATATTAAACGTGAAGAAGTGTTTAAATTCTCAAACAAAAATCATTTTTTTTTATCACAAAGAACTGGCATAGCTTCCTTGTCCATTGTTATATTGTATATATCACAATATGATCTGATCAGATTCAAATCCTCGTACATACCGAAATTTTACTTATTTGCGATCTCGCATATTTGTTTTTATTCCTGTGCGTTCCTTCGTGAACAGTCTTAAATAAATATAGTTCTAACGTTAAATCGTAACACTCTTTAATCGGTATGCCGGTTAGCTCATTATTAGAAACTGCTAGTTTCTTTTCTTTTCTTTTTGTTGTGGTGGTGGTGGTTTACTGGTCACGTCGTCATTACAGTAATCAGAGGTGACAAGGAACTTTATATTTCTGTTCATACTAATATCAAAATTCTGTTTATAGATATACTGACATTTTTTCAATATCGGTGCATTTGCGGTCGTAAAATCTATTATTCAACTGGGAAAAATTTACTAATTTATCTAGCTCAAATGTCTTCATTGTCCGTTACTTTGAAATAGAAAAACATTCCACAGTATTATCCAAAGCATTTAAATCTATTTAACTATCAGAACTTTCTTCAATATCGGCGCATTTTCAATCGTCATAATTTCGTTTCTATTGTACATTTGTATTAAATAAATCGATTAATAAAGTGAGTTCTTTTCCCTCAATATTTCAACGAAATAATTCGTGAACAAGTCCAAGTGTTTCAACATGATATATATGTGTTTTCATTCAAGTCTTTCATATTATTTGACACTAATGTATTGTGTATTTGTGACACTAAGTGAATTCTGATCGATAAATTGTCAATTTTCTTTCACACTGCAGATACTATTCTTCTTTTCTGATAATAATCTGTCCCTTCAATTTCATTTAGCCTTCATTTTGCTTGCATGTTTTCTACATTTCAGTAATCCATCTTGCCTTTTCTCAAATTAATGTGGACGTTCATGTTTATTACACTTTCTCCAAAAATTTAGATTGTTCCATAGACATTAAATTTCAAGCTGTTTTTAAGTACCTTTTATCTACGTCGGTTTTTCTTATAATAATTTTTACGTTTAATGCTTCGCAAAAAATGTACAGTGTATTTGCAACATTCCGGTGTATGAATTTTTATTCAATCAGTTTTAAAATAGATAAAGTTGCTATAATGACACTTGAAAATAAATGTAAAATTGTCCAAATTTATTTGGATTACATAAATTTTCTCTTGACAGCTAAATTTTATTTCAGTTTATTATACATTCATTTCGGTACATTTATAGACATATTTTATGCATTTTGAAAATATTTTATGAAATTATTGTTCTTGTTAATTTTAATAAATATTTTGATGTTTTAGATAAATCTGTTCGAAAATCTCGAAGATTGATTAGAATTAAGCAGGCAACAGGTCAAAAAGATTAATTAATTTTACCGGACATTGCCGAAATATCAAAAGAATCATTCAACAATAATAAAGACAAAGGAGCCATCTAACAAGAAAAACACAAAAATGCTGACTGGTTACATGATAGAATACAAGAACAATCACAGATAACTATTACATAAATTACAATTTTATTTATGCTTAATATTCTCTTTCAGTCTGCATATTTGTAAAGAATGTGTATATTGTATCATTTAACTGAGTCATTTATGTACTGTCGATTCTTTGTAGTGTAGTATATAGACCGTACGAATTTCTGGAGAGTTGGAGGTTTTGTCTTTAGAACGTGCTAAAATTAATGTTATAGGTGGAAACGACTGTTATGTATATATCTTGGAAATTCAAAAATTGAGGGAAAAACAATGGAAAAAAAACAACAAAACAATACCCCACCCTCCAAAGTGTATCAGACTCATCATGGTGGTTGTACAAATACTAGTAAACTTGACAAGTATGTCTAAGTCATTAACAACATAATATTATTGACAATTATTTGACACCAAGGTAAGCGTGTATTGTTGTAATTATCATACAATCTCTCTATTTTGTTGAATAAGTTTTCCGCAGTTATTGCTTTTCCTTGACTTTTATTTGACTCCTGCATTAGAATTTTATCTTCTTAACATACAATAATATTATTTAGATTTTGCCCGATTGGACGATATAGACCGATTGGACGATATATAGACCGATTGGACGATATTGACCGATTGGACGATATAGACCGATTGGACGATATATAGACCGATTGGACGATATTGACCGATTGGACGATATATAAACCGATTGGACGATATAGACCGATTGGACGATATATAGACCGATTGGACGATATTGACCGATTGGACGATTTCAACGATCCTTTTGTTGCAGCTTAGTTTTTTCTTCAGCAAATAAAATCAAACACCCTCCCCCAAGCAAACAAACACACAAACAAACACCCCACCCAAAAAACCCCAAACAAAAACGATCAAGATCGTATTTAACAGAAAACAAACAAACCAAAAAACTCCACCTAATTGTACTATACATATTTTTTTTTTATCGCAATGATTATGCAGATGTTATTAAATTAATGAATCAAACAGTCTATCACTTAGCGCTTTGTGTAAGCTTACTTGTCATTAGACTTTAATGGGAGAGAGGTATAAGGTGTTTTTCAATTTTTTTTTTACCTCCTATTTTGCCTGTAGTTTTATAATTTTACAATTCTTTCCCAATCTGTGCTGTCCAAAGGTTAGACAATATGCGTGCATTTGTTTACCGAAAAAGAAATTCATCTCGCAAATTTCATTTGAATTAAGGACAAAAATAGATTTGAAATAATATTTCATTACCTGGTGATGACTCATTTAATTTCTCGACTGATTTCGTTTCCAACATGACCGATGTTACGTATGTATGTATATACAAGAATGCAAGGAATCTATTGAGTCTTGCCTGCTTGTCCAATCAAATACCGATGTACAGCCATGTGACTTATCAAGCCCAACCTTCTCCGGAAATAGAAGTGTCAGAATTTGGCAGACTTGAAAACTAGTTCCAAAGTTTCGAAAGTTTCATTATCTTCACAGAATTTTGCTGTAAGTATATTCAGTGACGTATTTTCATTCTTTCATGGCCATCTTTGATGCGGTGGGATATTTCAAGCTTGTTGTCGCTGCATGATCGGACATTAGTAGAGCAGACTTAAGCTAGCAGTAGCACAAAGATGCCTTCCGTGGGGCTCATATGGGGTTATTGGAAGCTGTGTACAATGGCGCACAGGCTTTCTCTTTCAAGGGTGGGTTACATCATTAAATCTCTTGAATTAAAGGCAATATCTTGTGATTTTGTACTTCCATTATAAAAAAAAAAATGATTATGTTTCATCTGCGAGACCTACGATAGACCGTTATATTTCAGAGATAGTGTATAATATTATGTTCAAGACATTTTGGCGCGTACAGAATATTATGTTGCATATTTATCTTAAAACTATCGTCGAGCCCATGATTGTACGAGACTACAGAAGCTTGAAGTTGGAAAGTGTTTAATTTTTTTCCTGGATTGTACCTTTTTAAAGAAACAGTAGTCACCAACGTCAAACTTATAAAATCGAGTTTGCCTTTATATAATAACAAACATTAGCACATGGGTGATTGGAATTATTTTACCTATTACAACTATCGTGAAAAGAAATAGACTCTATCAAACGCCGAAATCCAGCCATTGTGACCTTGGAGCTTTTTTTTTTTTTTTTTTTTTTTTTTTTTTTGTCCATATCGGCACGCTCGATTGCTCTTTTGACCTTAAGGTCGAGGTCAGTCATCAAACTCATTCAACCATAACCAAACATATTTTTTTTTGTGGTGATATGGGTTAAAGTATTTTTTTTTATATTTCCAAAACACCATGATTAGTTTTCAGCATCCTGAATGAATCTTTATGATACCAAGACTGTGCATTTGGTTTCATGCGCTCTTTCCCCTTGGGTCTTGTGATTAAGGTCAAAGTCATACAAAATTTGTGCTAATTTTATGATTTTTCTTAAATCTCTTTTATTTGAAGTTTTCTTGAACCCTTGATTGGACTTTTATTATACTTCACATAAATCATTATGAAGTTAGGACAATTCATTCAGAGCCATCTTTAAGGCATGGGCACACTGGGCAGTTGCCCTGGGCTTTACCCTTGTAGGGGCATCATACTGCCCATATTGTTAATGAATAGTAGGGTGGGTAGGGGGCCCTAGTGCATTTCTTTGCCCAGAGCCTACAATGTTGTTAAGACGGCACTAAATTCATTCTGTAACATGCACTTTTGCCCATTTGATCTATAGGTCAAGGTCGTTCTTTCATTTGCTTATATTTCCAAAGTCTCATGATTGGTTTTGTTCTTACAATGGATGAATCGTAATGACCTTAAGATAATTGATGCAAAATGCTTGTTCAAGTGTTTTGACTTTGGGCTCACATATTTTGTAGCATTGCTTTGATCATAGGCTCAACAAGCATGTGTTGATATTGTTTTTTAATCCTCATAACATTCACTTGGTGACAGACAGGGATAGCAAACTTTGACATTGTATTTATCAATATTTTCCCAGTATAAAATCGGTTGAGAAAAAATCTCAGACAGCCTAACATCTTTTGTGGTGCTCATGGTCACTAGAATCCACATATAAGTTAGTGTATTCCTAACGTTGGATAGATGACATTTCCAACAGTTGAGTCCTTGGGGTGTAAGCTTTTTTGTGTGAACTATGTTTTTTTTTTTCACATCTGTAATTACAACAAACTCATGATGTGTCTGGTTTATCAAATGGCATTGTACATTGGATAATAAAAAAATTAGTTGAGGAGGTGTATGCCAGGTCTTAGTAGATAAAGAGAAAAAGAGACCAGTTAATCGATGGTTGGTGCCTCATCACTTTGGTAGAAAGCAGGGGTCTTAAACAAGTGGGCCATATGCAGCATGCCAAGCCATGTCCCATGGCCCGAAATATGATTGTCGTCACAAAGTTTCATGAGAGATAACAAATGTGGTACTGCCCTTTTAGGCTACCAAAATGCCCTTAAGTGGCCCTCAGGGTGGTTTGAGTCTGAGGTCCTTGTCTAAATACTAACTACATGTACATGTACATATTCTTTAACATGTCACTTTGATATTCAGTACAATTTAATTCATTGTATTTTTAATCCATTCAGGGTGTTTCAAACACTTGCATTTTATTTTATACCATATTTAGAAAAATAATATTAAGCACTTTGAATTTCTCTGAATTCATTCTTGAATGAAAATTATTAATTTTGTTTGTCAGAGAAATAAGAATTCCAATTTTGTTAGTCATAAAATCATGTGCACATAGACTTTTGGTGTTCAGCAATTATCAAATTTGTATTTTTCTTGTTAGAACTTTACATATTTTCTTTTATGCCAAGTGAAAGACTGCAGATGAGCCTGATGCTTGCTAGACTGGCTGACAGAAAGTTGATATTGTATTAAATTCTGATAAAGAAAACAGAACACTTATGAGACAGATCCATGGAATAAATAATTAATTGATATAGTTACAAGTTTTTAAAAAGTGGTAGATTACTTCTTCCAGTTTATGGTAACCTGAAAATCTCTTGTTCTTGGAAGTATGCAACAAGTATTCAGAATTTGCTATATGCTGCAGTGTTGCTAGTTTCAGGGATAACATTAGTGGCTTGAGAAAGGTTTTTCATCACAATCATGTCTTGATAAAGGACCATAGATATTTAAAACAAGAAATGGGGATGAAATTACTAATGGATGGTCATGAACATGAGAATTTTAATTCATAATTTGCAGTGTACAGGTTAAATTGGTTTAAGAAAAAGTAATAGCAATATTTTTTGGTTATTTGAAAAAAAATGAATAGGACATGGTCATTTGTTTCTTTGAAAGCATCTTGGCAAATGTATTTATTTGAAATGGAATTAAGCTAATTAAATAAATTAATATAGAGAAGAAACTTAATTTAAGAGCAGCAGTCAATTATCTGTCACTATTGTGTAGCTTCCTTTTTCATCACAGAAAACCACCATCCATTTGATGTGAATACATGTATATCCTCCTACAGAGTGGAAAATTATCAGCATGATGCAATCCACTTATGCATCTCCTACAGTCTATGTGCAGAACGGCCATCTGTGTAAAACATGCCATGCTGTATGGAAATTATGCCCATTTCTTCACCAGGGAAAATTCCTTGTAGCAAGTGTTTACCACATTTGCAGTCTCCTACCAATTATTTGAATCTTATTGTTACACTATCCATTTTGTAATTTAATATATATGTCAGAAGCATTTTTTGCCTTTTAGAATTCAATTCTTTAGGGGACTTATTACCTTTTGTGTCCCATCCTTTACGGGATGGTACACTTTCTTTACAACTACAGTATGTTGTAAGTTCTTGTATTAAAGATTGAACAACAGAACCTAACATAGAGGCTTGTGTATTTCTTTATCTAAATAAATTGATTGATATAACTACCAAAAAATATTGGTGGATTTTTGTTATGTTTCTTTTAACATATTGTATACAACTTCTAGAACTAATGCTTTGCATTGTTACTGGATGTGTGTCTGCATTTTTCCGCAATAAAATGTTCCAGGTGAGAAAAGGACAGGTAAATTTTACCCTTTTGTTACATATATCAATATAGTGTTCATTTTTTCTCACTTGGAACAATCTGATCCAGAGCTCTTTTAGTAGCAACATTAATTGGAAAGATAGAAAACTTTATTGGATCCACCAATGAAACATTCTACAATGAGTAGGGATCAACATCTCTGTTTCAGTGGGAGTCCAGGCATTTAGTAGACTAGTTCATTATTAGACTAAACATCAAGCTCCATCATTATCTCTCTCCATTAGCAGATCAGACATCCTGGGTGGTGGATGCTTTTAGTCTGAAGCCTGATCATGTGTATGTGTATGCCTTCCCACCTTTAAAAATAATTCTGCAGGTGCTCCATCAAGTCAGGATCTCCACTTTTCTGCTCATCCAGGTAGCCTGCTGGTGGCCACAATAGTCATAGTTAAACAACCTACTCAGCTTGTTATCAGATGAGCACTAAATATTTCTGGGGGGGGATCTTCTGTTGTGGTCTCTCCTTTACAAGAACCTGCAAATTCTCCACTTTTATGCTTGGCTCATCTCAAGCAATTCATAAACCAGTTTTCAAGCAGAATTGCCAACTGCATTGGCCAGGCTAGAAGGCAGTCTAATTTCAAGGTTTATGATGCACAGTGGAGAATCTTATGTAACTAGTATTGTAGCAAACACTTTCATCCTAGCTGTCCCTCTTTAATGTAGTTGCAAAATGTCTTCTCTTATCTTTTTGAAGAAAGAGAATGTTCAGTGTTGACTATAAAAAGCTATAGGGAAGCCATTTCTGACTCAAATTCTCTAGTGGTTGTGCCATAGGGTCAGACCAGGATATGTTTGATCTAATAAGGTACTTTGAACTTTGGAGACCAGTATCTCACTCACTAATGTCTAGATGAATATTCATTGGTTGAACTGTCAAAATCCTCTTATGACTTTAAGTGAAGCTTCCAACAAGAATATCAGAAGGCAGTGATTCATTTCTCAATAATGCCAGCAAGAACAAGGAGATTCATGCCTTGTCAGTGAAAAAAGTGTTTACAGTTAAACAGTAACCATGATTCAGTTTCTCCTGTTTGCCATCCTGTATTTTTGGCTAAGAATCAGCTACCATCAGTAGCTCGATTTCATTTTAAGATCCCAGTCTCAGTTACATCTGTGCTAAAGGGTTAATTAGGATGGGCTCCTGTGGCAAGTTGTGGCTATAGGGTTATATTTGGCTTCCTTGAAAGTGAGAAGGAATTGTTGGAATTTATTCCTCTGAGGGATTCTTCTCATATTAGTGGCCACTATTTCTAGGTGGATGGTCCTCATTATCAAAAAAGGTTATCATTATCGGACTGAGAAAAACTTTTTATAAGAAATAAATATCTCTTTTGATGATGATATGAGAGCTGCTGCCTTGCAGTCTTACACTACCTTTTTTTTTCTTTAATCTTCGATCTTGGGTGCACCAGTGTTTGTTAGGTCCTACAGTGACAGCTCAGCAAGTGGCCCAACCTTCTACTAGCCTACAGTTGTCACAACTCCTGCTGTATGCTATTTGCAGTTGTTTTCTAAACCAGTTTTATCAAGGATTTAAGCCACCTTCCTAACTGGTAAATTCACCAGTGCTGTAGCCTAATAGGGATGATGCATTACTGGTACAATATAAAAATGGTTTCTTTGTGGAGTGGATGGAATAGTTTTAATCATGCAAAATCTGCTTAAAAATGTCTGAAATTGTTTTAAATTTTATTACATGTGTGAACCTTTTTGTATTATGACATTTAATATAATAAATTGACAAGTATGTCGTTAGTTGAAATTTATATTTTGCATTTTTAACATTTAAATAAAAAAGAATCCAAAATGAAATCAATGTGCATGAAAGTGGACATAGGCATATTGTTGTTCAAACAGACAATGTGGCAGCTAAGTACAGTACTGTAAATGTTTCTTTCCATTTCTAAACTTGTATAAATTTGCATTTACAAGCCAGCATGTCTATTGCATATGGGAATCATATCAGGACCATATGGACCTCTTGTTGATAAATTAGAAAAGATTTTTTTTAAATATTGTAAATGGCTATGGGTAGTCAACTTTTAAATGATCCCTTTATGGGAACTATTGTCTTTTCCTCAGTCCAGGATTTTTAAACACTGTACCCCATTTCCACTCCTGACAGCTTTTAAGCTGTTCTATTTCTGGCTCAAAATGTTGACATTGATAGAAAACTTGGATTTTAAAGGTAACCTGAGAGAATAAAGATTTCATGCAAAACAAAAGTGGCATTGTCACTATTGCCCTATGGTTATAGTTTTAAAACTTTTGCAAAGACTTGGCCCCATATTCACTTGACTTACCTGGGTGCAATTTTATATTTACTAGGAAGGTAATTCTTAAGGTGTTTTACACTGGTCTACTATTGAATTTCAGGAACAACCTGGTTAGGGACTTGGCCTGTGAAGTATATGTGAGGGTTTATTAATATATACCAGACTTCTAGATTAAAATCACATTATTTTGATATATGTTATCAGTTGGTGCATACTTGTCACATTGTTATTATATTTGTGACATACTGGATTTTCATATTGCTAGAGTTAATTTTTTTTAAATAGATCAGTAAATTCACAGTATTGCATGTAAGTTGGTATAATAATTAATTAATCTCTTTGTATATCTTAGATAATATAAGAGTCTTAATCTTTCAATCATATTATCATTGCACTATTGGTTTTTCTCAGATGATAACATCTGTGCATACCATCATGTAAATTTGGCTGAAACTAAATTCTAATGTTCTTTTGTCATCTTATACACCCATGGCATACAGCAGAATCATCTTCATTTAGGCATGTGACATCCATTTATAATGGGAACCGTTTTGGCAAGGTTGTCCAAAACCATTAGACACACAGAATCTCTAGATGACTTGGTCTGGTTTGATTTTCAGGTCATTCTGCAAGTTTTTTTTTTTTTTTTTTCCCCATACATTTTTGGGCTTGGACTGCATTGACAACAAACTTGTTAGCACCACTAAAGAAGAATAAGGTAGACAAATGAAATTTTGTAATCATAAGCATATTGCTATGTCACTGACTTAGTTTTATAGGTCATTTTAGTATTCTTATTAAGACATTTTATATATTTTTGGACTTGTTCATTTATGATAAATTTAGGACAATTAAGTAAAAATCACTTGAGATAGATGAATTATATTTGGTACGTATGATTGCATAATATTGAGATGACTGGTTAGATTTTCATGCAATTCTAAAAACAAAAATTTTGGTTATTTGGAGTTCATTATACTTGATCTAGCTATTTCAGGACGAATGATCTCATATATACATGGCATAAAATGTTGATATTATCAGGAAGCATAAAAATTCCAATTCAGGTACAATTTCAGCCCATTTCAGTTTTTGGGTGCCAACTTCCAAGGTTTCAGCTTTCAGATATTTACTACGGTAGTCTCATTTTGCATAAGCAATAACCTGTGATGATCAAAATTTTCAGATGGTAGTTTAGGTAGATAGATAAAGGCATGTTTGATTAAAAAATATGGGGCATGTGCTGTTGTGTACAGATTTTCACCTTAAAGTAAATGACATCTGATACAGTTATATATTTTCAATGTTGAAAAAATGATGCAAGAGGTAAGAATAAATAAATCAGACTTGTATTAGTTAAAAAAAAAGAGTTAGTAAAATGATGAATTACAGTAGTATTTAATAATGGTGACTAATGGTAAACAAGTCTGGAACAAAAACTTGGATAGTGCACAGATAATTTTACATGTCTGTACCTTGCTCTCCAGTGTCTTTATGGAACCTTTCTTACCTTGTGGTCACTAATAAACCTTCTACAGTATAAACTTTTTGTCAGGCTTCCATGGAGAATGTTACCCATAAGACAATTTTCTTGCTCACCATAGTATCTGTGAATTAAGATAAACGAACAAGCTTTATGCTCTTTCCATAGAGCAGGGTTGTATCAGGTTTTGGGGCCAATTAGATTTTTTTTCTTTTTTTTTTCAATTATAGGTTTTGGGCCTTAAAATGGGGGGATGTGTGAGTAACTAAATATATAAGAATCACATATCCTAAAATAAACAGAATAAAGATCCCAAGCATAATTTAATTTAAGCCAAAAAAAAGGGGTGAGTTGTATGTTAAATATGTAGATGTAGCAATAGCTTGAAAGGGAAGCAAAAACCTTCATGTAAATATTGAGATACAATTTCAAAATGATAAAGTTTTGCAATTTAGCAGTTGAATTTTACAAAATTTTAATTGTAATAACTGGTTGAATGCAAGATCACATGCATTTAGCATAACTAAATAAACTCTGCACATCTTTGTTATGCATGGGTGACAATTGCTTTATTTATGGTAATTTAATGATGCTAAAATATTTTGATCTTGCAATACTAGCTTAATAGATGGTACTAGTGTCTGGCAAATGTGCCTTTGCTGAGAAAGTTTTAGTTTTGGATGCACAGTTATGGTGAACTTTGGCAAAAAAGAGAGGAAAACCAGATATACTGGCATCCTTTTCACTCATTAGAATGATACTGCTGCAGTTATGTCACTTTGCATTAACTGAATTTGCGGTTACTGCTTCAGGAAAATTGTTTTACTGTTTTTTTATCTCATCATGAGACTCAGTTGAAAAATACCAGCTAACTTTATGCATCATGTGGAAATCTCGAAATGCCAGCCACCTCTCTGCATCAGGTTGAAATCTATCTGAGCCCAGGAAAGTCTGATATCAGACTAGATAGAGGCTGTAAAGCTGGCCCAGTTTCCAGGCATGAAGTAATGAATTTTGAGACATCTCTACAGTGCTGGATTTAGGACAAATGAGGCCCTGTACTAGTTATGAGGCCCCTTACATGGTCATAAATTTTTCTTTTGCCAAGAAGATGGGCTCCCTGGCTAACAGGGGTCCTGTACTTAAGCACACCTAAGTACACTGGTAAATCCTGTACTGCATCCCTGGAGGGGGTGAACATTACTTGAACCCGAATGTCTAGAATGTAGAACAATCAAATCCTGAATTAACAGCTTATCATGAGTAAAAAGACTTATGATTTACAAAAATTTAGTTTTAAGAACTTATATTTCATTTGTTTTGACTGCTTTTTATAGCTAAATTTTTTGTAATTTTGCTTAGCTTGTTTTGGTAGGAACATTTGATATGGTTCAGCTGTTTTCCAATTTTCTGGTCTTGTACATAGCCATGTTGCATAGAATTCACTTTTCAAGAAATGTTCTGCTTCTGCAGTCTAAAAGCAATACAAATAGAATCTTTATAGCAAGTTCACCCCATGGCCTTTAAAGGACATTAATCATTTGGTTAACAGGTCTAGCTCCATGCTCAACCTAGTGAGAACAGACATTTGTGGTTATGCAAATTAATTAAATGATTATTTACAAGACATACAATTAGTTTCATTTTTTGAAAATGTTGATGATATTAGAGACAAAGTAGTAGATTAACTTTCTTTAGCTAGAAAGAATAACTTTTATATTGCTTTGAAATCTGACAATCTTTGCCAACCCTTACCTATAAACTTCATTTATTTAAGATTTATTTTTTGAGGGTGAGGTTGAAAGTGAGTGTGGGTCTTATCAGATATATTATAATCATTTCTATCTTTTCAAATCAACTTCTGGACAACTCATTAGTGAGATATCAAATGTTTAATTTAATGTAGGAAACAAAGATTATGTGTACCAGAAACAATCAAGCCAGCTATAGAAATATGATATCAGTTGTCTCCTAGGACTAGGACTAAAATACCTGTGTATGTGTATATATATATATATATATATATATATATATATATATATATATATATATATATATATATATATATATATATATATATATATATATATATATACACACACTGAAATTTTGAATTTGAATGAGGTGGGAATGTGGAGACAGTGAAAAGTAACCATTAAAGAAATATGTAGGCTAGACATTTGTTTTGTTCTACCAGCTAATTCCCCAAAGTAGCTGCCACACACCCACACATCAACTACTTGTTTCACAGCTACTACATTGTCTTAGATGAGAAGAACTTACTTGCATGTGGTGGTCTTATATTTATTTTACATCCCTTGTCCAAATTACTAAAGCTTTGTTATTGTTACTTATAAAGTATGGTGAAGATAGCCACAACTTTATACAAACATTTGGGGACACAGGTGTTTGAGTGGTTCTAATTCAGTTGACTTATCTGATCACTGCCATCTCACCTTAGTCTGCTTGGGCTTGAGTCTCAGGCTTGACTAAAATGAGTCTGTGTTTCTTAGGAGTTTTCCTGGGTTCTTCATCCACCAGTTATACTGGCCAGAATGTATGGCCTATCTTGAAATGAGCAATGGTAAAGACCTCCCCCACCCCCTGCAATACAAACAAACAAACACACACATTCATCCCAAGGTCTAGGAGACATAAAAAATAAAAATGTTGCCTCTCAGGCATCCAGTATGGTAATATGGCAGCCATTTTGATTGCTTATGATATCTAATTCTAAATGAAAATGATAATGATCTGACACAGCTTTTGATGCTGTGGTGATCATTTTAATGCATATAGGGTGTGATAGATATATAATAAGGTAGATACCACAACTGTTATGGTACTTTGGTTTTTGTTATCAATGAGATGATTGACCACAGTGTTATGGCCCAGTTCATATAAGATTTATATATATATATATATATATATATATATATATATATATATATATATATATATATATATATATATATATATATATATATATATATATATATATATATATGCTTGCAAACCTTTAACTTCAGAACTCATTGAAAATTGATGTATGAATTTAAAATGAGTAAATTCAATAAATAATTACAAACTTAAATCACTGAACATGTATGTGATTGAGACAATACCATGTGCTTTTTTGGGACTATTTTCTTTAACTATGAAGCTAGTTCTCCTATGCTTCCAGGCCTCTCAAATTCTTCCAGACCCAAGTCCCTTGGTTGATTTAATTAACAAGAAAATTACATAATAATTTCCTCTGTGTCCTTCAGACTTTTCTGTTGGCAAATAACAATTTTGTGAGAAAGATTACATATAACCATGGACTTAATCTAGGAACATGCATCCCACATTTAGCTTAGCCAATCAAGATTAACTTTCCCAAATCAGCAAAATTTTAACGCCCCTTTCAAATCAGAATGATTCCCTCATGTTTGCTTTTATTAATAACCATTCTACTAAATATCATTTTATGACACCTATTTCAAATGGCCCAAGATTTCCCAAAATTCGTCTCTGGCCTTTCTCTATTTTGTCAATTTCTCCACTTGACTCTTCATTAACATATCTGTTAGACATAGCTGATTCTAGTTAAAATCTAATCATTCCTTCAAACAAGAAACCTCATATGCAAGACTGGTTTTACTCCTTTTGGCATCTGCAAGAAACTGCAGTAGGATTCATGCATTTTCTGTTGACACTTTCTCCAGTTTAATGGGAATTATGATTTGCTTTCAAGGATGTTTAGTTAAAAATTACTTAACTTTAGTAGATCCACTGCCTTTAAAGATTCCCAGTCTCAGTTAAATCTGTGCTGGAGATGATTAAAATAGGCTTTTATGCCCAGTTAGGGTACTGTATTTTCTAACTTAATGCCTGGAATGGGAAAATGAAGGGTAGGATGTCTTTTTTTTCCTCCTAAGAGCTCCAACCATGTTTCAGTTTTCACTATACCTTGATGGATTATCACCACAATTAAGAGTTTATGAGTTCCTTATTGACACAACCTTGTATCAAACTAAAAGCATCATTCATCCTTCTTGAAGGCAAAGTTTGCTGATCCCATTCATGTATTTCCTTCTCCATCTACCTGCCTTAGTTAGCACAACAAAACAAAAGCATTTTTTCACTGGGACCCATTGTTGTGGCACAAAATGTTGCACAGATAGACCCCAACAATGGTTAAGTGGTTCTTTCCTTCTAATGGTGAGTATTTTCCTTTTTTTCTCCTGTTTTATTGACTTTAACACATCAGCCTAATGGACAAAATCATCAATGCAAAAGGGATGGGTAAGTTATTGCTGTTAATAGAAAATGCACCCCTTGTGATTACAACAGCTTCAGCAGTACAATGATAATATCATTGTATAATTGATTTGTTCATCAATTCTCTACACCTGCTTTAACATACATTTGGCATACCCTGTTAATCAAGCTGGTGGTAAGGCTGATGCATCAGTTACCTATTTACAACCAGTGTTCCATTTACTATCACAATTCAAACTGACCTAACAGACTAATTTCAGCACATAGAAGTTGTCCTAAGTTAGGTGCATATATTGCATGTGCAGCCTGTGGACTTGGTATGTCTGTCCATTATTTAACCTTTTCTGTGTATATGTTAACAGTAATGAATTGGCCACAGTGTCCTAACATTGCCAAGTAGAAGTACTACATGTTTACAAAAACTGACCAATTTACTTTTTAGGACAATAAACTGTGTAAAGTACCTGAAGGCAGTTTTTACACAAATTAAACATGACTGTTTCAGTAGACAATCATGAATCTGGAAAGGACAGTCATTTTTTGACACTAAGATTACTAACAATTCTGTTCATTGGTTTAGGAGTTAAATATGGTGTTTTATGTACAAAAAGTCATGTGGCAATTCTGTATTCTGTCGCCAGGTAGTCCTAGGTCGAGTATAGTGTCACAGAATGATATTGTCATGTTGGTCATTGTTTATATTATGATGCACAATTGCAGGATTTATGCTAATTTTTTAAACCAAATCTACTGGTATTGGTCTATTGTCCCCCTATTTATTAGCACAAGTTTGTTATTGCCACTTATAAACTATCTCAAGGATTGCCATGAAACTTTACACACACACATTGACCCTAATGAAAATTGTGCCACTTGAAGATGCAATGTGGTTGACACAGTTGCCATCTTTACAATGTTTTCATGCTACTTCTGAATGGATGGTCATATCAGCATTGGGTTTTGACTGCTAGCTAGTTTATTGTAAATATCAATGGGGCCCATCTGATGCCCAGTATGACTTCGACAATAGTTACTTTGAAAAACTTGTTATTGCAATTGTCTGTGAATGGTTGGTCATATGAATGGCTTTTTACTGAAAGATTTCTTATGGTGTCTAGTTGGTCCTAAATTAAAATAACGCTAATCATATGTCAGTCATAGTTGCCATCTTGAAAACCTCTTTATAGCTATTCCTTTTGAAAAGAAAGTCATATTGCCATAACATTTTCACTATAAAAATTCTAATTTTGTATACTTTGTCTGAAATGGAAATCTTGTTTACTTCTACATATATGCAGGATTGCCATGAAACTTTGCACATATTCATTCCTTGGTTTAGGTGTTTCTAAATCAAATTAATGCTGTTTGGACATCCAATATGGTCAGTGATGGCCATCTTGAAGATCTTGATATTTCTGCTCCTGGATGGATGGTCATATCATCAAATCCATTAAAAGACTTCTTATGATGTCTAGTTGGTCCTAAATTAAAAAAATGATGCTGATCTGACTAATATTAATATTGCCATGGGGTCTTCATCAGAAGACTTCTTATGATGTCTAATTGTTCATGTCCAATATGACTTCCAGAGTGGCCATAATGAAAATCTTGTTATTGCTATTACTCCTGAATGAATAGTTATATTGCCATGAGATTTTCACATGAATGATGTTTTACAGTTGGTTGAAAATGAAAATATAGTATCAGTTACATATCCAATATGGCTACCGCAGCAGTCATCTTGAAATATTGTTATGGAAATGAAAATGGTGCTGATTGATTTCCGGTATAACCACCAGTAGCCAACTTGAAATATTGATATTGCTACTTGTATATGTATGGTCATAACAACACAGTATTTTCTTATGTCTAGTTGGTCCTAAAGAAAGATGGTTCATTATGGCCACCATGACAGCCATCTTGAAAATATTATTATTGCAACTCCTGAACAGAAAGTTGGATTGACATGGGTCTTTCACCAAAAGACTTCTTACAATGTCTACTTGGACATATATCTTGTTATGGCAACTTCTTCTACATGGATGGCCATATCAGCATGGGGGTATTTACTAAAAGATTTCTTATGATATCTGCTTGGTCATAAATAAAAATGGTGTTGATTTGACATTTAATATTTATTATTGCCATGGCAACCATCTAGAAAATCTTTTTACCACTACTCTTGAACAGAAAGTCATTTTGACATTAGGTTTTAACCTGAAGACTTCACATGATGTCTATTTTGTCAAAAATGAAAAAGGTGCTGATCAAAGATCTAATATGGCTGCCACAGTGACCAGCTTAAAATTTTTGCTGTCACTATCTCCCTTCAATGAATGGTCATATCATCAAGTGGTCATCACTAAAAGACATCTTATAAGGTGATTTTGATCATCAGTTAAATTGGTGCTGATCATGAATTAAAAAATAGACATCTTGAAGATCTTGTTTTTGCTACTCATGATAAAAAGATGAAAAATGGTGTTGGCATACATCTATTACAGCTGTCATAAGCACTGTCATAAAAATCTTGTTGTTTAAACTTCTCCTGAATGGATGATCATTAACAAGACAAATATTTACAAAAATGTAATGATTTAAATTAGTATCTGTATGTTCAGAATTGAGAGAGGCAGAAAGAAAGAATCTCTATCATAATGCCAGAGATTTGTTTATTTTCCTAAGGATAACAATAAAAATATACAAAAGTTTCAATTGAGCATTTAATTTCTATTATAATGTATAAGCAAAATCCAAAATTAATGATGGACCTAAGGAACCAACTTTTACAGGTCACATGCATCTCACCTAAGTCTGCATGGGTTCGAGTCTTGGACTGGGTTAATATGGGTATTTGAAGAAGTTTGCCAGTAGCTTCCTGTGGGTTGGTGGTCCTTCTTGTGGTTATATTGCAGGTTCTTCGTTAGATATACTGGCTATTATGTGTAGCCTATCAGGTACTGAAAAATGGCATTAAACTCACAACAACAATCGACCAGCCTGAAATGTATTTTCTGACACATATAATTGTTTTTTTGTAACAGTTACATAAAATTTGATGTTTTGTTGGATTTTAGAAAATAATGGACCAATGCCCACACATGCATGCATACACATATAGAAATACACACACACACACACACACACACACACACACACACACATACATACATACATACATACATACATACATACATACATACATACATACATACATACATACATACATACATACATACATACATACATACATACATACATACATACATACATACATACATACATACATACATACATACATACATACATACATACATACATACATACATACATACATACATACATACATACATACATACATACATACATACATACATACATACATACATACATACATACATACATACATACATACATACATACATACATACATACATACATACATACATACATACATACATACATACATACATACATACATACATACATACATACATACATACATACATACATACATACATACATACATACATACATACATACATACATACATACATACATACATACATACATACATACATACATACATACATACATACATACATACATACATACATACATACATACATACATACATACATATATGGTACTCTGCATAGCATTGGTGTGCTTCCAAGTGAAGCAACCTAGGCATTATATGTCATTGTGTATCTCCTCTCACTACATATGGGACACTCCCCAGATGGGACCAACATTGCATGTATTATGGACATGAAGTAGAAATTCTGTCCAAAGATCAAATGTTTGACCTTTGATATGGAAAATGAACTGGTCCTTTAACCTTAGATTAATGTTTTGTTGGTAATTGACACCTCTTGATTGGCAGGTGGTATCATTCATCATTCTAAACAGGAAAGGTATATAGCAGGGTTACCTGAGGTTTCATTCACTGTTGTACATTGATGTAGTACTGCTTTTTTCTAGTACAACTTGGGATAATTGTAAGGATAACAGTTCTTTTAAGGTAGGTTACTTCAGTGCTTTAATTGCAGTTGTTAAGGAGTGTGGAATTAAAATGGTGAAAAGTACTTTCACTATGAGGGTTTGCAAGTCATTACAAAAAAAATTTGTTTTTTTATATATCATATTTCAGCAGTCTCCAACTTTGTAAGATATATTTTTTTCAAAATACATTCTATGAACAGTAAAGCACTGTTTGTATCCATCAAACCATTCTTATGTCTGCCTATCTACCTGTGTCAAACTTCCTGAAATTGCATTTAGATGAACTGTTTGTTTTTGTATTTAATATCAACATCCAAACTTATATATACAGTTACATTTAAGGGACAGAATTTGTTGAATTTATGAATTGTTTTCTATAAAGAAAAGGCTTTTGGAAGTTAGTATATAAGTTTCCAGTGAGCTAGTACTTTGCATGTTTTTATTTTAAAAATAATTTTTAATGTAGCTTTAACAATCTGAGTTATATTGCTGCAGTGTGGCACTTTATAGTGATGTCTAGCACTAGAGCATCATGCCACTGTTACATGTTGCATGTGCTCCATGTAATCACATTATCCTGACACCAGGCCAACCAGTCCTAAAACTAACCACTTAATGCTGAGCACCAAGCAAAACAGCTGCTAGTACTATTTTTATAAGCCTTTATTATGACTTGACTAAGGTGTGAACCTGCATCCGAAGCAGATGATTTAACCACTTAGGCCACCAGATCAGTCATAATGAGCTAGTATTTTACATTCTGTCTTGAGTTGAAAATTAGCTGTTCACAGTACAAAAAAAAGAGTAAAGAATCATACATGATACTCCTTTCAAGATTTCTTTTGACACAAGGGAATAACTGAAAATTTTCAGAAAAGCAAAAGCAATTTTGGGTGTCTTTATTATCCTTTTAATAGACCAGAGCATCTAATTTGAAATCTGCTGTGTCAAAAAATACAAACTATCAAGCAAAACAAAAAAGCAACATTCCACCATCATTTTCAGGCACACTTCTCTGAAATAATATAATAAAGAAAATTAAACATGGTCAGCCTACACAGACTGTTCATAAAAGGATGATTGCTTGGAAGAAAGGTACCAGTTAAGTATTCAATGCCCACAACTTCCTTTGAGCATTTTCATGTTAATTTTAACATGTAGCAACACAGGTGCATATGTGTGTTGTGCATGTATTTTGTGAGTGTGCAGTGTTTAGGTGTAAACATTGCATTTATACACATATAGTTTAAGAGGTAAATGTTCTCCAAAATTAGGGGCCTTGAAGTAGTTTAGTTCTTTGGAGCTAATTGAGTTATTCTGAATAAAAATATTTATTAAATGGAATTGATAAAAATAGTGGGTTATTGGAACATGTTTAGTGTATAATCTCCATTATTGCTATGTAATTATATATATATATATATATATATATATATATATATATATATATATATATATATATATATATATATATATATATATATATATATATATATATATATATATATATATATTCCATTAGGCAGAATAAGTGATTTATGTGTTTGAGCGAAGCTTTTATGTGTCATCCATTTGGAAGCAATTAAATGACACATGATATAAGCAATGTATAATCAGTTTGGATAGTTACATATTTAGAAAGAATTTTTAATTTTATTACATTTTGCACAGTTTGTTTGAAAATGGATACTGGACAGGGCAAGTCCAGTTGTACATGTATTACTTGCTACCTCAATGTTGAAAAACCAAAGTGACATTTTCATCTTTTTTGTGTGATCCCACCATATAGCCTAAACTGGTTAGAGTTTCCGTTGACATTTTTCACCCCATGTTAGATATTTGTTTACCTGAATTGTTGGAATGGGAGTACATATATTGTACTGTTTGAGTTTCCCAAAACAGCACATCATAGTTGCTTTATGCACTTTTATTATTAAGCAACCTTATTTCAAAAGCTACCTATCAGAAATCAATAAATATAAGTTTTAAACCCCAATTTACTGGCTTGTATATTCAATAGCAGATCTCTGTCTACACTGATTACATTAGAATATGCATTACACATAAGCAAATAAGGTTGTTGATGATCCTATTTCATTACTAGCTGACTGAACTTGAGCCATACACATAACAATGGCACCCACATTTCTTGTTGTTTTTCAAGCAAGCTTGATTGTAAATAAAGATTTTGCCTTGCTATTCAGATACTGTAAATTCAGTAATCTGAGTCTTGCTAGGTGTGTTATCTGATCAGACTTGAGAGTGAACTATTTTATTCATCAAATATGTATGCCACTTGGATTTGTCCAATCCTTTCAGTAGACTAGTTGAATTTTTAAAATATAGTATTTCTTGTTTAAAGTCTTTAATAAAGTTATGTGTGTCAGGTGTCAGCTTTTGTTCTTTTTTATTTAAAGCAGAAAATTATATTGTAAAATAACAAAATGGATAACTGACAAATAGAAGTATAAAAAGAAATATTGAATGCTATAACTGCTTTTATCATGGCACCTGCATTGAATAAAATCCTTGAATGGTATATTTCATACCTTGTGCTCTGCAGCTCAGTGGTCTCCTGTGCAGTTACTGAGGCCATTTTATGTATCAAGTAAACCTTTTATATTTTTATGTTATTTACTATTTTGTCAATAAAAAGTGAAATGGGACCCAATCCATGAGTGACTAAGCTATGTCTCTCTCTACCACTGTTCATCATTCAGTTTTGTTTTTTGTTTTTTTCAAATTTGAAATTCCAGTAGATTTCTTATTACCAATCTAGAGCCAGGACTTGAACAAATCATTATGCAATGATAGTGGAGTGTTAAGTTTGTCTAACTCTGAACCTTGAGACTGTAGAGAAAGAAAGAAAGAAATATATAGTTATGCAGATTGCTTTGATTGGTGTGGGTGTTTCATGGTATGGTAACACATAAAAGTTTTATGGCTGATGAATACAGAGTAAAGTGCTTTGCCCAAGGACAGACCAAAATGGCTGATCAATGCTGATTACAATGGTGAGACTTTAACCAAAATACTTCTGCTCACAAGTCCAGTGCTTTAAGTACAGATTCATTATAGGTCCTTCATGTTGGTTTGTGGATGTTTAGAAATCATTGAGCAACAACAGCCCCCTCAGGTAGGTCTGTAGATGTTTAATAAATGAAAAGATAAGTTATTGGGTTGATAGAATGTTTTTTGAACACTTGAAGGCTATGTTGTGCCAAGGGAAGCAGAGTAAAGTGCATATGAACAGCAGTATTTGACTCCACCACTTCTTATTAGTTGGTCCTAAATGAAAATGGTGTTGATCTGACATCCAGTATGGCCACTACGTTGGCCATTTTAAAAATCTTATTTTTATCTAAACTTGTCAGTGGATGGTCTTATCAACATAAGGTTTTCACAAAAAGGAATTTTTTATGATATCCACATGATCCTTTGAAAATACTGCCGATCTGATACTAAGTATTTTCTGCTACAGCTGCCATTTTGAAAAATGGAATGTAATGATGTCTGGCTGGTCCAAAATGAAACTGATGATGATTTGAGGTCCAATATGGCTGCAAAAGTTGCCAGTTTCAAAATCATCACTATTTTTCCTGAATGAATATTGTACATTAAAATAGGGTCAATCATACATTCACTGTAATGTCACACTGACTTAAAAAATATTATTACTATTCACCCTGAATAGATGATCATTATGATATGGGGTTTTACCAAAAGACTTCATATGATGTCTACTGTGAAAATGGTATCAATTTGTCCTCCAGTATGTTCACAACAGCAGCTGCATGTAATTAGAAATCCATGAAATTTCAGCAATGGTCTTAAACTGAATTCCTGGAAATTCTTTTTACCAATTAGAGCATCAATTTCTTATAGGAACTTTGTTATTAGTTTATCAGGTCATAAGGTCCTTTGAGATTATGGTATAAATATGTGTCTGTCATTCATCATACATTGACTCCATAACATTTGCTTTTTACAACTCTGCTGTCTATATTTCTTGTCCAGGAAAGAGGTTTATATCATAAAAATCTTTGATGGAGTTTGATAATGTGTGAGATTCTTGCATAATAGTGAGTTTCTGATTAGTTAATCTTGTTACAAAAATTCTAATCTGATAGTGATCAAACTCAGTGATGCTTTTATCATTAAGGTCTCATATGAGATTAGTAATAAATGAGCTTCATGCTTATTAATGAGCTGCTGATGTATTTGATGACTGAGCATGTCACCACTCTGGAGGCCATATTTCTAGTCTATTTTGATGAAATTTGATATATATGCTGATATCATTAAGATCTCAGATGAGTTTGACAATGAGTCATGCATGCTAAGTGAGTGATCTTGCATTTGACTGGTTGAGCTTGTGAGGCCTCAGGCAACCTTATTTTGGTTCTGACTTCATTTTAATTAAACTTGAAATATGGATTTCACATCATTAAGATCATGAATGAATTCAGTAATGAGCTAGATTCATGTATGAATTGATGCTTCATTTGATTGGCTGATCTTATGAAATAGAAGACCACATTTTTGAGTTGATTTTAGTCAAACTTGGAATATTTTTATATCATTAAGATCTTGTAAAAGTTTGATAAGTTGATGAGTTGATCTTGCATCAGATTGTGAGCTTGTTGTCTCTTGGGAATGATATTTCTGATAACATTTTGATCAAACTTGAAATTTGGGTTGTATCATCAATGTCTTGGATAGAATTAGTAATGAGCATTATTGACACATAGTAATGATGTAATCTTGGATTTGATTAGCTGCACTTGTTGCCACTATGAAACTAATTTGTATGAAAAGATTTTGAAAAACCCATCTGGGTATATATGCTTCTATGCACCAATCAGGAGCTTAGACTGTCAATAATTTGTTATTCAGTTTGGTCTTGCATGATTGGCTTATCCAAATTTGATCAAAATTGGAATATAGGGTTATTTGATAAAAGACATGGGCAATTTTTAAAATAAGCAGGATCCATGCATATTAGTGAGGTGATCTAGCATCTGCTTGACTGACTTTGTTACCATAATGTTAAAGGCATACATATATTTGTAATCAGTTGGGTTTACTATCAGCAACATATGGATGACATAGATTATCAAAATAGAGACTGCATTTTCATTAGGACAATCTTTAGAAATTTTTCTTATCAGGATATATAGAAAAAAAGATAAACAACATGATAGCAGGTTTTTAGAACCAGTTTTGGGGTGATAGTTTACCATGTAAGCCTGCTCTGAAATGCTTCTGTTAAGTTATGAAAGCCAGGCACACTTAAACCTCTTGTTGATTGTTTTTTTCAGCATGAGCAAATCAGTATTCACTAATGAACACACTTTGTGCTTGATCGTTTAAAAATATATGCATTTTCAAATTAGAACAAAACTTGAATCTGTTTTTGTTTCTGATTTATTGTTACTTCATGGATGAAGTGTTATAAATCTATGTTGATTCTCAGGCAATCTTATTTTTTTTCATGTCATTTTTACAGTACATTTTTGGTTATTACAACAAATAATCAGCATGATGACTGAAAATATGTTGATCCCCCTGCAAAACTACAGACATTGTTGCAATATAACTTTAAATCTATGTTGAAAATTAAAGCACACACACACAGGAATCTTACTGATTTTCTCCGAAAGTATATGACTTTTCTCAGAACACTGAGTTTAAACATGTATAGAAACAATATTTAAACTTATTTCTTTCCATGTTTGGCATGGTTATTTTGACTTTAAGAAAGAGATTTTACAAGGGATATAATCTCTGCCACAATCCATATGACAATGGCCACCATGTCCGATCATATATCCCCGGCCACCATACTGTAGTAAGGTTTTTTTGAAAACCATTTATTAGTACAGGAGCAGACCATGTAGTTCATGACATTGGGTTTAAAACATGGAAAATTAGTTGCATAGCAGTTTATTTACAGTTATGATAAAAGGAAGAGAACATAATTGTCCATGGTGTGGAAAACATAATTTGAACAGTACCAAGTGTAAAGTGACCATATCAGTGAACTTGCAATGTACTATACCATTTAAATTATTTGCTGTATTTATGATTTTTATAATCATTTTCATCTGTTAAATTAAGTGCTGTTATTATTTTTTGTGTACAAAGACATTTATTCAGAATTTATACAGGTGACACCATGTTTTATGTTATCATCCATTTTCATACTACTTAAGCCCAATTAAACATGTTTGCTTTTGGATGGTTCATGGATTTACAACAGTATGGTCATGTCTTGCTCCACTGATCATGACTGAATCACTTGGGTCACATGGGTCTTAACCTGTTACCTCACCTACATGAATCACTGAAACACCAAGTACATCTTTACTTTAATATATCAGATAAAACTGAAATTAAGGACATTTATTATCTTAGCAGGTGACAATTATCCAGTTTGTATTATACTCCAAGTAAATAATATTTTGTCTCCATTAGTTTGGTATTTTACATCACAGCAACAGAGAGGTTATCTAGTGCCAATACAATTGTATTAAGATGCCTTGAACAAGGATACATTTTAGCAGCTCAACTAGGCTGATCTAATGTAGGGTTTTAACCCACACTCTTTTTTTTGTGCAAGTCCAGCATGTTAAACACTGATTCACTATGGCTGTCAGTGACATTTGTTGCATAAGGTTATTTCTCTATAGATGCTTCAGAAATTAAATGTTGGTAGCTTTTAAGCTGATTTAGCAACCCTCCTTTTTGTGTAGGAATGCAGAAAACCCCTCTGAAACCAGTGAAACCTGGATAATATATTATGAATACTATTTAGATTCTGCTTTAGAAAGGAAGAGTAAAACCTGCTCATAATGATGCTTGGCTCATACCTGTAATCATTGAAGTCAGATAGAAATAATACTTTTGTCAGAAGTTAAAAATTGGCAAAACTACAATTCAACAAATGTACATAATTTATTCAGTATGCAGAAAATATATACATTTTTTACATAAATTTAAAATGCATTTTCAAATAGAACTTGGAGTTTGTAGCTATCTAGCCTTGCTCATTTTTGTTGCAGAGTAACTATTAGGACTTTAATTTTTTTTCTGTATTTATTATTATACTCTTTTCCTTGCATCATACTGGAAGTCTGTTGAGAGCATCTTGTAAGTTATTTTCAAGTACCATTTTGGTTTTACCCATGGCAAACAGTGTAGTATCATCTGCATAGAGGTCATTGGAAGAAATTGAAGGTCCATTCTTGAGAGGTATAAGTCATTGATAAAAGGAATGAATAACAGAGGTCCAAGGGTAGAACCATGTGGAACTCCAAAATTAATATTTTTACTTTCAGAAAGTTTTCAATTTAAAGATACTTTTTGCATTCTTTCAATTAAGTAAGAAGTAAACCAGTTTAGGGAGTTTTCACTGTGTTGATAGATTTTTAGTTTTTCAAGCAAAATTTTGTGGTCTACAAGATAAAAAGCTTTATGAAAATCAACCATAATAGTGCCTACCATCTAATGCTCTGTCATTTGTCAATCAAAGATACAAGTGTAGTTTCACAGGACTGATTCTATCTAAAGCCAGACTGATTATCATGAATAAGATGATAAGTGTTCAGATAGTTGAGAAAAGAATCATGTACATGTTATTCTAGTTATTTGGAGAGATATTAGGAAGGATAGAGATGGGTCTATATTTATTTATATCATCTTTTGTTCCTGCTTTATGCATTGGTGTAACCATTGCAGTTTTCCATGATTATGAAAATTTACTAGACCTAAAAATGTCATTGCAAATGAAAGCTATACTCTCTACAATTGCAGGTGCAGCTTCCTTTAGTAGCCTTGATCCAATCAATCAAGTTATGTAGCTTTATAATTATACATATTTTTTTCATATATTTTAACACAAATTCTAGACTCATTTTAGGAATTTCAAATTTTATATTGTTTGGAAGTTTTTTTTAGCACAAAAATATTTTTAGTTCCAGATGATCAGATGAAGTTCTGGGTTCTTAAGTTTTTCATCAATTTGAATGATAAAGTAATTAAAAATATTTGAGATGTCATTTGGAAAAAAATACCCTTTTGATTGAGGGATACAATTTCAGTTTTACATTTGCCTGCACCAAACTCTGTAAATACTTTCTGAATAGCTTTCAGGTTATTTTGGTTTTCATCAAGCACTTTTTTTGTAGTGCTTGGATTGACATACCATTCTATTAACTTTATTCCTCTAAACTCTATATTCAGTTTGATTTCCTACTGATTTTAGTTGGTCTCTTTGCTTTATTGCTTCTAACATTTCTGGGGAGATCCAGTCTGGCTTGTGGTCTTTCTTTATCCTGTGTGTTTTTAAAGGGTTGTGTTTTTTTCACTCTACTGTCATGAACAGATCTGTCTAAGTATCTAAAATATCATGAATATCTTCAAAGATTTGGACTGTATTCCATCGAAACTTTTATATCTTCCATGAAATTAACAGTACCAAGTTTTGAAAAGATTTGTAAGTAATGGATTCTTGGATATTATTTTTTTTATTTGCCACTGACTGCAAAGTGGTCACTTATATGAATCTTTGGAACCATTATTTCCTAAACATTTTCTTTTCTATTGGTATAAATATGATCTATAAGTGATGTTGTTTTAGAGGTAGATGTTACTCTGGTGGGTTCATTTACTAGTTGCTCCATACCTAATGAAGCAATAAAATTCATCCAATTCACTTTCATTTGATCACTGATCAGGTCTCTATATCGACTAGAATGTAACATTCTTTCTCTTCATTTGAAATTTTATCTACTTGAAGTTCAAAATATTCACACCAATGAGCATTTGATGATGGGGGTCTGTACATAAAAACCCTGAATCTTTAAATGGCCTATGTGTAAACCCTTCCTGGAAACTCCTAAATTTGTAAGATTGACCTCAATGCTATTAGAGGCAGTCAAGGGGGCTTGGAGTGGCCGAGTGGCCTAAAGTGCTCACTGTTATGAATTACTACCATCTGACCTCTGTCTTCGTGGATACTGGTTTAGCCTATGTGGTTATGTGAGAAAGCATGTTGGTAGCTTCTCATGGGATTGTGGTTCTTCCTCCACCATTAATACTGGCCCCCATGTATAGCTTGTGCTAAAAATGGCATTAAACCCTATAAATGTAATAACAGAGGCACTCAAGGAGACATTAAAAGTATTAAAACTATGTTTCATAATGATCATTATTACAACTGTAATTACTGTATAAAAAATTAGTTTTTCTGCAACTGCATTTCTACTTTTATAATCATTATATAAATCTGAACTCTTAGTCATATTTGACTATGTACAAGTAATTGGTAAGTTTCGACATTCAGAACATCCATCAGCAAATCCATCAAATCTATTTTGACAAAGGATGCATGGTTTGTATGACAGTCCTTGATAGACAGATTGGTCCTCCTGCTGAATAGTCTTCCTGTGGAATTGAGGTGGCCTCATAGCCCATTTCCTATTTCATAAATCTAGTGTGAGTTTTGGCTTTGTGTCTAGAGCTACCAAATAGATGGCATTGTATTTATTGCATTTCAATGTCTGCATTCCTGAGCTGCATGTTTGGTCTCACCACAGTAATCACATCTGGAAGTGTATTGACTGTATTAATATGGCTGACCATTTTGTCTGATGCAGTTTTAACCTACTGATTTATGATCTTAACTTGTTGGATGTATTCCTTTTTCTTTTTCATGTAAAGTTTAGGAAGTTAGATTAATATGATTATTTATCTTTTTCACCATCCAGCCATCCATACATTGAGGTATTACAGACAGCTGGGTTTCATTAAAGTAAACAAGTCTGTTAATTAGATGGATCTTGGGTAATTTTCCTTGAACAGTAGCATCCCTGACAAACATCAAATCAATTGTAGGTAATTTGTTATCTAATAATGCAGTTCACTTTATTCTGACCCAGATATAATCTATACTGGGTAGGGAGACTGCTTGATTTTGATCAAAGCAAACTACAATGGCTGCATAGATTGTACTTGCCCAGCAGTACTGGAATGTTGGCACATTGAGTTCATTAATAAGGGAGTTATAGAAATACAATTCCAGATGTGACTGATGTGCCTTCTGTATAATACCTTACTGAACCCTATAGCCATCCTATCTTTCACTTTGTACCTGTTCCTCATGTAGAATATGTATTAAAACATGAGACCACTCTCAGCCAACCAACAGTGCACTATTCAAGATAGGTGAACTAACAAACAAAATGATATATGCATTTAATATGTGGTTATAATTGGCAGGTACTATTACAGAAAAGGTTTAAAGAAAGTTTCACATTAATAAAATGAAGACCTCCTACCCAGTTATTCTATTTTTGTGATGTGGGCAAGCTCAAAATTAAGTGAGTTTGCTCCCCCTGCTATTCTCAGCCATTTATAGTTTTTGACCAGGAGAGCTTTTTGGATGGCCTCTTGTCTGTTATCCATTGTTGATTCATCCATTAGCACAAGTTTGTTGAATTTCCTTTAGTTCTATTGGTTGTTGTTATTGTTGTTGTTTTCCTTGTTGTTTTGGGTTTTGTTTTTCTTTTTTCAGATTGTTGTTTTGGATGTTTTTTTTGTTGTTGGTTCATCATTATTACTTTTTTATCCTTTATAAACTTCTCTGATCTCTGATTGGGTCTCTGAGTTTTTAGAGCATTTGTGTGGGGTTTGCCCTGTCTGTCCACATCTGTTGCATGTTCTATGATAGATACATCTCTTGTACCATGATTTAGTCAGAAAACCATGTAGAAAGAATGCTCTTTTCACATCTCTCATTTTGGTCTTTTTTTTCAGTATCCTTATCCCATTGTATATCGTGGTTAAGAAAATAGTGGCTAATCTTGATGATATCGACTTTATGTTGAATTTTTTCTTGAACTTCTCTACTGTTGCTAATGTAATGGTATCTCCAGTGGAATGTAATATCAGTGTAGTTCTCCCTTTTGTTTTATATTTTCCTCAAAATGGGTGTTTTTTTTTTTTTTTACTGTGATCGTCTCTCCTGCAATAGTTATTTCTCTGAATGGTAATTTCGGTTGGTTTCCTCTGCCTCTCAGTATGTATCCTTTATACCCATTTGGGTTGAGGGAATAAATTTGTTGTATATGTATTTTGGGTTTTTTACCATCATTTCTATCGTCACTGCTGTTATTCCTTGTACTCTTTCATGTTATAATTTTGACATGTCTAGTTCTTGTGTCCATTCTCAGTATGTGCATTCTTAGAAGGATCCTTCACTTGTCTCTATCCTCATTGTCTTAAAAAATTCTCTAGTTCTTTACTTCTTTTTAGCCATATTGGCTGCCATTTTCCATTGTGAATCTTGTCAGTAGACTTCACTGTTCATTTTTCCTTGTATAGTTATTTATGTATTAATTTGTTATGTATTATTTCTTCTCAGATTTTGTTTATGTATAGTATTCCACTGATTCAACATGTCATAGTAGTAGTAAATTCTGTGTAATTTTCCTAGCAATTTGCTTCATCCTTGCCAGTGATTTTTCCCACCTTTTCCTTGACTAGACATCCTCATATTGTGTTCAAGTATACAGAATCACACTATTTGCCTTGTGATAGTAGAACATAATCTCTTGTGAGTGACAATATGTACAACATGACCAGTGATTACAATTTTTAAACAAAATAATTTTGACCCAACATGAATGACCACATCAGGGAAATATAAACACTACTGACTTTTGATTTAATCCTTTGCAAATATGAATGTAAACCAGACTAAAGTACATGGCACTAACTGCCATTGTAATTCCTAATGCCTGGGCTGAATTGGGTTATTGTCTCAGTTTATAATGCTAGTAAGTGATAATGATTTTCAGGATTTGATTGTCAGTATTAAATAGTGGTGATAGGGATGATAATGATTACAATATAGGTGCCTGCAAATTAGGTTTAAAATCACAAAGGGTGTGATGGTATAATATATATTTGTGCTTCAAGTGAAGAATCTTACTGACATTAAAAAACAATATTAGGATTAGAATCAGATGGTACCAGTCTTGAGCAGTTTTGGCAGTCATCAATCTAAATCTGCCCATAGGCTGGAAATGATTTAAACTTGGTGGAAAAAATGAGTTATATTGACCTAGCCACATTCCACAGATATTAAAGTACATTTTCCATTATGATGAAGATTCAGGTTGACTCTTGATGAAATCTGGATTCAGTAGTTAACAGTACTTCTTTTCCTAAATAATAAGATCATCAGTGATGAGTATATTTTAATATTTAAAAAGTGTATCTTTATTCAGTAGTTGTAATTTTTGTCCATTTGCATGCTGTTATTTGGTTGATAAACATCCTTCCTCTGTTGAGGTCAAAACTCATGACCAAATTTTGGAAATCTCTTGGTCTTTTCAGACTTAACCTGTCTTTTTTTATCACATGTATGCAGCAGCTATTAATAATTTATTGTTACTCACTCATCCTGACTGGATGGTGATTTTAATATACATACTTATGATATCTAGTTGATCCTTAAATTCATGTTCATATCAACATGTTCTTTTGACTACAAGACATATTAATGATGTCTAGTTAGCCCTAAATGAAAATGGCACTGCTCTGATCTCCACTTTTGCCACCACTGCAGCCATCTTTAAAACTTGTTATTACAGCTTCTACAGAATGTCATGGCATATTGATGTAGGCTTTCATCAGGAGACGACTTATATTTAGTTGGTCCTAAATGATAGTAGTGTTGCATGGACATTGAATGTGGTCACCATAGTGACATCTTGATAATCTTTTTATCACTTCTTTACTTGAATAAAGACCTTTTAAGATGTTAAGGTGGTCCTAAATGAATATGGTGCTAATCTGACATCAGTTATGGCTAACACAGCAGTTATCTTGAAAATCATATCGCTGCTTCTGAAACTGGAATGACATTTCAACATGGGTTTTTCACTGCAAGGTTTCTTGTGGTGTCTAAATCATCATAAATGAAAACTGCCAATCTAATACCCAATATCGCTGCCACAGTGGCCATCTTGTAAATCTTATTGTACTCCTTCGAGATGGAAAGTGATACCAACATTGATGTATAAATGGTATTGAATGTAAAGGTTGCTGATCGGACATTCATTATGGCCACCATGGAAGTAATCTTAAAAATCTTGTTTCTACTCCTCCTATATAGAAAGTCATATTGACATGAGAAAAATTCTGAGATCTAGTTTGTTAGGAATGAAAACTGCTGTGTATTTGATTGGGTAAACTTATGAATTCTATAGTGTTCATTTTAGCTCTACTTGTCATAGACCAGGGCAGCTTATGGAATTGCTGTCCATCCATTTGCAAATTTTTTTATTTTTACTGCTCCTAAACTACATGGAGATTGCCATGAAAAATTATACACACATTCATCCTGTGCTTTAGTTGGTTCTAAATTAAAATGTTGCTCAGATATCCCCTGTGGCCACCATAGTGGCCATCTTGAAAATCTTGTTATTGCTACTTATGAATGGCCATATCAACAAGGACAAGGAGTTTTCACTGGCAGACTATTAAACAGCCTAAATGAAAATGGTGCCAATCTAGCATCCAAATGGCTGCCACATCATCCATCTTGATATGGAGTTTTCACCAGAAGACTTCTTTTGATGTCTAGTTTTTCAGAAATGTAAAAGGTACCACTCATACACAGCTAATATGGCCACCACAATGGAATTGTTGAAAATCTGTTACTAATACTCCTAATTGGATTGTTATGTCAACATGAAGTATTCCTTGAAAGACTTTTATTATGTCCAGTAATGGTTGTAAATGATAATGGCTCTGATCTGATATTCAGAATTGCCACCACAACAGCCATCTTTAAAATCTTGTTATTGCTACTCCTCTTGAATGTAAAGTTATTGACATGTGGTTTTAATCAGAAGATCTTGTGATGTCTAGTTTGTTCTCAAATTTAAAATCTTGCTTCTTGTACACAGCCAATATGGCCACCTCCGTGGCTGTCTTGAAAATCTATCACTACTTTTCCTAAATAGATACTGATATCAACATAAGGTTTTTCCTGAAAGACTTCTCATGATGTCCAGTTAGTCCTAAATGATAACATGCTGATGTCCACTATTGCCAACAATTAGCTAGTTAACAGCTTTTGATGGAATCACTATCAGTCTGTCACATTCCAGGCAAGAGAAATATTTTAGCTGATAGCTTGTTTAGGCAAGGACATGCAGTCATTACTGAATGATTTCTTCACCAATCATTAGTGAATACTCTCCACTGAATAGGGGAAGGCTAGTGGTAGAATTGTTTGCAGTGAGGATTGCAACAAACAATCACTTCATATTACTCCATTGCCAGACCAGAATGCAGAAAATCTTGACTTCAGCATCATGCCATATTCTGATAGTTCACTCACTGTGGCATCAACAGGAAACATGTTATAATGAAGAGCCTTATAATGAGGGAATGCTGTATCTCCAGTGTGTACTAGATAGGTATACATTATCTTTACATGGGTGTCTTCTAGTCTAAGGCACCTGCCTTATTACTCCATTTGTGTTTTAGACCAATGTAGGGCAGGTGATGATTTCCTGCCCACATGTGCATCTTATTTGCTGTGAATCACTTGAATAGTAAGGAGAGCAATATGTGGGATTCAGTGATTTGCAAAGAATTGATGTCCCTCAAAAAACTTTGTAGTATATAGTTTTAGTGCCAGCCTATCAATTGTTAATGTCAGGTATTTCTAAGTTGTGCTGATGTCAGAAATATTTATTAACAAGGAAAACCATACCAATGATTTTGCCTCTGTAGGATAATTGGTAGACCTGGCATTAAGTTCAATATGTTTAATTCAGTGCTTCAAGAAGCTGCTAGAGTCCTATAATACTCATTTCTGACTACTTAACCATTTACCCATTAATGCATATTGGTTCATGATATCTTTACTTTGTATTTTGTTTTGAACTAAAATTTGGAATGTAGCTTTTTATAGATGAGAACTTTAAAAAGTTAAATTTCCAGCCATTGCTTCACAATTTAGGAGTTATGACCCCTGATTACATAATCTCCATAACTTAGTTTCTACAACTTAATCAACAATTGATTAGACTTTGACATGCAGCTCTGTATTGATTAGACTTTGAATGAATTTGATTTACAGACTTCCACATATTAATTTTCAGGTATTTTTGCCCTCCCCATCCCCTATTCCTGATTTTTGTATTCACATGTATCATATGTACTAAGTTTTATTGGATTTGAACCATATTTTGATTGCAGAGACCTTGCCAGAGTTTGGCTTTTAGGATTTTACATTTACAGGAGTTTTGCCTCCAGTTTGCCTGTCTTCTTGATTTTGTTTACTGCATCATAACTTTATCAAGATATCTTGTATTTGAACCAAATTTTGGATGGGTCTTTATATGGATAAGACCTTGAATGAGTTCCATTTTCAGCATTCTACAGTATCTTTTTGCAGGAGTTCTGCACCCTAGTTTTCTCTCTCACTGACTAGTTCCTGCAGCATAAGAATTCATGGTTTGTTGGTTGTCAACAAAATTGGATTGACATTGATGAAATTTTAAAGAAATTCACTTTCCAACATTCTACAACATCTTTTACAGGAGTTATGTTCTCTGATTGCCTATCCTCCTGACTTTGGTTTCTGCAACTAAATTTATCATAACACCTTTACGTGGAATAAAGATGTCCTATATCTATATATAAACTTACCGGGTAGTGACAAAATCAGATATAGAAATATGCATGATGCATTGGGCCCAGGGTTTAACACTACTTCAAGGGCTGTAGACCATGTGTTGTAACTTTAAAAATATTGAGGTCTTCATGCTATAAACATTATATACATGTACTTATTCGAAATGACAATAAAGGTAGTGCAAATAATATACAGATATATTTTGCTCATTTCTTTTTCTTTAGGCCCTGTGACTTTGAAATTAAAAGAGACTAGAACTTGGGGCAGGGGCAAGACATTTAAATGGGGGAGGGATATGTACTTTACAAATAATTTTAGATAGAAAACTCTCTGTATCCCCAGCATTGAGAATATTGTGATAGCCTAGATCTAATTATCTGTTAAATTATTTACTTATATAGTTTTAGATGAACATTGCAGAAACTTTGTGCATAAGTTCCCCAAAGATGTAAAGAACATGTATTTTATGTTATGCTGCAACATTCACTCTCCCCATCCCCCACTGTCCGGCTTTGGTCCAAGGAGTGGTCAGAATGTACAGTTACTGGAACAATATATTTGAATGAAATTTTATATTTTGAATAGACAGCTATGGACATTAGTTTTGAGACATGAAAGACTACTTGGTAATGATATTGACCTCTGTGTTTATCCTTAACCCCAGGGCTCAGGTTTTTAACTTTGAAACTTGAGATTCCCACGCACACCATATATGTTAGACACAAAAGGACACACACACACACACACACACACACACACACACACACACACACACACACACACAAATAGATAGATAGTGCAGCTGACATAAGTTTGTGGGTACATCTTGAACCTTCTTTGCTTAGGCACTTTACTCTATTTCCATCAGCACTAAAGCTAAATACATGTAACCTAAAATTACATGTACTTGGAAGCTTGCCTTTGAAACTTTACACACATACACACACATTCATCCATTGGCCTACTTGATCCTAAATAAAAATGATACTGCTCAGCTATCCATTATGGCTACCATTACAGTGGTCATGAAAATCATGTTATAACTATTCTGCTTGAATGGATGGTCATATCAACATGAAAGTTTCCCTGAAAGACTTGTTCTGTTTAGTTATTCCTAAATAAAAATAATGTTGATCTGTTGTTCAGTATGTTCATCTTTAAAATCTTGTTATTGTTATTGCTGCTTCTCAAATTGACAAGGGTTTTTCACCAGTCACCAGGAGACATCTTGTGATGACTTGATGTTCCTAAATGAAAATGGTTTCAATTGGACATCCAAATATTGACACAATAGAAATCTTGTTGTCACTACTTTAGAGAAATGGTCATATCAGCATTGGGTTTCTTGTAAACTGAAGATGCCCAGGTGGTCCTACATGAAAATGATGCTAATCTGTTATCCGCTATGGCCACCACAATAGCTATTTTTAAAGTCATGTTATTGCTCATCCTGCTGAACAGAAACTAGTATAATCATGGAGTTTTTACTTGAAAACTCCACCTAGGTGGAAAGAAATATCAGCATGGAGATTTTCACTAGAAAAGTTCTTATGATTGATGTCTCCCTGGTACTAAATAAAAATGGTGCTGATCAGATAATCCTCTATGGCCACCATGGCAGTCATCTTACAAATCTTTTTTGTGCTACTCTTAAATGGAAAATCATATCAACATGGGATTTTTATCCAAGGACTGATTATGTCTGCTTAGTTCTGAATGAAAATTGTGCCAGTCTGACTTCTAATGAACATGTTGAGAATTTTGCCACAACTTCTCCAGAATTAATGGTTATATCAGTATGAGGTTTTCACCCAAAGTCTGGTGTATCTTGTCCCAAATGGAAATTATGCAGATCTTATATCCAATATGGCTACCATAATGGTTAATTTGAAAATCTTTTGGTTCAAGAACATCAGTGATGTTTTCAAGAAACAATTAAAATGAAAGAAATGGTTTTATCATGAGTTCCTAGAAATTATTTTTGGATAATAGAACATAAACCCTTTCAAGAAACTTGTGTTTCTTACAAAAATTCCCTCAAAATGAGCCATATTTCATGAATGTTATCTCTAAAATGGTGATTAGTGCATGAACATTTTGAATCAAAATAATAAAATTCACAACTTTTAGAAACAATTATATTTTATTAGATTTTTCTTTTTTAAAGAAAATCAGTATACTGTAAATAACAATATTCAACAATTTTTATCACTGAAACTTGTTAATGCTTACTGGTAGCTACACTTTAAGAAATAAATATTAGCTAAATAAGTCTTGTCTAGTGAAATTCATGTTTCAGTTTTTTTAATCTTTTTATTTAGTTTCAGTGTTAGTTTCACAAGTGTGATGTGCCATCTTCTATTCAAATATGAAAGCTGCTGTCAACAGTGATAGTCAAGCCCACAAGCATTTTTTTGAGAATGTGTTACTTATTGTGTTAAGACCTGTAAAGATCTTGCAAAGATGTTTGTTGCATTGTTACAGTCAATTAAAAGAAGACCTGCTTTGTTTTATCACATTATATAAATCAAGGTAAAAGAGGTAAAATAAAAAAAAGTTAAAAGGCATGCAGAGCCTACCCAAGCACTAGGGAATCATGCTGTAGATATGTAGTATAATGTCCCACCCAGTCACATTATCCCAAGACCAGGCTGACCAATCCTAACACTAACCTATTAATGCTGAGTACCTGGCAAGGCAGCTTTAGTATGATCTTTATAAGTCTTAAATATGACATGGCTGGGGTTCAAACCTGCAACCTCAAGGATCCAAATCAGATGCTCTAACCACTAGGCCACTGGAGCAGTCCCTTGGTTCATGAAAAGCTTGGTATCATATATAGGGTTCATGATGGAGAAGTGAGGTGCAAAGTTTGCAGTGAACTTAAAATTTTCTGAGTTGTTTGCTCAAGGATAAGCAGAAATTTCATGCTGTTAAATTGTAGCATCAATATATTATCGATAGAACAATAAAAATATCAAAAGCAGCATGAGTTTCAGTGTCTATGTTTAAAAAAAAACTGATGAGTATCTCCCCCTTAGAATCAGATTCAGGTCTGAATCAGTAACAGCACAGAAATGTATCCACATTCATGTGTAAAATGCAATGACATAATCTGTGGAGAGTAGGTAGAGTAGTTTAGAGTAGTTTTTAATCATTTGTCAAAGTTCAGATACATAAAAATATAAGGCAATTTATAAAGATAAGCAAATTAGTAGAAAAAGCTGAGACAGTTATTCCCAACATGATTATAAAACATTAGTATTCACATTACACTATTAAACTCTAGTCGGCAATAACTTTCTTAAACATATAATTGGTACCTTGATAACTCTTTTCCTCTCCATGATGTAGTCTGTTTTTGGACCACATTGTGCATGAGTTTTATATATATATATATATATATATATATATATATATATATATATATATATATATATATATATACAATTACTTGTACTAGGCATGAAAAAAACAAATTTAGTTATGCAAGAGATATTGATGATTTGGTCTGTTATGGACACTTTAGAAAAACAAATTCAGTTATGCAAGTGATATTGGTGCTTTTGGTCTATTGTACACATTTTAGATAAACCCAGTCCCATATCCTATAGGGATTTAATTAAGGTATTAACTTCAAAACTATTGAGAACCTCATCTTATGTTATTCAACTTTATGTATATATATTTGCTAAATGTGAAAGAAAAAGAAAAAATGTAGCTTACATTAACCTGAGTCCATCCTTTTTTTAAATTCTTAAACAAGGGATGGTGGTCAAAATGGTTGTGATGAGACTTTGGTTTTTCAACACAAATGTATTAGAGAGATCAGTATTATAGATACATGTATACTGTAGTTAGATTTTTTTTAAACTTAGTAAATAAATGGTTCAAATGTTGAAGTTTTTTTTTTCTGATCTGATTTGTTTGGATTGTTTCCAATTTTATTTTGGATGAACTTTCAGTTGTGATTTTTCAAAATCATTTGCTAACATGTTCACCTGTTTGTTTATTGTGGTATTGGAAGCATGTGAAGTGCAGTGCAATCTGCATCTACTGCCCCTATGGAAGTCCAACAAGTAATATAAACAGAATTTCTACAAATTCCATTATAATTTGCCCTTCTCTGCACCTCCTTAAAACATTATTCTGACTACCAGCAGATTTCATGCACCATCTATATGTGGATGTGTGGTTACCATATGTACATGTATGACACTATCCACTATTACAGAATGCATAGACCATATTTCTGTCTTTGGTATATGTAATAGTGAGAATAGCCTAAATGTTTGATCTTATTGCATGTGAGGTACAGAATGTCCAAATAATCAAGATCAATACTAGTGCAGAAATCTGCCATATTAAATTCTTTTGCCAGGCACATGTAGTTGGCCCTCCTCATGCTCCCTGCTGTTTGTAACTGCCTAGTAGCCAGGCTGGGAGCTCCTGTAATGGCATAGAATTCTGTATCAGACTCAGTATACATTAATACCAGTCTCAGTCTCTCTCTAATCTCTTCCTCTCTAGTTAGTGGCTGACATCAGAAACGGTTTCACCAGTATACCTTGTCTTTAAACTGCAAAATAACTTGTTTATCTGTCTGTGTCTTTGGATAATAGTATCCTGAAGTTGGATTGTCTGGAGAAAGTAAAGAGTTAGGTCAATCATAGCAGACCTTTGATTTGGATTTCAGATCCAAATAGAGTAGTGGAGCCAGCTTGTGAAGACCAAGGTGATTTTGAACATTTCTGGAATCTGTACTCCAAGAACCTAACCAGGTAGGTTTTGATGTAATAGCTGAGTTATTTCATCATTATACATGCAACAAAATTGTAATGAATTTATACTTTTTTGTCTAAAATTATTTTCCTCATTTTCATCAGGAATTTGAACACAAGGTATTTCTTTATGGTACAGCAAGATAGGAGGTCATTGCACCAATTACTTTGCACTGAGAAGACTTGACAGCATAATGAGAACTTGTTCATCTTTCAGCGTCAGGCTTTTGAAAGTACTTTACTGGCCAATTTCTGTTTATATATTAATTTCTTTACTAACTACATGTAATGTTAAGTTTTTAGTCAGTTCACTTTACAGTTTCAAGTAGTTTTGTAAGCAGTTTTTTCTCAAACTTTTTAAAAAAAAATTAATGCTTATTCTTTAGTCAAGTGCTTTTAAAACTGGCATATCAACACCATAGCAAGGTGTTATACAAACAATCTTTAATGAGGTGTCATACAAAAGTCTTTAAAGCTCCAGAGCCAGAGAGATGATGAATCCTTTTTATGCATGATTGTTCCAAACTATAATTTGAAGAAATTTGTTTTAGTTTTCAGTCCATTTTTATGGTTTGCAGCAACAGACTTTACAAATAGTGTTGGTACTTGACAAAACCATTGTCAATGACAAGTACTTTCAGAATGGAAATGAAACCCTGAAATTGATAAGAATAATAATACCCCAGAGTGGAAAAAAATAGTATAAAGTTTATGTAGTGTTTAGCAAGTCTTTTTTTATCCTGTTGATAGACTATTACAACAATATGACATAATGATTAGAAATAATGTATTGAAAGGCATTCCAAGTTCAATTGATTTATTAGATTTTTTTACTTCGTTTGTGTCAAATGATAAAAGTAGATGATAGCATTTATCTCCAGGTTGATACAGATCTGTAAATTTGAATGCTTCAAAAAAAAACATCAAGATAAAACGATCGTTAGCTATATTTTAAAATCAGATTTATTCTCCCTTTTTCATGTCATATTGGTTGATATATATGTAACCAACTGCAAGTGTTTTCATAAAGCTTTTTCTTTATTGTTTAAGGGAGCGTTTTGTTTCAGCAACTTAAGTCTCAGTATAAATAAGTCTGTACCCAAATTATACAGAATATTTCATTCAGAGAAGGATATACAGCTGTGTTGAAGCAGCCTGAGGAATCTACTACAGTGAATCACTAATTTTTGTAATTGGGAGATGATGATGACCTAATCTTTGCTTTGTCAATTATGTGAAATATCATCTTGCTCCCATCAGCATAGAAACACTTTGGATAACAACTGTAAGATCGTTAATGCAGAACTGAATGATAATGCAGATGAAACAGTATAGTAGGTGCTTCATTATGGCTGGCACACTATTTTGTACATAAAGCAAAGTTTGAAGGTCACCTTGTACAAGTTTTAAAATGGTAAACAGATTTCATTTAGAAGAACTTGTTCACATTAAATATACAAAGTGCAAATATTTGAATAGTACAATTATCATGAATTCTAAAATTGTCCAAAGGTAAATGTGTAAATGTAAAGTGTGTGTTTCACACATGTTAAACAGTTGAACATTTGTTAAGTTCTGTTTTGCATGCTTGGTTCTTGATATATATAATTTTCCGATACTATTTTTAGCTGGCCAAACCTATCCCATACTTGCATCTTGTACAGTCATGCGCATTTGATGTAGGAGAACTCGAGTGACCTACAATAATTACATGAATAGAAAATTTGTTACTGCATCAGGTCTCATCTTACTCCACCTCTTCCCTTATGACTACATAGTAATGAATAATCAGAAAGCAAACAAGTTAACTTGACTAACTAGCAGCAAATAGTGAATACCAAAGTTTGCAAATCACATATTAAGCAGTCAGATTCCTCAAAGATTTGCCATTTAGTTAAAAAATCAAATGGGAATGAATGTGATTCCAAGAAAGGCTCACAATACATCGGATTTGCTAAGGAATCTCTCTCTCTCTCTCTCTCTCTCTCTCTCTCTCTCTCTCTCTCTCTCTCTCTCTCTCTCTCTCTCTCTCTCTCGATACATTTGCAATGGTCAGTTGCTACAGTACTATCAGCTATGTGGCTCCTCTGATTGGGATTTGGATCTGATCATGTTGGCATTGATGATGCTATGTTCACCTGTATGCATCCATCAGCTATGAAATTAATTATATGCAACAAAGAGATTTGTAAGTCCTCATGTTTTCATGAGTGTATAGTCTTGAAGAGTCATCTAAATACACATAGATTTGTACAAATTGTAGTTCTGGTCACATAGGAAAATCGTCCACCCACCCCTTTTCTTTTAGAAATAGGTCATTCAACTTTGTAAGTTCTATCCAGGATTGCAGACATGGTAGGACAAATTCTGGGGGTCCACCGATGTTTCAGTTTGTGATTGACTGGTACCTACTGGATAATTTTTCCTTTGGCCTACCAATCCTGTCCGATGCTCTGATCCTCTTTGATGCTTTTTGTGCTCATATCTGCTTTTCTGTTTCAGGCAGGTTATTGAACTATTCACTTTTGATTTATAAGCACACTATTTCAATGAAGGGTGTTTGAAACTTCTTCATGAACATACACTTTGCTAATGATGAGCGCTTAAAATTTACATGATCGCTTAAAATTTACCCTACATTGATTGTGCAAGCATTAAATATTGGAGTGGAAAAACCCACATTTAACTTCATGAAAGGTCTATAGATTTCACATATGTGATGTCACACGTTTAACATTCATTTTCCATATGTTCAGCATATTCTAGAAATGTTCTTGTGTACACATTGTATATTCTGATAGACATCTGTCTTTTGTGTTCAAGACTAATGATTAAACAATATTCACTCGCCGATATGATGACCCTTATTCATAAGGGATCATGTGAAATGTGAATACTTATGAAGGTCTACATTTAAGAATGACACACAAATGCCAGTTGTTGCAATATTTGAATGGTGAACTTTTATTTGTATATTTCAAATCATTTTACAAAATGATAATTGTCCCTCTAAGTCTTATCAACATTACACATTATATTTAACATGCTTCATTTGAACACATGACTTAAAGTATGTTAGATGTGTGCCATTTCATCTGTTAATCATTATGTACATTAAACATAAGAAATGCTTATATTTGAATGGTATCCAAAAATGGAACATTTTTAAAAGTTAAATATGCAAATGTAAGCATATGTTTCACGAATGTTAAACAGTTTACCCTATGTAACTTCTGTGTTTTGCATACATGGTAACTGATAATGGTTTCACATGTGTACTTCTGTTTTGTACACATGGTATTTGATAAGTTTGACATATGTAACTTCTGTGTTTTGCATGCATAGTACATGTACTTGCTAATGGTTTAACACCTGATAAAATGCAAAAATTACATGTGGCTTACAAGTCAAAATATTAATCACTTTAGAAGGGCTTATAAGTTTGCCATAAATGACTATTCACTAACAGGTTGATTTTAAGTGACATATTGGTGAATTATTAGGATTTTACCTGCAAATTAGGCATTTCATTATTATAAAAAGTATACCTAATTTGTATTATTTGTAAATTTGTTAACTTGTCTTTTAAGTGATATAAATGAAATGCATGTCATTCATCTATTACATGATGCATGCTAGAACTGAATTCTCAATAAATTTAATGAATTTGGGTTTTACAAAAAAGCCTCTGCCCATCTGAGCCATTTAAATGATAGTTAAATGATTCTTAGTCTGTTGTTTTGAATCCTGACATTGGAAAGATGTGTTTTTTTAATATAGTTTTTTGCTGAGATATAACAAAATAAAAAGTAATGATTTTAACATAATTTATTCCCTTAGTAATGAACAGTTTTTTCCTTCAAGCATATGTCTACTGGGATGAATCCATCATTACACAGTACTTTGAATTTGAAAGTTTTTGACTGGCCCATCATTGTGTTACATTGTCATGTAAAGAAATGTTGTGTCAAAAAATTAGTATTGATGTGTACATTCATTGATATTTGTGTATATAACATGATGCTGGACAAAAAATGAAGAAGAAAACAGCCATAGGGAACAAGTCAGCAAGTCTGCCAACTGCCATGGCTCAAATTCTAGAAACAGGAGAGAAAGAGTGACGTAGCTTAAATTATGATAATGTTTTCCATTGAAATCTTCACTTCTGAATTTGGCTATTAGAATGTTTTCAGTGTGTTGCATATTTTTTTGCATCCAGCAATAAATTATTTTCTGTGATTTGAAACATTTGAACTATTATCAACCTGATCTTCATAGTCATTAATCTGGTGAAATCATGTGTGATGCAAAATTTGATTACTGCACAATAATTGTAAATCACATGTATAGGTCTTCAGTGGGCTGTATGTGGAAGAATTCATGTTAGTGATAGTTTTCATTGTGAAAATGAGTGACTCGTTTCATGAAACTGCAGTATTCATGCTCATATCTGCTGAACATAGAGTAATTCAGTTTATGATTTAAGATAAATTCATATTAGAAGTATTGAATGTTAAGCAGATTCTTTTGTTTTTCAGTTAAAGATTATAACAAAAATATTGTGATATTGATTTAGTATTCAGATTTTCAGATCCTGATAACAGTGATTTAGTACACAAAATCACATTATATATATATATATATATATATATATATATATATATATATATATATATATATATATATATATATATATATAGGTCATGCTGAGTTGGCGGAGCCACATGATAACATTTGGATCAGTACCAGATACGAAGCATGGAGTCATGATCTGGATTTTTTATGCTGACAAGACATGATCCAGCAGTCAAAATTACATTACTGTGATAATGATATTTTGTGATATACCTATCAATTTTGACATAATTGCAATATGTACAATTTCAAATTCATGATGACTGAAACTCACCACTTTTATCAATCAAAACTTCTTAAATAGTTTGTATGATACAGTAATGTTTTGGTACATGATTTCCAAATGTGATCTTGTTTCAGATGAACCAATTGGCTATACAGTATTGTCTAATTAAAAGAAAAGAATAACAGATTTTGTTTGTTATATTGAAAAATCATGGTTGGATCTTTTCACATATTTTATATTTTTTGCAAGGTCTCTTAACTAATGTAGCTGTGAGATCTTGTTTACTGCTGGTGTTGGCAATCCATCACTAGGGGCATCAGATTCATAATCTAAGGGTCATGGTTTCTATACCCACCCAGGCCAGCCTGGCACTCAGCTCTCGTTTCCTCAGCATGATATAACCAGTAATGTAATTTAAGTGATGCTAAAACAAAAAAGAATTAAAAATGAAATAGTTCTTTTTCTTTTTTAGATTTCAAGAATATAAGTTAAAAAAAAATTCTTCTTTGTTCATTTGACAGTGTGAATTAAGTTTCTTCTTTTAGTTTCTTATTTTATTGCAATCATTTCACTTTTAAATCAAAAGGTTGTTTAGATTTAATCTTTCTGGATGGTATACATGATGTGGAATCTAAATCCATGCTGTATAGATCCATGTTATTCATCAGCAGCTTTCATGGAGGTAATTTCTCCCATTACAAGGGGTTGGGGGAGTGTTCAGAACGATTTCTAGATGAAAAGGATTGTTTAAGAGGCATGGAAACATTGTGAAATGAATGTGGCTGCTATCAGCTTGTAAATTAACACTATGCTTAAAAAAAAATTATTTCATTAGTTTTACCTGCTCTGACACTATTACATGATATGTTTTTGAATCACATCTCCAATTTAAATTGTGCCTAATGAATGCAAAATGTCAGTGCACTCCAGAAATAGCAACGTTAGTGGTGGACAAGTGGCCAAAATGGTCAATATGTGAAAAACTGGTTTGTCATATTATTTTTATCATAATTTTTATCATGGGGAAGTTTGTTTGCAGATGACTGCCATTATACGAAATAAGCACATGCCTGCATTTTATGGGTCGTTTCAGCAAAAAATCAAAAGTAACTGGTCCTTGTGACCAGCTGTTACAAGGTTATGAAAAGTAAATCTGGAGGATCAGGAACTTTCATAAAGTTTCTGCTTCTTCAGGCCAGAGATAGGAAACTCTGATGACTGCTTTATCAATGTTTAGCTCACCTTGTAGTAAGTCCAATCGACCTTTCGGTATCACCCTTTGTCATTTGTGCATTGTCTGTCCCATGTCTGTCAGCTATTGCTACTTTCAGCTTCATCTCAAACTGATTGACAGATTTCAGCCACATTTGACAGAGCATATTGGCCTAATAGCCTTTAAAATTTATACAAATGATCCCCATATGTTAAATATGGTTGCCTTTTTAGTATTTTGAATGACTTAAAGGAATTGGTTGAATGGAATTTTATCAAACCTGCTTGAATGCATCACTTTGTGAAAACATGTCACATTTGTACAAGTGATGCTAGTCTGCCACTGTTTTACTAAAAATATAAAAATCTTGATATAACTTCTCCAAATTTGGTAATACATCTTGGCACAAGACCTTTAACATTTGTACGCATGATACCACTCCATCATCAAATATAGAAATGGCTTTGTACTACTTCACAGAAACTGATCAGCAAAATTTTACCAAATTTGACAGTATTCTTCACAATAGTCATAAATTATGTTGATAGAATTTGTTCTTGCTTGAAAAACTTTCATATTTTTTTACAAATGATGCCAATTCACCATTAGATATAGCTCCTGTTGCTAGGAAGACAAGGGCCTTCCATTAGGTATAAAGTTAGAGGATGAGTAATGCCAAGGTAGGAAGGGTGTTAGGGGAACCTCCTCAAACAGGCATACAGGTGTTAAACAGGAATACAAGTGTTTTTTCTTTCTTGAAGAAGCTGGATGTAAAATAAAAGTTACCAAGGTAAATCACCCAGCTCCTGACTGATAAGGAAAGTCCCGAAAAGATTTATACAACATTAAATAAAATAGCAAAAAAATCCCCCAAACATCTGAAATTTTTTTGACCAACTTTGATACAAAGCATCCTGGGATAGATCTACTTTCAATATTGCTGATGTATGATTAGATATGGCTGAAGATGCATATGCTAGAGAAACCTTGAATAACATAGGGAATCAACAATTTCAACTAACAGCATCATACTGACTCAGATTTCTTTGCCAGCTGCTCATGCATTTGGCTGTTAAGCAGATATCAGCCAGGTGAGCCATCTCACACACACTTAGGCCTCTTGTTACAGGATAACACTCTGGTATGTATTTCAGTCAGCATAATATGCAGTGTTGTGCAAATTTTCATCAGTGTTGTACTGTTTGGATGCAGCGCACATTCTTTATGATACTAGGCCACTCCACTGAAGATTTTTCTAATTAGTAGTGTTAGATGAAACTGATTGCCATAGACCTGGGAAGCAGCCATTATTTTATCACCATTTGGAGTTTATTTTTACAATGAAGCGATGATGGAAAAGATAATATTATAAGTAGCTAGAATCTTTCACCTCCAGCAACATTCACAAAGGCACTTGTCTGCATAGATAAAAAAAAATTGTGCACATTAAACATGTGAGATGAAGATTCTTTTGGCATTTAGATTGGGAAACGTAAGGTAGATTATATCTCTGAGAAAGACTTTTTTTTTGTAAATTATAGTCAAATTTGACAGATGACTTAATTACATATATTGTCATAGTCTTTTAATAAGATTAATAATTTGATACTAGAAACTTGTATTGCAATGATATAACAGTATATTGTGATTTGCTGTTCTGGCAATTTATATCTCAGAATGATTTTTTTGTACAATGATTTTTTTTCTCCAGTTTTGCCTTCATCTCATACATCTGTATATTTCTAACAATTTATTCAATTTAATTCCTATTTCAAGAATCATTTTTTTATCTCCAGGATACATGCTTACTACACAGACAGACTAGAAATCACAGTGTGATTTTTATTTGCTGATTATTTTACTGCTTCAGGTGTTTGTCAACTTGTTTCATTTTTATGTTAATTTTATATGTTCAATTAACTACCATTTAAAGTCTTAAACAGTATGTGTTATAGTGAGTAGTTGATTCTTTTTATTTAGTGTAACTGTATTACAATATGTTTTACAATATAGGTTTGTTAATATCACAGTATATTGGAATGCAGTTTTGGGTGTATTATTGCACCCCTACTAGAAATGGTTTTAATTATCTTCCAAGCCTGTTGCATAGGTCAAAAAAAGTTTAACTTTTGGTAATTGTATTATCAGTTATCATAAGCACATATATTGTGCTTTTGCTAACTTTTCAGACAGACCATTGTAGTGTTGAGAGGTCTGTGGCAGGGAGTAAACCACATTGTCTGGTGAAAATCACTGACCAGTGAGGACTAGGAAACCCTTTTCCCTTATACCTTGACAAATTGAGCTAGAAACCTCAGAGAAACAAAGGATGTTGTTTACCACTGTGCAATCATTGTCCTATGATTTGTCTATTTAGCATTGCATTGGTAAGTTTGATGTAGGTACAACATGTACAGCTAACAATTTGGAATCATGCAGAGATCGAAAGTTGTCAAGTTATTTAGAGAAATAGAAATATTTTGCAATCACGAATGTATGTTCAATTGACTGCCATTTATTCTTAGATTAGATGGGTTTTGCAGGTAGACACTGTGCAGCCTGAATTGTAGAGTATTTACAAAACTTTATTGTTCAAAGTAGGCTGTAGCTTCATGCCCTCAATTTGAGGTTGTTCTCTATTTAGTATACAGTTGTTAAGTAAATGCTTATTAATGATACTTCTGCACTGAATTCTGGAGACTCATTTGAGCATTGTTTCTGCAAGACATGTTGATGAGTTTTATTCAGAGCCAGCATGGCATCACACTGGAAATATTAAGAATCATTAGCATTCTTACTGTTGTTTGCTGTGTGTTTTTGTCATGGCTGGAATCCATAATGGTTCTTAGCATTTATTTAGTGATCAGGGTGATGTATTCTTTAATTATTCTTAGATTAGATGATTTTGCAGGTAAACAATTATGATAGAACATAAAAACTATCTTTTTTTAATTCATACCATTTGGCCAACATTGTTCCAAACATCTGCAAATGAATACAAGGAACTTTAAAAAAGTTGATTATGACCTCAATCTGTGGTTTGAAGTTTAAATTGTTTTTAGTTTTTGGCTTGGAAATATTTATTCCTTTCGAGCCTAAGGCATGCTGCATATTCTCTGTTACTAAGAAGAAACTATATCTAATTTTTGTAATTTTTGTAATTTTTCATATTTATCTTTATTGGCCTCTGACCAGGAGAAGTACGTCAAGAAGAGAAAAGATGTAACTCAAAGTTTAATCTTTGGAGGAATTTATTAGATTTATAGTTGTTACCTCTTTTAATATAATTTGACAAGGTCTTTGTAGATTCACAGTTATATATTTTACTCCCTAATTTGAATCAGTAGTCTGCATTTTGAAAAATTAGATAAGACAGTTAAATATGCATAACAGTGTTTATTATGGGATTATGTCTTAAACATCAAGATGTAAGTCAAACCTTTTTTAATGCATAAAATGGTTTAGTGGCCAAGAATAGTTTCCTGTGCCATTGGTAATATTGCACCATTTGAGGGTTCTCACAAAGATCAATTATGGTAATTTCAGATCCTCAAGGAATGTTTGGAACTTTAATCTTTGGCACTCTTTTGTTAGAATCATGGACAATATGTCAAAATATGGATTAAATTCGTAATAATAAATGGCTTTGCCTAATTGTGTGCCCATTTCAACATTTATGCAGTTTTAATAGAATTGTTTTGAAATAAATGTGCAGTTTATGTCAGGCACTGAAAATAAAATTCAGATGTGTTGAAAGGGATACTTGTATTGGTTGTGTTCATATGAAGAAAGATGCTCAATAATATATAGGACAGTTTATATTCATCCTTTTGATTATATTTAATGTACTGTCATGTTCACCTTGCATCAGTATTCTCAGTACTTTGATCTGAGGTTGCTTGCAGGGAAAATGGTCCAAGCTGGGACTTGGAATAAAGTCGTTGAAATTAATGAGAATATTTAAGTGATTACATTTTTTCTTATTATACTTTTTCTCTATTTGACAAAAATAAGAGAAATTTGACTAATTAGTGACAGTAAAGGTATATTTGCCCTGCCATTTATTTTCAAACTAATGTGTAGGACTTTTGATTGGTTTATTCATATTTATGATAAAGTGATAATTTTGCCCACTTTTCACAATTTCTCTTATCTTATTGCAGTGAGATTTGTGTGTGACTAAAAAAAATCTCTTGTCAGAACTTGATGAATATTCATGAAGCTCCCAAGGTGCATATTTATAGCATACAGATACATGGCTCATGATTCACAAGTTCTTCCACTTCAGGTGCAAGAATTTTGAGCTATGATTTTCTCCCTGCACTTTGTGATAGAGCTTGTCATAATAAATTTTCTATAATCCAAATACAATCTCCCCAGACTTGACCTAGACTAAGTATATGTCTTTCAGATTTTCTGCTAGATGCAACAAGTGAGACAGTGAGATGTGGTATTTGGCAATGGTTCAGAAGTATGGAGTAATCTAGATAATCATTTGTAAAGAAAATATTGGAACATTTTATTTGTTGACTTTGTTGGGGGCAGTGGGTTGGGCTTGCATTTCTATGATATTGTTGAAATATTTGCCTATGTAAAATTTTGTATTCTAGCAAGGTGGTGGACACTTGTGTTAAATAGAATTTCTATATTCCTCTCAAAAAGCAGACCATATAGTGTTATGATATACATATATCCATTTATTTATCCAGCAATATATTGCCTTTATTTCTTCCATTATGAATCTTTGTGGATGGAAAAGGCAGGGCTTTCACTGAGGTCAAGATCATTGTAATTTATCTATACCACAGATCTAGATCAGACATTGTGGATTGCTTTAATCTGGGGTAAAGATAAAGCCTCTTTGACCGTTAGAAGGTCATAGATGATTTGTTGTTGTTGTTGTTGGGCTTAACGCCATTTTCAGCACATGATAGGCTATTTATGGCAGCCAGTATTAATGGTGGAGGAAGAAACCAGGAAATCAATGGAAAGAACCACCGACCCAAGCTTTCTCACATATCCACATTCCCTGAATCCTAGACTCAAACCCATGCAGACAGATGTGAGATGGCAGTGATCTGTAATGGACATCAATTTAGACCACTTGGCCACTTGGGGCTACGGTCATAGATGAGGGTTACTGGCTGAAGTCAGTTAATCTAGTGAGATCCTGTTATATCATTTTTTCCCCTTTATTTCTTAAAAATTATTCAATGCCTTTTAAAGGATGCTAATTATTAATGACATCTAAGAACATAGAATGATAGTTTTGAAACTGAGTTTCATATTAGGTGCCTTTGACTTCTTTGGGCAACTAAATTTTAATACGGGCTACCAGGTTCTTCTGATAGCCTGCTGTGCTTCCATCTAATTTTGAAATCTTTGCAACCTTGACTTTGCTTCATTTTTGCTGAAATCAAGGCAAATATTGTTTAAATTTTTCACGTGTATCAAATTCATTTCAAAGTCTACATAGTAAAAAATTGCAGCAATTAGAGTAAAGCCCCAAAGATTTTATTCTCCACAAAAGTACTGTAAAATTCTTAAAGACTTGAGTACAGCATATGGTAAACAGAAAAGTGAACTAAAGTGAAGTGTTCAAGAATTTGTGTGTACTTTTGAAAAATATTACATAATAATAGGTTTTCAACAATTACCACACATTCAGCAATCTATATAGGTTTTAAACTTTAATTTGTTATGGAGAGAAATTTAAAGATATTTTACCTTGAATTCTACAAAGTTTGGCTTATTCCCCCCTTCCCCATGTAAGGAACCATCTTGGATTGCATACATTACATATCCCCCCTGGTGATGTACATGTAATCATAAACCAAGATGCTTTGGCTTGACATGTTCAAATTCTTGTGAGGGAGTAAACATTGGCTATAAATAGTGTAAGAAATGGAAAACTTGGGGATTCACAATATGAGCAAGAGAACAAGTATGTAGCTATGAAGCTATGAGATGTAATTTTTATAATACTGTACCACAGATTCATGCCTGGTACTGACAATGCACTGAAAGTCTTTATGTGAATAATGAAAGTCTGGCTCTTTGTGCATCAGGAGGTTGGCAAGTGAAACACACACACACACACACACACACACACAATATTACAATGGGAATTGTGCAATCAGCATCAGATCCTTGGTTTGTTAATATGCCATAGTGTAGATACATTATCAAAGATGTGATTGTTCTACTTTTAAAGGTATATGATGATTTTAGCACATTTGGTAGAGCATTGTACTAGAAATCCAAGGGTCACAAGTTTGATACCCACTCCTTGTATTACTAATAATAGTAATAAACTTTATGGTCCAATTAAAAGTATTAACAATATATTACCAAAGGCCATTCAGATCAATTATGTGTCAAAGGAAGCAACTCAAATTTATGTTCATGTTTTGACCTAATAGTAATTATCTCCCTTGCAATTACTTGAATGATAGAAAATGCTTTAGAAAGAAAATCAAATTATATTTTGAGATCTTAATATAAATTCTTTTTTGATATAAGAATTGTTGGAAAATTTGAAGATTATTTGGGTTATATCTAGACTGCATACTAGGGTTATGTTTTTTCTGATCTTATGTAAAAGTTATTATCACATCAACACTCATAGTGGTCAATATTCTCAGGAAGTTTTGTTTTTGTTGTTGTATTTGAATCTTGTTTGGATGTCAACTACTGGAGATTATTTGTGTGCTAGTTTTGTTTTGGAAAAAAATCTCCACCGATTTTGTACAGTAGATATAACTGGCTTTTTTTTAAGGCAGATCTCCATCATTTCACTTCTGTTTTGATACTAAGGAAACAATTTACAATGAGTTGAAACGAGTTGACAACAATTTAAAGTTTGTGTCATTCATTATTCAAGTCCATAATTGAATTACTTGTACAAGTCTTTTTTGAACAGTTTGTGTTATCTAGCTTAAGTGTATCATGCAGTTAAGTGTACCTGTATATATGTATATATGTGTGCATGAAAACAGTATAGTATTTTATGCAGTCATTATATGACCAGTACTATATAGTAAAAACTCTTTTGTCTATTGTCTACTATCTGTTCATCTGTGAACACATATTTGTTATTGTCACTTCGAAACTACATAGAGGATTGCCTTAAAAATTTACATAAGCATTCCTACCATGGTCAAGTTAAGGCTTGTGCATCCAATAGCTCATGACCTATGCTGTAGAGGAATTTGTACTTATCTGGTGTAGTTGATCATAAATGAAAATGGTGCTTGTTGAATAACCAATATGGCTACCATTTTGAAAATCTTGCTATTGCTATTATTCCTGAATGGATGGTCATACCAACATGGGGTTTTCAATACAAAACTTTTTATCTTTTGTTGGACCTAAATAAAAATGGTGCCTATTTGATATCCATTATGGCCACCTAGACAGCCATCTTGAAAATTTTGTTATTGCTACTCCTCCAGAATATATGGTCAACATGGTTTTCATTTAAAAACTTCTTAGGAAATCTAGATGGTCTTAAATAAAATGGTGCTGACCTGAAATCCAATATGGCCACTATGTCAGTCATCTTAAATATCTTATTAAAATCTACTTAAAGAGAAGGTTTAACTGACATGGGTTTTCACCAGAGGACTTGTTATGATCTCCAATTGGTCTTAAAATAAAAATTTGGCAATCAATGGCTATGTAAATACATATACATCACAGCAAAAAGTAATTTAGTCATATCAAAACAAACAAAATCAGTGACCTATCCTTCACACATTTGTGACTTAAGTATTTTTGGCTATTTAACAAAAGTAACGCAGCCTACAAAAACAAGGTCACTGTGACATAATTTGTATACGTTCTGTTATAGCAACCTTACTCTTAGTATCTTGGACCCGATTTCACCAACACTAAAAAAATGGTTTTTAGACAAATTCCAGCAAATTAACTAGACCAAAACTAGGTCGCGATCAACTCATTTTCATGCAAACCACTACTGTAACTTAGTGGTTAGAGCATCCACCTCGTTTGCAAGAGGTCGTTGGTTTGATCCCCAGTTGAGTCATACCAAAGACTTACAAAAATGGTACTAACAGCTGCCTCTCTTGATGTTTAGCATTAAGAGGTTAGTGTTAGGACTGGTCGGCCTGGTGTCAGGATAATGTGACTGGGTGGGACATCATGCTACATGTCTGCGACATGATGCCCCAGTGCTAGACATTACTATAAACTGCCACGATGCAGATATCATAGCAATATGACTGAAAAATTATTAAAGCTACTTTAAAAATCATAATCACATCACATCATATTTTCATGCTTAATTGTCGTTTATATTTTGAGCTTTTCATTCATTACCTTTTCATTCATTACACCATTAGTTATCATATAAAGTATTTCACATGCATTCATAAACATTTATATGTGGATGCATCTCAAGGAGAGTAACTAAGTTGTACCGAAACTTGTCAATATGACCTAATTATCATGCTTGAGTGACTTTTGTATTGTTACCTGTTTGTTATACCTTCAGTATCTTCAACCCTACATGGCCCCCACATTTGAAAGGTGGTGTAAGGATGCTTTGCAAAGAGAGTAACCTGACCATACCAAAAATGACCTCAGTCTTATATAATTGTTATGCTTGATTAGCATTTGTATTTTCCACCTTTAGGTCCATGTTTTATTGACTATTGCAGACTGCTTATTAGTGAGGGATTGGTGTTTACAAGTAAACTCCTTATCAGCACAATAAAATAATACCTATTTAGGTGGACAAATAAAATTTAATGCAATGCATATTTGTATTCATTTGTAAATGACATTAAATTTTCAGGCCATCAATTATTATAGCAATATTTTTTCTGTGTACACATTTTAAGAACTTTGAATTTGGTCATAGAGGGAAGGGGGATAAATGCCTTGTTACATGATTAAGTAAAAACTACTTTCGGTAGAGAAATGAATGCCATAAGCATATATAAATGAACTGGTTAGATTTTTCAGGCAATTACAGCAGTGTTCCAGTTTGCTGCTTATTTTTCAGCTCTTGGAATTTAACTAGTTAGCACAGCTAAAAGAAGGAGCTATTTGAGGTTAACAAATGAAATTTGTATTAATATACACATGGTCTGATCAAATTTTCATGCAGTTTTAGCAATATTGTAAATTTTTAAAAAAATATTTAGACTTTTGGGACATGGACTAGCATAGTGAGGAGGCATATTTGTTGTAGAAAAACCAATTTAGTTTCGTAATGATACACTATCAGAGGTTTTTGATTTATTTGAAGCTCTCCAGTAATTACCATATAGAGAACAGTCTTACATTTAATATCATGCACACTCCATATTTCCCTATGTGATATGAATGACTTCATTTGATACCATGATCGAGGATTGCAAACAGCATTATTATTCTGTGAGGCTTGGCAAATGAATTAGTTCATGACCATAAAAGCACATTACAGAGGAAGCCATCTTTAACACAGCAGAGTTGCTTCATGAAGGGAGGAGGATAAACAAAACACCAGTCAAACCTGTAGTATTAAATTTATTACCAGCCAGTTTGTATTTTTTTTCAGTCAGCATGCTGATGTTTGAAGTCATTTTAGGGAATAAGGGACACAGAACACAACAATTCAGGACTCACAACATGGCCATGTTATTATCTATATTTGTGCCATAACAAAGTGCTCTATGGCAAGATTCCCTTGTATATGCAGAGTAAATGAATTTTTAAGCTTTTTATGCTGTACATTTGAACTTTGATGATTCATATGTCAATCGCTTCAGTACTTTTTGTCAGTGAAGGCCTAAGATTTTCTTTCTTTGTTAAGCCTTCTATTGCCTGCTGCTGTAATACTGTATAACAGCAAAATGCTGGAACAAAAAATTTGGGCCCAAAGATTTTGAGTTTTCTTTTTTCTCATTTGTATTAAGTTCAGTATTAAAATCATTGAACAAAAGAACTGTCTGGATCAAACCCGAAATGTTGTGTGGAGCAAAAAGAACTTTTGATCATAGAAATATTCTCCAAGGAGCAGCAAATCTAACTGTTTCTTTCTTTCATTTTAGTAATTCAAAACAATCTTCATGATAGTTTGCCAAATAAAGGAATGGTTAGTAAGCTCTCCCTTTGAAGAAGATTATACATTCCTTGTCAAGTTCATGTTTGAGTTATAGAAAGTACCACCAGTACACTTTGATCCTTTACTACCTGTGTACCACCAGTACACTTTGTTCCTTTACTACCTGCATGCTGTAATTAAGAGTTTGGTATTATTTGGACTAGATGGGTATTGAACCTGCAACCATGGATTATGAGTTCAGTATTTTACAATAGCACCCCTATATTCACTAGGAAACCTTGATATCTTTATCACTTTCATTACCAAGATGCTGTGGAGTTTAAAAGAAGGATTATGTGTAATCTCATGCAGAGCTACTCATGTTTGTGGAAATAACTCCCCAGTATATAGGTACTCACCTATTTCAGAGAACCTCAATAGACATGACAATTGACTTGCTTTTGTCTTCAATTGCATACTCAATATGTTACTATTAATAGGATATAGTAGTGGCAATAATGTTAAATCACATGCATGAATGTTGTTTACTTCAGCTTGCATCTGGCTTTAAAATATTTAGTCAATGTTTTCTGTACATACATACATACATACATACATACATACATACATACATACATACATACATACATACATACATACATACATACATACATACATACATACATACATACATACATACACACACATTGCTATACAAAACCAATGACATAATACATTATCATTATTGTATCAACTTGAAGGTCTTGTCATCTTTAGGAGGATTATCATTGGTGGGATGGTGCTATTTTATGTGTCAATATATCTGTCATGTTTACAGTATTCAGGTTACAGACAGAGCTGTACTTGTCATTATCACAATGTACAGTAGAACCCCAAAAAATCTTGTGAAAAGTCATGGGTTCTAAAGAGTTGCAGGGATAATTTGTCTTTGATGTACCCACCAAGAATAGATGCATTCCATTTTTATTCCTGTAACTTGTAATATCATTACATCTGAATTATAACTTTTGTTACTCGCAAAATTAGTGAAAAAATTATCTATGAATTATTACATCTTTGGAGTAGTTGTAGCTTAGAATGGAAGAATTAATATACAGTATTGGCCTTCAGAAGTTTCATTATCAAATCAGCTGCAGTTCTGTATTATTTAGGGGATATCTGGTAGTCAGAGTGTGCCTCCTGGCAAGCACAATGATATAGGAAGGCTGTTACTCTATCACCACAGCTGCTGCTGCTGGTGATAGTTGAGGATAGTACCTGACTGGCCTTATATAGTAAACAGAGGAAAGCTTTGTGTATGCTTCCAATTTTCTACTCCAATAAAACATATTGTGCCATTTGTTTCTAATCACTAGCCATAGAACAGGGTCATGATGTTTGTTAGATGGTGTAGTGTAATACATTGTATTTTTTTAAAACATCACTGCTCATGTACAAAGTGTTAATATTGTCTTCAGATTTTGCATATTACACTGGTGCTAAACTTCATTCATTATTTATGCTAAATAAAGAGATTGTGTAAAGCTTCAATAATACAATAACATAACAGTAATATAAACATATTGTTCGAGGTAGAGGCTGACTGAAACTAAATTGAAACTGAAATCAAAAGATAAACTGAAGTTGCCGAACACAAGATTTATTAAATAGGCCCTGTTCATGATGCAATGTTTCACTAATTAAAAACAAAAAAACAAATCAAGAAGTAAACATTGAGAGCCTGCAGTAAGAGGACTTCGCTAAATATCATCTTTTAGTGTTACTTAAAAATTATATCCAAACAAATGAATGTTGTAGTTCAGAAACAAGTTTTTCAGCATTCTCGCCCAGCAGCTTGCTGCACTTGTTTGCATACAACTATCCTGCTGCACTAAACAGCTGTTCATTGGCCATGCTTGTTGGTGGTGCAGACAAGTATTTGCGAGCTAAGGTTTCAAGAAGTGTGTAATGCCAGTACGTGTATATGTCCGTGGTCATTCAAGGCAGACATGGTTCCTTTAATTGATCAACTGCTGTTCGTATGGTGGTACAGTGTCAGTTTGACTGTTTACATTTTGTGGTGGGTTCACATAAGCAAGTTGTCTGTCAAGCACAGCCCACAAATCAGCCTCCTCTTGAGCATCAGATTCAGAAGTCTCATTGCTCTTAAGTTCTTGCTCAGTGTTGTCAATTGTTGCTGTGGATGGCGAAGTTGTATTGTTCATAGCAGATTCTTGGACTGAGTGTAGAAAGTCCAGAACCATTTTCTTCGCTGCCGCTGCCTCCTGCACATTGAAATATGTATTCCTGAAGCGTGGGTCAAGCAGCATTGCAGCAAGGAAAGGTACAGAGGAACTGATATCAGAGAATCAAAGGGTCATTGCATCATGCAGCGCTGCTTTGCTTGAGGCCATGGTCAGCTGCTGTAATGTTGAGCATGTTCAAATTTGAGACAAGCATTATCACAATAGAAATGCATACATCATCAGCACAAATCTCTTGCATTGCAGTGTAAAATGGTTTAAAAATTTTAGCAACTCTTCCAGCCAGTTCCCACTCTGCGATTGAAAGACTGTCAATTTTGCCATGATGCATGATGTACAGATTAATCGCCTTGCGATGTTCGACTATTCCATCTATAGTCCGATACTACTAACCCATTGGTTTGTACCCCCTACCGGTTTCAATAACGAAAACCAATAATTTGATAAAAATAGCAAGGAACTTAGTCAATTCATTCATTGACTTATATTTTCTAACCTGAATGTGAGAAGAATTGCCATAACACTGTCATTGCTTTCGCGTTTCATGCTTAACGGAAGTTTTCAATGTAATAGACTGACATGCTTGAGAACCATTTCCAGTTTCTGGACCAGTCCATTTTCAGCAAAGGGGCGCATGTGCGACTAAAGATGTACATACATGTCGTCTGCTTCCGATATTTACAGTGTCAAATCAAGCAAAGAAAAAAAAAAGTGACAAAAAAATTTGCTTTCACATGGATTTAACAATCGGTTTCATTAATATGTTCATGTGTGCAAATGAATATAATTCCAAAGTCAACGGTATGGCAATTTATCCGGCAGTTACCCGAATAGGATTAATTATGTCATTATGTTGTTAGATGGAAATAAACTACCCTGTAGTGTACGGAATATGGTGCCGTGTTAGTATGGAAAGTCTGTTAAGCATGAAAGGTGCAAGGGGATGCAAGTACTAGTGCCATTCTGGTGACAGGTTAGAAATTATAAATCAATGATTCAGTTGACTTAGTTCTGTGCACTTTTTATCACATTAAACTTTTTAATTATTGAAATCGGTAGGAGGGGGTACAGACCAACGGGGATGTAGCATCAGACTATAGTCTCGACGTCTTGCAGTAGGGAATTTTCTGGGGATTTAGCTGTTTGCTGGTGTTCCACGAGATGACAGCATGCTTAAAGTGAGTAAAAATTTTGCTAACCTTCTTGACGAGACATTAAACTGATGTCTGCACGAACAAGGCATCATACAGAACCAACTACAATGTGTGGGACATGCAGCCAATATCAGTGATGCCTGCGACTCTTATTGCCATTTTCATGTTGGCAGTATTATTGCCACTACAACATGAATCTTCTTCATGATCTCATTTTATCATGGCTTCACCAAGTTTCGATGCAAAATAATTTCCATTATGTTCTTCTTCTAGCACCATCACACTCAAAATAACTTTATGCTGCACAGCATCATGAATGCAAAAACCCATGAAGCTTAGTAAGGAACATGATTTTGTTAGATTGCTCCTTCCATCTGTAGTAAACAATATCCAGGTGGCCTCCTGCAACAGATTTTTCACATCTTTAACAACTATGTTGTATGTGGTAGTTATCAGCGTTGTTCAGTAGTATTTTTCGCTTTTTACCTTATAGTGATGAGTGCTGTGTGGATCACCAGTGTTCAGTCTTTTGAATGCCTCTTCTTCAACAATTAAGTGTGTAAAATGTTGACAACTTAGATGGAGATGCACTTATCAGTTCTCTGAACTGTAACATGGTCATCAGGCCATACCATTCTGCTCTTGACCATTGATGTCAAGGTCATCTGCACAAAATTAAGTAGTGCATGTTTAGTCTCTTTCTCTTCCATCATCAACTTTTTCAAGGCATGCTCTTCTCCAGTGTTCATGGACTTCTTGAGATATGTACCATGGAGCTCCTTGTGGCAGCTGGCCAGATGACTTTTCAAGCGTGAAACTGCCTGATGTCTTACTTTATCGATGCCAAGTTATAACAGTTTGTTGCATTCTTTGCACTGTGCCTTGCTTGTAATCAGATTTGATTTTTGTAAAGTAATCTCATGCAGCATTTTTCGACATTCTTTGTGGTGATTAATTAATCCATTTATTGTTAACTTCAATTTTCTTTTTCGCACAGATTAATTTGCTACAGTTTAATTAACTGAAATTGTCAGTATTGTCAAACTTCAAAATCTCAGTATTCAACATGCGAGGAAACTGAAATGCAACACGTAAGCCAAGGAGAGCAGGCGGGACAGGAACAGAGGCATTGTGCAAGTTGTTTTCTTCCCACCAAAGAGAGTTCATCCAAGGACTGAGATACAGGCTGCTGGCTGTTGACCAGTTTATTAGCCAACAATGTAACCCTGCAGCTGCTGGCGCACGCTTGTGTTTATTTGTATTTTTATTCTTAGTGCCTAAAATTGCCTAGCGCTGACTGATCAGCCAAGAAGCAGAGTAATAGACACAGCACTAGCGTTGCATTCTGAAAAATAGATCTTTAGATGATTACCAAAAGTCAATATCAGTTTCAGCTGAAACTGAAAGCTAACTTTTTGGCTTCGGTCAAAACAGAAACTATGCTAAAAGAAGCCATTTACCAACTTTTGGCGCCAAAACTGAAACTGAAACCAATTCCTGTTGGTTTCTAGTTTGAAGGTACTAAAGCAACATGAAGGATATATTTCAAGCTTGAACACATGAAGGGTAGTTCATCCATAGTGTAAAACAAAATCTCCTCATTGGTAAAATATTGAATAAGTTAATACCTCATCCGTACGACAGAATTTAATCATGAAAAGGCATGGCTTTGATTACAAAGCATGGTTAGGTATGCAAAGGGAAGATGTCTGCTTTTGGCAATAAACGTTATGAATAAAATAGTCACATATCACATCAGTTAAGGTCTTAAGGATCTATATTTTATATTGGACAACAGAAGGAAATGATTGATATATGGAGATTTTGTTCATCTCGTTTACAGCTTCTCTCACAATTACCTAATGAATCTGTTTATTAAAAATTGTTAGAGAACAAGTTCACAGTTGTATTATGGCAAAAACTTAGTGCAGCGTACTGTACTGAAGTTGCATTAGAGTGACTGTGGTCTCAAATCAGATTGTTGTTACTTTTTATAGGTATATTTCAGTGATATTAATGCAGATTAAGATAATTTCATCCCAGGTTTTTCTATTAAGTAGAATCAAAACAATAACAGTATGAATTGCATTGTTAATGACTTTAAGACTAATCAAATGACTTTAAGACTAATCATAAAGGCACAATTTTGATATAAAGAATTAAGCATCAAATCAGATGCACAAATTTGACCCTGTTAAACATGATATAAATGATGTACATGTATTAGGATATTGCTTATGTCATACAGTTGGACATGAACTTTTGAAATATGGGTTTAATGTAATTTTTGTATTAGAGGTTACATATTTCACAAGGAATTTCTTGTCCAATACAAGTTAGCTTTGGATAAGTCTACTATTCTTCTGTACATCATTAATTTATTTTCTAAAAAATATGCAGTGGAGATTCTGCAGAGCTTATTTTTGATTTTGAAGAATTTTATACCCACGCCACTTTAGAAGTCAGTGTATATTGGATTTCTTATGTTGATTTATACTTCCATCCAGCACACAATTTTGTGAATATAATTAGATCAGCAGATTTTAATGAATTGTTGTGAAACTTATTAAATATCATGGCAAGTTCCTCCATTTTGATAAAAGTTATTAGTCTACTTAATAGTTCATGTAGTGTTCAATATAATCTTGTATATACAAGAAGTCTTGCATATTTTTAGCGGATTTGCCATGAAACTTCATACATATTATGGTCATCTGCTAGTCTTGCAGTTTTTGATGGTTTTTCAGTGAATTTTGCAATATATCATGGAAATTACATAAAGATATAATCATTGTACTGTGAACTTGCCTCATACTTGCAGCAGGAGGCAACTAGTCTCACAGTTGAAGTCTAGACTGATGGATAATGGGTTTTAAAAGTGGGATGCTGATGAGGCAGGAGTAATTTTTCATGAGTAAACTGTGTAACATCTATTTCCACCTTAGCAGCCAGATTTTCAAGTGATCATTACACAGCACTGCATTGACTAAATTTACAGATTACTTATGTTATACAGTGTCTTTCAAGATCTTTTCCCTATTAAGTAATAAACCCAAAACTTTATCAGTATGCTCCCCCCGTAGCTTATTAGATTTTGTATGTTTTACTCACTATATATATATATATATATATATATATATATATATATATATATATATATATATATATATATATATACATACACACACACTGCCTGGAAGTTTCTTGAAGGAATCATGGTACTAATTCAGTTCCCATAGTAAACCTATGCAAACACCATGGTATTAAAAATTCAATAACTTAAAAATTTCTGAGTGCCCATGATCAAACCAATATTTATCAGTACAGATGAAACCTTTATGTCTGTGCAGAGGGAAGGATAGAAGCCATGGCATTTTCTGGACCTGCATGTGTTTGAAACATGTGCTTTCAGTTCCACACCAAAAGTCCGGTGCTAATTTTAGTAATGAGTGTTCCAAACTCAAGACTGTTAAAGGACTGGAATTCCATCAATAAAACAATATTTTTTTTTTCACTTACAACTAGAATAAGCTCTCAAAAGATTCATTTTCCTAAAACATAACTTACATGACAGGTATTAACCAATCCTGGCCACCCCAACCCATATATACTGTATTTAATATTCACCCATATCTGCGATGGTTCCCATTTTTCCATACCATTAGTAGTACTATGTGTCCTGAAAAGCTTTACAGTAAATGTAATATTTTTAACTGTGCTAGTCATGGACAAGAGAAGCCTTATGGTATGGTCTCTTGTCTGTAGTCCATCATCTGTTTGTCCATTAGCACAGGTTTGTTATCATTAAGGAATGTTCAGTCTTCTGTTAGCTTAAAGCTATTATGGTATTTATTCCTTAGTGAAGGTACTGATAAGACAGCATGCTGTGTATATAATAGGCTCAGTGATCTAGTTTTGCATACATATTAAAAAGCAAGGCTTCAAAATCTCCCTCAATGTAGTATGAAATCTTCAGGACTATAGATGTACAAGCAAATTATTCATTGATAAGTTGTTTTCAGCTTCTTTGAAAAATCTTGTTATATGCAAAACATCTTTGATTGTTATGATGAGGGACATTAAAACCCCTATGCTCCTTAAAGTTCACAAAATGCAGCACAGCAAATATCACTGAAGTCATCTGTGTATAGTTGTACTAGAATTTTTTTTAGAAATTAATGACTATTAGGAATATTTAATGAGCATCCAATTTATTTTGGGACTGGGACCACAGTTTGCAAATTAATGTTAAATTATTATGTAGGAAGTGTTTCCCACCTTCATTTGTACAACAGAGACTCAAAATTTAAAATCTGATTCCCCATTTCTGACACCAAGGGGATTTTTTACTCTTATACTTGTACCTTCAGGGAAACTGCTGGTTTTGAAATTGCCATATGAAGGAGCAAGCAGAAATATACTATATTTGGTTTCAGTCTAATATGTTAAAACTGATTTCATGACATGACCCGATGCTCCGATCCAGAATATTTTACATTAAGAAGATGTAGGTCAGGTTTGTTATATGGTTGTGTCCCTTCTTTGATGTTTTATCTTTACAATTCCATTTCTCCTCAATAACTTTGAATGACTTTGGGATTGAACCAGACTTTGGTTAGAAGCTTTACATTAAGAATTCATAGGTTTAAGGTTTAATCCTCCATTTCTGATAGAATTTTAAATAGTTATGACCACTGTTTGAATCTGACCATTGTCTTTCAGTGGTCTTATCTTTCTTGGTGGGGGCAGATGTGTTGTGTGGACACATTTCTGGTTTTTACTTTAGTTGAAGCTGAATGCTGTTCATGTTGGAACTGTGTTACTCAGCTAGTCTTTCAGTGATTGATGGTCTTCTGCAATAATTGGTAAAGATATAATGGATTATATGAAATTTGCATGCTGACCATTCATTTCATGATATGGATCCATTACTTAAGTTGACAAGATGGAAAAGACTAAGAAATCAGAATGGTGAAGAAAAACAAAACCAGGAAAAATTTGCATTAATATTCAATAGCATTAATTAAGACAAGTTGTAATTTTTTTAAGTTTGTGAAGAAAAGATAATGATAGTAAATAACTTTGTTAATCGCTTTAGCAGTCTTTCTGAAGTTAAAACACCATTTTGTTGCCATTTATGAGATTCACATTTTTCAGGGTTTAAAAATTGCTGAAGGCATGTAATAATTGCTTTTAGTTGCTAGATGTAGATCTTGTTTCCAGATGTATAGCTCTTCTGAAATCTTCTTAAGAAACCTACTGGTATATTTACTTATTTATTTTGTACAGGTAATGAGGAGAAAAAATTACACAGAATGGAAAAACCAAACATTAAGTGATGTTAAAAGGGTTGTGCTCCATTGTATCTGTCGAGACATGCATTTGCTAATCTTTACAAAAAAGTACAATGATATGGACCATTAGGCAGCAAAGTGCTGTTTCATCAGAATCATGAAATGTCATTAATGTCCTGAAAGTTCTGCAGTTTAGGTTATGGGTTTACATGTATGAGTTTCTTAGTTTCATACAGTTTTTACAGAGTAGTAGTATACACTATCACTTTTTGTTGTCAGAGTCTAGTGCTTGAAAAGCATTAACAGTTACAATACTATGTTGGCTGTGGAACTAAGAATTAAATTATAAACACTATTCCATGCATGACCTCTCTGCAAGATGCTTCAGCAACATAAAGTTGGTCAAAAGTAGTAGGAGCAGTTTGACTGACAGTTTTCCTATATATTAAACCATAAAAAGAATTGATAATGTATGTTAATGCAGGTTATATTTCAACTTATCCATTATCTTTTAATCATAATAATTTTGGGTATCTGGGATTTGCCAAATTCTGTGTCCTAACCTAGGCAGTTTGTGAGCTTGGTGAATCTCAACAATGTGCTTGTCAAATAAATATAACTTGTTCGATTTCTTTGAGAAGTATTTTACCTGGATTATTTTGTTTGAGGCATGATCAGTGTACCAAAAATATAGCACTTACAAACATTGTTTATAATCTCATCTTTGTTTACATGATAATTATTGGACACTGATACTTACTAATTGGCAAAGAATTAAGTAGTGAAAAAATGTTGGCTTATTACATATTTTGAGGCATGTTGCCATTATCAAGGTGACTAGATGCTAATAGTTAAGTAAATGGATAAAATAAAACAATTTACAATGCACTAATATTATATGCTAAGGGAGGCAACTCATGAAATGCAACAGATATCACTAGGACAAAGCATTTAAAATAGCTAATCAATCAACCAAGGTTTAGAATAGATTAACATAAGCTAGGCTTTAGAAGATTGAGCATGACAGATGACAATCTTTGTTCCCTTCAACATAAATAAAAATTTATACACTCCTCAAAGAATTTTTTTTTGCAAGGCTTAGGAGTTATCCATTGATTGGGTATTTAGGAAGGGAGTGGATGGCCACAAAAACAAAATATATTATTTCCAACAATCAAATTAAAGACTTCAGAACTTACCCACCACCTTTCTGATTTACTATCACAATAACCAGTTTATTGTTCTGTGCACTAATCATTTATCATGTTACTCTACCTTGTCAATATGATGATAACCATGGCAGTCATTGTCAGTGAAGTTATTATATATTATATAAATTATATAACTGAAACCAATGCTCCAGCATGATGTTGCTTTGACTTCATTTGCTGCTACTGAACAGTTAATACCATTTGCTTGATTAGTTGATTATGGTGTGATATTGAGTGCTGTCTTCACTGGCACTGCTAAAAAAACTACAGTACCCAAAAGTGAAGCTTTGCATGCTCACTTTCACAAATACTAATGAATCTAGCAAGAATGGAAAGGTTTGTTCATATGCATTAAACAAATTAGTGTACATACAGATGGTTAGAGCTAATGGATAAGTAAACATATTTTTGAATTAGAACAAGAAAATTACCATTTACTTTAAGTAATATTATATTTTAACCTTTTCTGTTCGGAATTACTTAAAAAAAAATTCAGGGGCCATGTATATACAGAAATATTTTGGATACCACATTTCAGAGAACCATCCCAAGTGTATATGGTACACACAGTACCTTTCAGTGATGCAGTTGGACTTGTTCACTGCCTGTAGTTTTCATCATTCAACATTCTTTCCAATCTCCTTTCAAAACATTTTGGTTATGCAATCAGAGTGCAGGAGATTGTAGGAAGCAATTTGGCAAGAGGCCAGTTGTATTCCATAGATCATTGTCTGACTCCAGGGACTGAGAATGTAAAAAAGATTAAAATAGAGGGTTAAAACAGAAAGAGAGGGCCAATATAGGAGACTAGTCAACAGTTCATAAATTTTCAAACATGAAGCCAAGATCAGACCTAAAACTTGAAATGTGACTTTTTTTTAGAAGGACATAAAGATAGCTGTATGATATTTTCATTTGGACCAGAATATGGTATGCTGCACCAATTCAAATGATTTCAGAACAGCTTACACAAACAGGGACTCTGAGTAGCTGAGTGGTCTAAAGCACTCTCTGTTACAGATCACTGCCATCTCACCTCTGTCTTTGTGGTTCAATTCTAAGATTCATCGAATGTGGATATGTGAGAAAGCTATCTAGGAGCTTCTCATAGGTCGGTGTTTTTTTTCTGCTGATTTCTTCCACCACCATTAATACTGGCCACTATATATAGCCTATTGTGTGCTGAAAATGGCGTTAAGCCCCCAAACAACAACTTACCCAAACACAGCAAATTTAGAAGGTTGGTGGGTATGTCTTAGCTTGACCACTTTATGTAGGTTATAGATTAGTGTTTATATGTCCACCAAATGCATAATGTATTATGATGTATGTTCATCCATTTGCTTGTTTGCAACCATCTGATGTTACCAATGTTTGTGGATGACTTGCCCTTTGTGTAAGGAAAACATCTGTTGATTTTGGTTGAAAAGGTCACAATGAAAGAAGCATGGTTTCCAAACAATAGTATTAGTTCTACATGAGATGCATTGACTTGGCTTTAGCTTTAAAGATGGCTTACAAATGTGGGAAAGAAAAAAGCATATTGATTTTGGGGTTAAAGGTTAAGGTTACTGACTGGAAGAAGAAAAAATACCCATCTACAAATATCATTTCTTTTGTAATATATCTGAAATAGTTGTTGTTTTAATGTTATCACAATCTAATGTCTTATTTTATGGCATTTCATATGTTCTTTGTTCTTAGTCACAACACTATTTTACATTTATATTTGGTATTTTTGGCCATTAATAAAAATAGAAAAGAACACAATATGAAATATGTTTTGATTCTGAACAACTTCCATATTTTATTATTTATCCAAGTATGCAGACATATTTCTTACCACAAAACAAAATTTAAAAGAAGCAAAAAACAATCCTGACAAATTCAAGATTTTTTGAATGCCAGGTATCGTTTTTCATTCATAGGTAACAGTATTAGAAAGTACACTAATTAAAATGACTACTGTTTCACCCAGTACATGTTTATATAGACTAGAAAGCATGATTGAATAATAGCTACCTGTGTTTTCTGTTTGCTAATTGTGGTCAGTTCAGATATAGGGCAAATTATATTTTACAGATGCAGATTATTTCATTAGTTATTCAGAGAATGTAAATCTAAGTGTCATTAAATATTGTTGAGCAATACTACCAAGGTCTTTGTTCAAAAAGCAAGAAACATTTTATGAGGCCTAATAGATACTGGCGGCTTTACTACCTGTATGAATTTGCTTCCACCTGTGTACATTTGTCTTTTACCTAACTAAGCATTTATCAGGTGCACTTGAACCTCATGTTTCTCCTGTTTAAAAGATCATTTCACTGAAATGATCAATGTTTTGCAGTGTCAGCCATTGATAAAGTAGCATTATCCCTATGGAGTAACATTTAATCATTTTGGGTAGTCAGTTTAATTATGGTAATCTCATCATCTTCTCTAATATGAGTGTGTGATTGATTTGGATTTTTAATGTAGCTTTAACAAGTTTTCAGTCATATCACTGCAATGTCTGCAGTTTATATTAATGTTTAGTACATTGACATCATGCCACAGATAGGAGCATCATGTCCCACCCAGCCACATTTTCCTGACACTAGGCCAAAGCAGATGCTCTAAGCACTTAGGTCACTGGAGTGGTTCTCCATTATGATTTTTACCTATAACTGCATGAAAAACATGGACATACTTTTTGCATAATTTTAGCTGTTCTGTGATTCAAACTCTTCTATAAACTTCTGTACAATTACCATTGCTCAGAATGTTTAGGTTTAAGTTTTTAATCTGGTATACCAGTATATGTGTTACACAATCTGAATTATATGAGGTATTTTCACAATGTAAGGAAAATACCAAGGATATATGACAGTATTGTCTTGATCACCTTGATGTATCATTTCAAACAGGATAAAATGAAATTTGCAAAGGTACAATATCTACATATGATTGGGTTTGGTGCTTTATGACACAACAAAATGGGTATGTTATCATGCTGAAGCAAGTGGAGTAAAGTGCCTTGCTTATCAGAAGGGCACACCTCATTAGCCTGCATGGGTAGATCTGATGGTAAGAATGAGCCTGAGCCATTGAGGTCTTTAGTCCATCATGCTAAACACTGTTCCACAGAGTTAATGGTGGGTGTCAGGTACCCTTACCTACTTTGTTGGGGTAGGTTTCCTGGTTTTGGTTATCGTTATCAAGAGGTGATCACTGACAGTGTAATATGACCGGAACTAGTAAATATCAATATAAAATGTGAAACTTGGTGGAATAGAGAAAGATCTGAGCAGATATATAGAATAGAATGACATGAGCCCCCATTACAGATAAAGACAAAATTTAATCAAAATTCATAACAATAAAATTCACAAACAATTGTGCTAGTGTGTTATGATTGAAAGATGTTCTTCTTTCCTTATTGAATTAACTTTATCAACATATTTCAAATACAAATATGATTATACTAATAGCCAATCTGTTAAGTGATAGAATTAATTCATCATTGAATTGAGTGAGAGATAAAAAACACTGCCTTGTACAGTTTCATAACCTGATGTCTTGATTCAGTCAAATTTCACAGTGACTGCCCCTTTTGACTTCCTTGTGCTGGTAAGTCTGGGTCCTCTCCACATTTTTTCCTTTCTTATCCAAATTCTCAGGTATCATGCCACTTTCGGCCCTTCCAACTTTGTGTAGTCACTCTGGTTTTGTAAATGTTATGACATGTGATGTGGATTCTTCCTGTAGAGCTATCTCACCTTCCAAAATAACAAAAATAAACAACCTGAATTGGTCCTCACATTATACTAGGGGAATAGATCAGTACCCACCCACCCCTCTTTAGGTCAGATATAGTTGTATCAGAATTCAAACAGATACCAACAGCTATCCAGTCTAATGGCCATGGCATACCATACAAACCTAGTTTCACAAAATTAAAGGTTCTGCTAATGGCCATTTCAAAACACCACTGAGACATAAGTTCCAGTCACATCTCAAGTACACAAATGAATGTATGAAATTCCATACACTACAGAATTTATGACAAATACACAGTAAAGTTGTTATCATACATGACCTCATATAAGTTTGGAGAATTCATTTCAACTAAAATAAGGCATGAAATCCTAGTTGCATATTTTCCTACAACAATTGAATCTCTACATTTAAACAATTCATCAATGTACATAAATAAAAATTACCATTGTATGACTTCAGATAAATTAACTCAACACAGTTATACCCATCTCAAGAAAATTGATCTATGAATATTAACGAATAAATCCATGCAAATACAAGCAAGTAAATCAACAAATTATAATAGTTTCAACGAATTACAATATTAGGACGTTTGCAAATACCTTGTGTTTTATGTCTCCTGATTTCCAGACAATTGTTTTCCCTGGATAATATTATGAAAGAATTTTCTTCTTAAATTCAACTCAGTCTTTTTTGAAATTTGTTTCACTTGAACAAAAAAGCCTAGACTGATTTCAAATTTGCTATTAGCACATTTATTTAAATCGAGTTTTAATGTGGAACCATGCCCCCTTTACAGCATGTCCAATGTAAATGAAATATATTTCCTGCCTGAATTAGGCCCAAACAATGCAGTTCTTCTGACTACTTAGCTTATCAACTACTGGTCTCTGAAATATAAAATCTGACAACTCAGCTATAAATAAAAAATTAACCCCTGACTTATTCAGTTTAACCTTACCTCACACAAACACCTTCTGGTGCCTTTACCGTATTTGCATACACCTGGCACCTGTTGGCAAATCTACCTGATTCGAATCCAATTGCCTATTGGCAACTCTATAAACAACAGCCATTTTGATCAGGTTATCATAGCATCACCTTTATGGAAAACCCCCTAATAGATACTACATTCATAGGTGTGAATGACTATTACATCAGATCACATAGTCACTGTTTATGCTCTGGTCAAAATTTATTTAAGAAGGTTGTAACTGTGTCTCTCCAAAATGGGGTCGCTGATATCGTTCAGTACTTGCTTGAGTTTTCACAGTTAGAATCACTACTATGAAAGCTTCAATATCTTAGGTAAAGGCTCTGATACTGATGTAGGAAGCCATTAGATTTTATAAATTATCAAATTCAGCTGATTTAGTGATGTAGACGCAGGTAAAGAACTTGTAAATTTTGAGTATGAGAAATGGCCTCTACGGTGATTACACAGCTTCACTGACTGGATGGTGAACAAGTTCTCAAAATTTTAAAGCACATATAAAATTCTTTTGTGGAAAATAATTATACAACTATAATGACCGTATTTTACTCCTAAATCTATCCATTCATATTATATGTGTACCAAAAACATAAAAATGGTTAAAATTGCTGTTAAACATAAAATACACTTCACTGCTTAACAGGCCTTATGTGTAGCGCACTGCACTTGGTAACTTTGCTACATGTGTACCGAAGGGATAAAAAACAATACACTCTATGAGGAAAATGGTTAAACAAACCTTTTCCTTAATTAATAATCACTGGAATCATGACAGTGATCGTACCAGTCCATGCATAATGGCAATTTAACATGTGCAGGCCTCCATAAATCTAATTAATCATACACATATCCAACTAAATGTGTTCTACAGAGATCAACAGAAAAATTTGCCGATTTACAGTAGGAATGACTAGAATCATAACAGTGTCACCAATGCTGTTACCAACTTGTGATATCTGTGTCAATTATATGTGCATGAAACCTAAATTGTATGTGCATGAATTTTGGTACAAATGTAAAGAAAATTACATAGAAGAAACCAGTGGCGAGACATGATTCAGGACACAGATCAACATAAATCAAGATAATATAGACAAGGAATGGATAGTTGTTTTGATGGGTAAGAATAAGATAAGCCATCCTATCTAGTTTACATTTCACTGAGGTGCTCCCGAGTGGTCTAAAGTGGATCACTGCCATCTCACCTCTTCGTGAGTCCAGGCTCGGCTAATGTGGGTAAGTTAGAAAACCTGCCAGTAGCTTCTTGTTGGTTGGTGGTTCTTCCCTGGTTTTCCAGGGTTCTTCCTCCACCATTAATACTGGCCACCATGTATAGCCTATATTGTGCTGAAAAATGGTGTTAAACCCTATAACAACATTTCAATGATCAAACTTTTAATATACAAAGTCATGTATAGTTTGCTATGTTTATCTGAAAGTTAAAAAGCTTTTAGAGCAAGTGATTTTAAATTTTTTGTTTTCAGTAAATATCAGTAAGATGTAATTCTTCAGTGGTTTTTTTTTTTTTAAAACAAATTCCCAAGCTTTATCATTATTTATTATAGAATTAGTAATCAGTATTTATTACTTGCTTCAGATTCTCCAATTTTCGGGTACGGGTAAAAGGACCAACTTCACACATTCACAATGAGCACACTTGAAGAAAGACGAGAGGCCCGCCGTAGGAGGCGACAAGAAGATGAGTAAGTTCGGGATAATTAGATTATAAGACTCCATATGCCCATTAACACACTCTTTTCACTCACCATGTTTTTCTTACAGCCATTGTTTGTTCTTTTATATTAGATTGATATGATTGTAATAATAGTGAAGCTTTGAATGGTCAGGTGGCCTAAGTAGTCGCATTTACAGATCACTAACATCTCAACTCTGTCCTCATGGGTTCCAGTCTTGCCTTTGCCAGCTTGCAAGTAGTGTTCCATGGGATGGTAATTGCTCCCAGGGTCTTCTTCCAATATATTCTGGCAGCTATTTTCTAAAAAATTGGAATTAAATCCATATAATCAAACAATAATAATAGTGTGACCTCTTGTTGGCTAGGGTACACCCATTTGTGGTCATTTTTTTTTTTACTGCACGAAGACATTTAATTGCATTCTAAAGGTGATGTTAAAGTGTTTGGATAGTGGACAGTGAGTTTGTGTTATCAGTTTACAAGCTTATAGATGGAGCAATTATAAGGGAATACATGCAAATCAGCAGATCAATTTGTATTTTGTGGGCAAAGTTTGGGTTTTTTTAGAGGAACAGGAGACTGAAAAATATACAAAAGAAATGTCTGGGATTTTTGTTCCTATTTACAGCAGCATCATATTTAATTTAAATGATATGTTCACAAGTGGACAGAACAGACATTACATCAGTAATACTTATGGCCTTTTGAAATATGATATGTAAATAAGTAATTGTGATGATAAAACTTTTGTAAGTTTCAGTTTTTACATCTGCTGAAAAGTTAAAAAATATGCAGTAATACATCATATGAAAGGAGAATTACAGGCATCAAAATGTCAAATGTAATGTGCAGTGCTTGATTATCAAAATTTTCAAGCTGTCATGTTTTGTTTAATCTATATGGTCAGAAGTTTGACATCATAAACATCACTCTGGCATGCATGTCAACACTTGGATTAAAGTCAGTGTTGAAGTTGTTAGCTCTAAAAACTAAATACACATAAGTCACACATTTTTAAACCCCACCTTTATTTCTTTGCTAAATCTTTCCTGTATTCAGAAAATTCCCCAAGTTTTAGCTCTAGTGATCATAGACCATGAGAGCTTATGGGATGATCCATTGTCTGCCTGTCCGTTAGCACAAGTTTGTTATCACAACTCCTCATAAATTACTGGATGGATTGCTATTAAACTTTACACACACACATTCATGTGACACACAGACATTCAAATTGGCTACGACAATGGCCATCTTGAAAATCTTATAACTATTTATCTTAAAAGGAAGCCAAATTGATATGGGGTTTTCAATAGAATTCTTACCATGTTTAGTTGATCATAAATGAATTGGTGCTGCTCAGACATCCATTATAGCTGCCACAGTCGCCATCTTGAAAATCTTGCTATAATTACTTCTCCAAATAGAAAGTCATATTAATTAAGATTATGTTGTGTTGGTCCTAAGTGAAAATGGTGCCAATCTAAAATCCAGAATATACAGTATGGCAGCTAATTTTTAATGTCGCTTAAGATTATCAGATTTGGTTTCATCACATGGCAGTTAAAAGTTAAAATCCTTTTCAGCAAGTAGAGCATTAGTCCTTTTAGGGGATTCTTGTTTCAGTTTTCAGTTGTAGAATATACCCCTGCCTCACATACACAATGAAATAAAGACAGCCTATAAGTATGGACAGGTTTTTAAGATTTGGCACATGTGGCCTCTTTAGAAATTACAAGATAGCAATCAGACATCTATGAATGACATGAAAGACATCACTTACTGTTGCTGCAGTGTGTGATTGGCTGGTATTTAAGTGATAAATCCTAAATCTGTATTTAATAAATGCCCCAAGAAGTTCCATTTTTCACAGTTTATCTTTTTGTAAATATTTCCCATGGTCTGTATATATGTTCAATGAAATCAGGGTAATTTGCAACAATTTATTTATGCATTCATCTGATTTAATACCTTTGTGAGCTATAAAAAGACAGGATTTTTAAAAATTAAAACATGTATTATACACAATAAACATCACACACACACACACACACACACACACACACATGATTATAAATAAGAAAGAGACAGTGTTCAAGTAAATTATTTTTTGAAAAAATTAAATACCTGGGCTTTTCTGACATTGCCAAAAGCCAGATTTTCTCAATGGAGAAAAATCATTACATTCACATATTTAAGTAGCAATCACTGACATTTGTTTTAACTTCCATGTCAAGTTGTCAGAGTGATCAGCAATGTTTCATAGGAATGAACTTTCCTTAGAGGATAAAATTAATCAGATCAGAGAATATGATCTGGTGCCAAAACTTGTTCTGTTATAATTATATTCTCTTTCTGGTTGCATAAACATTTTTCACATATGATCTGCAGAACCCTAAATAAATCAATAGCCTCGCAAAAATTATGTTAAATTTGGTTTCAGGTATTTTTGGTTTTTCGTGGTTTTACAGCATATATATAATCCTACCTTCAAAAGTCCTTGGCAAAAGTTCGATATAAAGGTCACTATGGTATCCTTTTGTATGTCTTTCCACACCCAGGATCAACCTCAGTATTTATAGGTTACTGCATTTGAATTGGAAAATATGAAAGAGTTTTTTGGATGTATAATGCATGACCTTGGGAGTGCAGTATATCCATCAGACAAAACAAGTTTATATTATCCCATGCAACTGCAGTAACCTTTTTATTATTTGCTCATTTTCTTATTCTTCCCAAGGCTTAAATATATAAACAAAAATACATTACAAAAAAGCAAAGTAACTAAATGTATGCCGAATTCCAAATTAAATACATTAGCATTGATGCATCATTACACAACAACATTATCAATGAGCACGTAACTCCGCCCAGATAAATTTGAAATTGGTCGAGCGCTAGACATAAGTTTCAAAAGAAAATGGCTTTTTGGTCTACTTAAAATTGAAATTTAGAGTAATATTGTTAAGGAATATGCATTGCAATAACTTTTGCATTTGATCTGGAATGAATGCGTTTTGTATTTTTGTTGATTCAATGCAATTTTGTGATTATGGTCTGGATTTATCTTCATGAAGTAACTTGCATCGGATTCCAGCAGCGTCTGCCAATTTAATCATATTGAAGTGTGTTGACATCAGCATGCATGTTTCTGTTCTGTGATTGAATAATTCAGATCATAATGTGGGAAAATTATGAAGCCTTTCAATTGCAGTTATCAAAAAGATGCTGTGGAATTTAATGTTTATATCATTTTGAGTGTAGTAAGGAAGATATAACTGCATTTGGAATATAAAACTTGAAATTACAGTACAATTTTGAAATGTGTAATCAACCTTGAGAACCCATGACATGGCTCTTATAATTCAGATTTTCAGAACTATGAAAGTATATTTTTGAGGAAATTCAGGATGAAAAATTGTCAGTATATTTTGTGCCATTTTTATTACCAGCTAAAGAAGACAGTTTATATATTATAACTTGCATGTTATTGATGAGGATTCTGTATGAGGTATATAGCTAGCCTAAATCTGAAACATTGTATCAAAAGAGTGAACGGGGTGTGTGTGTGTGTGTGAAATGTGCCAAAGCAGTTTGTATGTGTCTGTCTATGAAACATTTGTGGTATGTGGCAGTACATGAATTATCTGCTTTAGTTCATTCATAAAAAATTTTTTACATTAGAAAATAGTTCCTTTAGTTCATTAAGTATGAATTGAGCATGAGGAGTGCAATATGAAGGTGTGCAATATTGCTAAATACTGAACAATTCTGACAATGTAAAATTAATGGAGAAAAAAAATGAGTATATAATAATAAAGTTTATATTCTTTGTTACATGAAAGGCTGGCTAATCCGTAGGGTATTTTCTTGACTTTTATTTTATTATTTTGCCATATTTGATGGAATGGACATTATCCAAATCCATCTGTCCATTCTTGTACAATCATGTCTTTAAGGTTATCACAAATTAGGGTTTTATTTTGATCTTTTATTGACAAAATATGACTAACTTTGACATTGATCTTTGGCTTTGCAGTGATGAATTGAAATATTTTTCACTTTTACATTATTTTAGGGGAAGTGATAGGACAATGTTGTGGAAATCTCAAGACAGATTTTTTAATTATGCCACACAGTGTATAATGCTAAGATGTCCATTTTTCACTCCATTTTGGTTTCTAGACAGTGACTTTTGTTTCAAATCATTGACCTTGACCAAAGCTTTTGGATAGCTTGAGTCTATTGATTTTTTGGGTCAAACAGTCAAAGTCATCAAACAAGCAAGCTTGAAGGCTTGTGTGTTTATTGTTTGAATAGGAAAGAAAGAAATATTGTTAAAAGAATTAAGTGGTAGGTGGCAGGATAAATACATGTAGATAGGTAATTTATACAGGGCAGGACAAATTTTAGTTGTTGAGCAGAGGTTGGATACTGCTTTAGTAATGTTATATTTTTCTGGCAAGAGGATGAGAGAGTGACTTATTTTTCATGGTTTAGGAACCACAGGTGGTACATGGTCAGACTCACTTGCATGCTCATACTGAACAAGTTAATACTATTGCAAGTTCCCTCCCTTACATGTCTATTAAACATGTACCACAATCATGCTGTATAAGACTTTTTAATTTTATTTTATTGCAACATAGATTTATGTTTAATATATCTGATTGCAACATAGATTAACATCACACGGACTAATAAATATGCATGGTAGCATAGAAGCCATATTTGTGTGTATAGAAAAATGTTTAGATGTAAAAATTAAATTCTCATCTGGCCTGCAATTTACAGCCTTATGAATGAAATAAAATTGCTGTAACACAAAACTAGCATTTCCCACTGACTTTGATATGAAACACTAATTTACTATTGCACCTGGGTATCTCTTTGCATCTTTGGACAATCAAATGTGCTTTCTCATATGAGTTTCAGGTACATTTACATCAGAATAACTGAAATACCTTCATAAATAATGTACTCCATACCTTGACAGGGAGCATGAAAAACACATTGCTTATTGCTTTCAGCACACTTGGCTTAGCTCTAGACCACATGCATGGAGCAAACTTTGACTTTGTTGGCTTAGCTCTAGACCACATGCATTGAGCAAACTTTGTGGACATGTGTATCCATAGGATTTTTTCATGGGGAGGGGTATCTTGCACTTGAGGTAAGAAAAAAAAAATTATTCATTTTGGGATTAACGGTCTTTGTCAGTGTAGAGTCAGCTTATCTTCCAAGTGCTTCATACAGAACTGATAAACAAATAAAGGCATATCAAGTGCCATCTTTGGTACTCTTGATATCCTCAATTTGATGATTTAAGACAATGAAGGAATGGTGGTAAATTGTTCTTAGAGGGACTTCAAAAAGAAATTTCTCTCTAGCAGAATTGTTATGATAATTTCTCTCAATTAGAATTGTTATAATACTGTACTAAGTTGGGACCAGTTGTTTTTTTTTTTTGTGTGAGGGGAAAAATAAATAGCAAAAGAACCTGTTATCTCACAGCAAATCAAATTATTTTTTTCCTCAATTTCAAATAGAAACTCTTTAGGAGTAAAGTTAGTAATGAAGTATGTTCATTATGTGGGTGAACATTAAGAGTAGTTGTGATGTAGCAGCATGAGAAATGGATGTGATAGGTGACCGTAGGACTAGTTCCATATCAGTCATATCCATGAATATTCTGCATGATTGCAAAATTGACACTAATTTCTACAAACTTGTACCAAAATGAACAGATTGCCCAAATGCACAAAAATTGCACATATTTTTGTTTTACCCTAAGTTTATTTCTTCCATAAATCTCTCCAGTATTTAAAACCTTTTTTTTAAAACAGGTTTGATATACCCTGTAAGTTTTCAGCTAAAGAACATGATTTGCAAGGTATTTAAGAGAATGACTTTTTTCTGCAATACCACACAAATCTATGAAAATAAATTACTTTGTACTGTACCTAAATTAAATGGGAAGAAACAAGTAAACCTTGTGCAGGATGAGTACAACTTCAAAGTTGTTTCTGCAGAAGTTTGTTTTGCATGAATTGATTATAATGACATTATTGCATGTAATTTTTTGTCAATCCTTTTCTATTTTTTTTACACAGTTCATTATAGGTAAAAATGGTACTTAGAGTGTTATAAAGTATAAAGTTTGCAAAATTGTAATAAGGTTACAAAATTTGTTACACAGAGAACTGAAGGATGTAGTAAATTTAATGGTGTATTCAAATATTAGAGACCACCAGGGAGAAAGAACTATAAATCACTTGAAACAAAATTGTTTTTATCTGATTTGTAGAAACAAAAAAAATAGTTCTAGTCATCATATTAGTCAAAGAAGAAAAGCTTTTATGGTTGGAAAAAAAATCCCAGCTCCCCACTCTCCATGATGTATTCAGTCAATTAAATGTAAAAGTGGTGAAAAATTACAGAAAACAATGGACATGCAGCTAGGAGTTCAGATCTCCAGTAATGGATATGGGCTCAGGTTGCACTTGGCATACCCATGTGAGGTTTTCATAAAGTGTCTTTAAGTAGAAACCCAGGTCAAAATTTGCATTTAGATTTTTTTGTAGACATTAATTGGCAAATTGCATTAGACCTACATTTTGAGTCAAGATGGTACTTTTGGACGTAATATCTCCTGAGCTATAAATTTGACTGAATTTTTTTGTTTAGTAGGTATTCAGATTGAGAAGTTCTATGAAAGCAGGGCCAGTCGATGCAGGCTGAGTACTAATGAATGAACTAGTAAACCTGGCATGATAAGGTGTAAACAAGTTAAACAAAGTGTAAATATTTCAAGTTCAGCAATATACCCATGTGCATATCAACTTGTAGGGCAGCTGTTATGTTAGTGAGTGGGCGTCTGAACTGATTCACATTGCATAGGGTTTCTAAGGTATTAAGAATACTACACCACATAAATTAGCATAATGATAATGACATGTGTTGCTGTTCAAAGGTTAGGTTGGTGGCCTCCAAGATACATCCAATCAGAATAGAATTGACATCTGCCTCATGGCTATGTCTAGTAGATATGCTGTTTACATTTGCTTTTACACTAGGGTACTACCTGTAATAGGCAAGAGAGAGATGCTGTGGCCAAGGATTAGGTTTCCTTAGAGAAGTACATGTGTAACTGCCATCAAGTTGAGAGGGATGAGGTGCATTATGGGGTAGAGAGAAAGATGATAAATATTCTCAGAAAAAACAAGCAAACAAACCAACAAACTGGAATTAAGTTTGTAATAAAATTGTTTGAAGAAAAGATTCCATTTCCTCTCACTACTACTTCTGCTTCATTCTGTGTAGCTGGACACTGATAGACAGTTAAATGAGCAAATTTTGATTATATGGAAGTATGACCAATAGAACTTGAATTTCAAAATTCAAGCAATGTTACCAGAGGTAATGGAAATTTGAGGAGAAGATTTAATAATAAATTTTATCTGAAATATGCAACTGATTTGAGACTTGGGGTGAGAGTGGGTGGGTGGAATAAATTAGACTGACCCCTCAGTTTCTGGCACAACAAAAAAATGCAGATGTCACATTCCAAAGAACCCTTATACTATCAAAAATACATGCAAAAATTATCCTTTGATGAACCCTTGGCAACTGCACCAGGAAATATGCCTGTCATTAAAACTTTTATATTATGTAGTACTGGAAACTGTCAAATGTTCCAATGCCTATTCTGAACTTCCTCTGGTAAAGACGTGTCCTCTTCATTTTTTTTCGGATTTTGTATTATCAGTTGAGGTAAGTTTGAGATGGCATATAATTGATACAGAATTTTACTTTATTTACAAAATTCATAGGTGAAGATTCAGTTTGTATTTTGCTTAAGAAATTAATTTCTTTTAATCTGAAAGTGAAAACTAATGGCAAATTATGCACTTAATTAACTAATTAAGATGCTTAGATTCTTAGATTGATATCTCTACATAATTCACTCAGATTAATCCGTTGTATTTCCTAAAGTAATCAAGGTCCAGATATTCTAATTTTCATTACATAAAGTTATATATTTTCAGTCTTATTTGCTTCCCATCTTAGGCTTTAAAACATGAGTGAAATTTTCCATTACCTTTCAAGAAATATTAATCATTACTTGCAGTTTAATTTGGCCTGTTAACAGCTTGTTATATTAACCTAATAACTGGGCATTTAGAGATATACACAATTTGCGCAGTACATAATACAGTGTTTAAAGCTCCGGTTGCACATTTACTGCTGCGCTATATGAACAGATTAGAAACAGATGTTACTGATGCAAACAGTAGATTATAAAGTATGCATCCACCCTCCTTTCTTTTATTAATGATACAAAGATAAACAGTTTTGGCATGGTATTATAAAGTTTTGTTGAGAAACTGAACAGCAAAATGGCACTTCTTTCTTGCTGGTTTTCAGTTTTATTATAGCTTTTATGATGGTCTACTACACCTATAACTGTTTTAATACATTTTTTAATTGTGTTTTTGTAGTAAGTTTACTTTTGTATGTGATCTGTTAGAAGAGTTAAAGCGATAGAATTTTTAAATACAATTTTTCACAAAGAGCATCTTAATATAGCATATCTGTACTTACATCACTAATTAGATTCTTAAAAATTTGGAATTTTGAACATGTTATAAAGTTTTGAGCTAGTTCACCATAGAATGTGTACTTACAAACTACAGAAGCTTGCTTATTCAAATAATCAAAAGTTATGGTATGAAAGCCAGGTAAGCAATGTCAGACCCACTTGTACCCATGTTTAACAAAATAATTAAAATTGAAACTTCCTAATGGTGAAATTGGAGGTAGTAAAAGTGAGAAATTTTTTCACTAGCATGTTTGCTGTGTGAGAAAACAAATTAAATAAATAATGACTATATATGAGTACCAGATGTCATTGAACTTAATAAAACTTCATTTTTCCTTTAAACTTGTCTTTAGAGAACACCCCATCCTGGCACCAAATATGGTCTCCCATAAAAGGTAATGGCTCACAAGGTCACTACATTGTACATTAGAAATATATGGTCATCCATGACAAGTGGTCTTCCAAAATAGTTGTCTTTCAAGTTCAGTTTTGATAGTTAGTATTGAAAAAATGTTAGTGTTGAGGTTGCTCAGAATTTTTCAAGAACAGCATTTCAGGGGTGACTCTTTCAGTCCTGTCTATTGTTTTACTTTTACATAACTCAGGCATATGGGGTTGATTCAATTCTGCTCTTGGAAATCAAATCTACTGATGGGTAGAATCCGTGTGATAGATCTCCTGTAAAAATATATTAAAACATTATCATTAATGTTCACAATACATACATACTATATTTGATAAAAAATAAATGCCACTTTTTGAGATATACACTCCAAAATGTGAAATACATCCTGAATTATTACAATATAAAATAAAATCACTATTTCAATAATATAGGCATCAGGCCCATAATACAATTTTCTATTTATGATATGCATGCACAATTGGAATGCTGCATTTTCTTTAATACAGGTGAAATATAAATTTTTGTTTTACTTCTGCACTTATTTGTAAATTTATTTCCAAATAGTAATATTTTCACATCATTTTATCGAGATTGAGATTAAAGAGCCTCTCTCCTAGTAAATGATTTGTATATGTAATAAATTATGCAGCTTCACTACATCACTGCCAGCCATAAGCGAGATTTTTTTAATGCCTTGGATCTGCATAATATACAAATTAAATATAGGTTACATATGGCACAGTAATATTCATAAGATTATATTAGCCAAGTCAGGTGAAGAGCCCTGCCCAAGGACACAATGAAGCAGCTGATCAGGGTTATCCAAAGGTGGCAATCAAATTCACACTTGTGGTCATGAGTACAGTGCAATGACCACTGAGCCACCATGGCTCACCTTATAATGACAATAAATATGATTTTTTTAGTAACTAGTCATAATCCACAAGAGTGTTTGATATAGTTTGTTGTATATCCATTAGCATAAAATTGTTATTGCTAATTCTAATGACATTAAGGATTGCCAAACATTTGTCCAATGGTCTAGTTGGTTCCAAATGTAATGGGCACCTCGGATGATTAATATGGCTGCCATGGCAGAGCTTTTTAAATATTGTTGTTGCTGCTCCATTGGAAAGCCATATTGACATAGGGTATTTACAACAAGACTTCCTTTGATATCTAATTGATCCTACTCAAGAATGGTGCCATTATGGACATTTAAGCTACTGGTAACTAGCTCAGTGTTTATCTTAAAAATTTTGTTTTTACTTCTTGTGATGATGTCTAGTTAATATTGCTTGAAAATGGTGCCATTTGTATATCCAGTATGGCTTTCAGAATGGTCATTTTGACAGTTTTGTTATTGGTATTATTACTTTTCCTAGATGGATGGTCATATCAGCATAGGGTTTTCATTAAAAGAGCTCTTTTGTTATCTTGTTGGTGCCTAAATGAAAATGGTGGTGATCTGACCTTAAAAATGGCAACAGTGTTGGCCATCTTGAAAGTCTTGTTATCACAACTCCTTCTAGATTGCTGTTCATAGCGACATAGGGTTTTCACCAAGATTTCAAAAGCTGTATAGTTGGTACTAAAGGAAATTTCTGACAATCTGTCATTCAAGATGACATCATAGCAGTGATCTTGAAAATTTTGATATTGTTACTCCTTTTAAATAGAAAGACATTTAAATGGTGTCTTCACCAGAAGACTAATTATTATGTCTGATTGGTTGTAAACACAATTGTTCTTGATCTAACATACAATATGGCCACCATGGTAGCCATTTTGAAAACATTTTACTTACTGAATGGATGACTATATCAGCATAGCTTTTCAGCATAAGAATTCTTATTATGTCAGGTTGGTCTTAAATGAAAACTGTGCTTATCTTGTATCCAGTTTGACTGCCTTGATGGCCATCTTTAAATCTCTTATAAAAGACTCCTGAATGGATGGTCATATTGACATGGGTGTTCAGCAAAAAGATTTCTAATGATGTTTGATTTGTTATAAATAAACATCATTATGACTTATATCCAATTTCAGAATCTTGTTATAACTCCGAATATCATAGATAGTTTCAATAATTAGAGCTGTATCATTTTAAAAGAAGAAACTATCCCATGTTGGATTCCTGGAGATTTCTTTCACCCATTAGAGCATGAGTCTCTTTGAGGGATTCATGTCTTGATTTGTAATTCCTTCATTCAGCTTGCAATAGTTTAAGATGCCAGAAACATTAAAAAAAAATCAATTATTAAGCAGTAGATTCAGGAATTCAAAAGAAACATTAAGAGTATGAAAGTTATTGTTTAATCCTTGCTTGCAAAAAAATCTGCAGTTGTGCAGTATCCATTTGTATATTTACAACTATAGCCAAAAGAATTAATCCAATGCAGAAAAAATTAAACATGTCTTAATTTTCTGGTTTGTTTGAGCTAAATATACAATTCCCTGAAAGGTTTATATTTTGCATAACTGATATGTGTTTATCTGAACTTCATTTTCAAAAATACTTTTAGGCATCCTAGTAATTTAGATCACTGAGTATAAAGTGTATATAACTTGATTCCTCAACATGTCAGTACTCTTTTGTTTCCTGTATATATATATATATATATATATATATATATATATATATATATATATATATATATATATATATATATATATATATATATATATATATATAAACAATAATAAATATAATGATAGCCCATTATCCAGGGTCAATTTTAATCTTATATTGCCCCATCTTTCCCTGAGAGCAGCTTCTTCAAAAGGGCATGTTGATAAAAATCTTTCTAAGCTAAATAGACTTTTTACACTGGACAGTTGATTCTCCTGAGCTGTTTATGCATTTGGCCTTTGTGTGGGTAAAATTCTTGATCACTGTTTAGAATAACAGCTACATGCATGTACTTATATCCTAATCCAGGTTGAAAAAAAAAAAGGAAAATAAATCACAAGTAAATTTGAAAAGCTGTGAAAAGTAAGTATAAGATTTGTCAACTACTTGGTTCAGGTCAGAAATGTTTTTCCACTCCTTCCAAAACTGTAATACAAAACAATGAAGTATTATCTGCTAAACTACACAAATGCCTGGTTCAGGGACATAGAAAAGGCCACATGCACCTTTATGTTTAAGAACTGACTAGTGGTGGTAGCCAGGTTGCTGTGAGTTGCATCTTGTGGTGGTGTTCCAATTAGTCCTTGTAAAAGGTTGCAGTTTATACAAAAGTGAACTTTTATGTGAAGGATTCTGCACTTTCTTACCTTTGCTTGTTTTGTATGTCTATATACAGGGATTTCCATCATCTTTATCTTGTATCTCTTATCTCATGGTGAATATTTCCTTTGATTGGAGAATTTTTAGTTCCAGGGAATTTGGCATGTTGCTTGCATTTGACATTTTTGCTTACTTGTTTTTCTCAGCACTGCATAGCCAGAATGGGTATATGATATACCATTGCATACATACATGCATGCATACCTACCTACCTACCTACCTACCTACCTACCTACCTACCTACCTACCTACCTACCTACATACATGCATGCATGCATGCAGACAGACAGACAGACAGACAGACATTCTCAACATTGAACATAAAATTCTTGTGGGCAAACTACCAAAATATCCAAAGCTTCTGTCCTCACCTCTGTTGGCAAATTCTTAACCTCAAGGTGAATCTGCAGAAATGTATTTATAGACCATCTCCTGTATGGAGGCCTTTTCCACTTATATTTGGTCTCAAAAGTTTTCTTCTATGTGGAATAAAGCCTTTGAATAAAAGAAGTGACTAGCACTGGGCAGTCATTTTGGGGGGAGAAATTGTAACCTAAAAAAGAAAAAGATGGAAAATGTTTTAATAAGCTTCAAAATTCCCAAAACTTGAATTTTGAAAGATTTATTTTCAGGTTATGCACATATAAGATTTTTGACCAAGTTTTCTCTGGTCCTTCACACACTATTTTACATATTTTGACATTTATGTTGGGCTGTTGGATCTGAGCCAATTGCCTATTGAACAGCTGGCCTGCTAGTAAAGTGGCTACTCTTTGCTGGCACTGCATTTTGGCAATGAATTCAATCTTTTCTCTAGGCAAATGGCTCTGATCACAAACCCTAACACAAATGTCAAAATATCTAAAAATATCATGGGAAGCATCAGAGCACTGGTAAACTCAGAATAGTAGCACCCATAATTATAGCTCAAGACTCTCAGTTATAAATCCAAAAAATTATGTTCAAGTATACCAGTCTATCTTGTATAGATTCTTCTCTCATATATAAAAATATGTAAAAAATTAAATTATAGTGATTTGGTCAGACTTGGAATATGGCCTTGTTATCAAGATTTCAGATAAGTTTAAAGGTGAGCAAGATTCATGCTAATGATGAGGTGATTTGCACCTGATAAGCTAAGCTTGGTATCTTTGAATGCCTTTTTTTTGATGTCCTTTTGGATGGACTTAGAATATAGACTTTTACAGGGCATAATTTAGACATGGTGAGGCCTTAAGATATGGGAAGTTGTAGAGGCCTTATTTGGTAAGCATTAATGGAGAATAAATCTGACAACAACTGAACTTGGCAATGTTTTGCTAATTTATAATGTAAACAGTGTAAATTATTTAAATTATATTGGACAGATAATAATATTGAACGTGTGCAAGAAATCATGGGTTAAATTATTACTTAAATACAAATAATTATAAAACTGTAACAAATTTTAAAATATTCTTAAATTTTGAGATGTCCCTTCAGACTGTGAGGCTAGAAGCTAGTTTATTTAGCTTATGACTAAATCCAGCTCCAGTGTTTTATGACAGTGATATAAACTCTTGGATGAATGCAGTTGGGATTTGGATCTGTTGGTATGCATATAAATGAGGTGAGCTTGTAGATAGACTGTGATTATCAACTTTTTTGCAATTGTGTTTCTTGTTAGATTGTTATCAGATTTTTTATTTAGACTTGTATGATCAAGATACTAAATGACGTTTATGATGAACAAGAGCTAAGTATCTGATTAGATGAAATTCTTAACCACTCGAGAATGGGTATTTAATACTCCATTTTAATTAAGATTTGCTAACTCTATGATGTCAAGGTGTTGGATGAATTAAGCATTATTTAGAACATTATTTTTTATCAGTAGTAAACCTTAATTATCTTCACTATTGACTTGAGTTCCATATAAATATCATGGATACTTTGATCTATTTTTCTCGAGTCATGGAAAAGAGTCTAGAATACAATCCTGGTCCCAACAATTTTAGATTTGCCTTAAATTTTTTCTTGAGTCATCATGGAAAAGAGTAGAATACAGTCTGGACTGGTTCCAACAATTTTAGATTCGCCTTAAATTTTTTCTCAAGTCATCATGGAAAAGACCCTCAAAAACAGTCTGGTTCCAACAATTCTAGATTCTCCTTAAATTTATTATTTATGACATGATAAGCTTAATAAAGACTCCAGCTGTCATAATTGATTTGTTTCAGTGGTTTTGAGTTGCAGATTTTGGCATTCAGTTTAGGAAATTTAAAACTCTAAAACTATTGTCATCAGAAGCTGCTTTTATGTTCAGTGATGTCATAGGTCAGTTGGGCATTAACCCATTAACCTCTGGAGGTTTTTGTTGTTTTCACCTGAAATGTGAGTAGGAAATCAGTTTTGAGAGATATTTTTGAATACATGCTAATACATCGACTTCCAAGACATTCGGTTAACTTAATGCATATTTGTGTTTAAAACATTGATTTTCATTGGCTCTTTTGTCAGAGCATGAGCAGAAGGGTAACAAATTGATGTTCTTTTTGTTTGTGCTAAATGTCTCCATCGTTTTCGTGTTGAGACCACTCTTCATTCTAAATGCCCATCTTATCCTACTTTTTGCAACAGTTCACATGTCTGTGTACAATTCAGACTGGTCTGTCTTCGATCTGAGGCCAAAAAGCCTAAAATCCGGACACAAAACCGGATCACCTTTGGCGAATTTTGGCTTGAAAAAACTCAGGTCTAAAAGTGACATTTTTCCCTTTCTATTTTATAGTACAACTGGAACATCCATATTTTGTATCATCATTCTATCTTTCTATAATACCACCCACTTTATTGTGTCGCACATGGACTTAATGCTACAGACTTCATAAATAGGTTACCACCTCCTGCCCTTAAACGCTGCACTAGGGGTTAATGAGTTAAATGGGTAGCTACATAGTAATGCATTTCTGTATTGAGTATTTTTAGTGCAGTTAAAAAATAATATTATAATTGGTAGGATGCACAGAGCACACTGTCTGACTCTCATGCTGATATAATTTGGGTGCTCACTGAATGCACAAGCTTGTTTCCTGTGTTTTTTAAGGACACAAAAAACCCTACTTTCACAAAACATATGTGCATGTTTTTATTGAGATAATATTGTTCTTAAGATAGAGATCAAGCAGACAGTCGTTATTTTTGCTTCATTTAATTTACATAATAATTCATTATATGAGTGAAGGTCAATTATGATGACAGATTTCTTGCCATTGAAACTACAGTTTCTCAAAATGGTCGATTTTTTTGTTTCCATTTTCCATAATGGTAGTATTTCTTAAATTTCTGGGTTCCTTGGATGTACCAGAAAATGATTGTTGGTAAAAAGGCAGTTTTTCTGACAATGGGTGAATTGTATTAGAGGAAATACATCCACAGTAGTAAATACAAAAGCCAGTGATTCATGCATTTAGTTACCTTCTCATTTTTCCAGTTTCACCAAACTTGAAATGGTAAACCCCATTTTTATTTAGGGGAGTACAAGAATTATTGGAAAATATATGATCAGAAATAGAAAATTAACTTCTTGTCATTATGTCAATCCAGAAAAAAATATGAACTTTTATTTTTGAGGCTATCAGTTTTGGGGGTTTTGGAGTCATATTACATCATTACTTATTTGTTTTCCTAAGCCTTTAAATTCATGGTTCGCAGCAACTAAATGAAGAAAATTCATAGCCTATGAACAATGGTAAATTCATGGGTTTCTTTCTTATTACTAATTTACAAGTCACATTTACCTATTTGAGATAATTGTGACTTTTAATGGCCATTTCACAATAGTAAATGTTTGAATGAATTACCAGGTTTGTTAAGTGTGATTTCTTTCTTGTGTGTGTGTGTGTGTGTGTGTGTGTGTGTGTGTGATCTACATGATTAAAGCTTAAATTCTTACAACAAACTATTTGCATGAATGTTAATGTTTTTTACTAGAATAGATTTACATTAACTCCTTTGTTTTTGTTTTTATTTTTTTTTTTTGCATGGCCTGTTTGCATGTGCAGAAATGACATGAATGGTTTGAAATCCCCAACAAGTTATGGAGAGGTCTTCGAGGATATGCCTATAAAAAGACGACTGGAAAGGGAACAGAAGTTCAATGAAATGTATGCTCACTCTTTATAATTTGTTACCGTTATTGAAAACAATTTAATTATATTTGTGATTATTTTATTTTAAATGTTTTTATTTGAAAACCGTTCTGGTAAAAGAAGAGCTTTTGTGCTGTCCATCATCAGTCCATATTTTGTCATCATATGCCTGTTATGTTATTGTTACACCTCCTAAACTACAGAGGAAATTGTCTTGAAACTTTGCACATATATTCATTCTGGGGTCTAGATGGTGACATGCTGTTTTAAAAGACACTTGTACTGATCAGGTAATTGTGACTCTCTTCTTGTTGCTGTATCATCAGAAGAGATGGCTGTATCAACATGGGGTTCAAACTAAAAGACTGCTTACATTATTTTCTTGGTATTAAGTGAAATTAGTGCTGATAAGGCCCTGTTTTTAAAAAGAATTCATTGACTTCATTGCTTACACAAACTCCATATTACCTTTGTCATTGGTATTATATTTAAAGAAATTTTAAAATAAGCTATGCATAACATCTGTATCTTAATTGTGTTGTTACTTTGTCTCATGTGTTTCAGTTAGTTTATTTATTGTAAGTTACCAGAATTTCAGTTTGTGTGTGAGTGCAGGCTTGGGACTTAGTGAATATAGGACCAGATTACCAATATGGCTGTCATGGTGGCCATCTTGAAAATTTTGTCATTGCTACTTCTCATGAATTCTAGTTATGGTGACATGGAATTATCATTAAAGACTTCTTATGATATCTAGTTGGTCTTAAATGAAAATGAAACCATGGTCACATTGATAATTTGCCAGAACAGGTGGTTGTTTCAGCATGTTTTTTTGGCTAAAATATTGCTCACTGTGATATGTATATGCACCTAAATCAAAATGGTGCCGTTCAAACCTCTGAAATGTCCTCCATTGTGGTGATCTTAGAAATGTTATTGTTGCTGCTTCTCCTGAACAGATGGCCATAATGAAATTTGATTTGCGCTGAAAGACTTTTTATGATCTAGTTTGTCATAAATGAAAACAGCTTTTTGTCAGACCTTTTTAATATGGTGCTATAGCACAGGTGTTGAAATGTCTTTGCTCTTCTTGAAGAGATGGCTGTATGGAATTTTACTAAGCACTTCTCACTACATTTAGTTGATCCTAATGAAAATGATGTCAATATAACCTCTTCAGGTAGCCACCATAGTGACTGTTGTAAAAAATATTCTTTTGCAGCTGTTTTCCTGATGGTTTGTTAAACTGACATTTTTTGTTTTGTTCTTTTAATACATTTTTATATGTGGTTTTTCTCATGATAAAATGATGCTGATCTGACCACCAAAATGGCTACATTGATGGCCATGCAAAAAATCCATGTCTACTTTACTGAAATGGATGGTCATGTGAGAATGGGGTCACTGAAATGATATAGGAATATGTAGCTGCTCTGGATAAGAATGGTTTTCATCTGTACAAAACAAAAACAGTTTTTGTCATCACTGTTTCTCTTAAATGAATGATGGCATTAACATGAAGTTGCAGTTGGTTCTTAATGAAAATTATTCGTATCAGACCACCAACATATCATATATGTTGGCAGTCAGATCTGTAACATGTCTGGAAGTGATGGCTGTATCAGCAGATTTTCACAAATGAATCTCATTATGAGTTGGTTTAAATGACAAAGGTGCTGATTTGACCTTCACCATAGTTGCCATGATGACTATCTTAAAAATCTTCTTGTTTCTTCTCCTTTTAAACAGATGATTGTATGAACATGGGGATTTTCAGAAAGACTTTTAATGGTTGGTCCAAAATCATATTGTATTAAGATCTGTTATTAATATTCTTCCAGAATGAATGGTTACATCATGAAGGCTTCTATGGAGTTAGGCTTTTTGAAAGAGTTTTAAAGTAAGTCCTCACTGACAATGACATCAAGTCAAAGGTCATTGCTCACATTTTTGCTTCACAGTTTTTTATGAATGCATCGACTTCTACATGTACAAGAATTTTGACAAGGTTTTATATTTGGTTTCATTTTAGTAAACAAGGTTTATAGTTAGCACTATGTCATTGAATGTAAGGTCAAAGGTCTTGACTTGGGGTTTTATCTGTATCACTTGGTTGGTTGGTTTTTAATGACACATTCAAAACATTGGCTATACCATGCTGAGGAAATGGAAGCAAACTATTTTCATCAAGAACACACAGACAGCTGACCTTGGCTGGTTAGGGCAGTTAGTGAAACCTGCAACCAATGGATTATAAGCCAGATGCTCTTCCTATTGACTTACACTAGCTCTCTGAAGCTGTACTGTAGTGTCAGAATAATAGCACAAACAATCAGGATCAGACTTTGATCAAACCCAGTTTGTCTATATCAGAAGAATACCTTGTATGATACCAAATAAATAACTTGCTTTGTTTTCATTTCTTACAAATAGTTTTTATTGGCTTAACCAAATTTAGCATGTGGGTATATCTTAATGTCTGAGAGGACTTCATTGATCTTCAAAGACCATAACAAAGAAAAATATACTGCATGTAAAGATGTTACCTCATACAGGAAGCATACTTGTTTCCAGATTTGATATTTTAGAGTTTCTTAAAAGTCTCTTAGATAGTTTCAGTACACAGCAATTAAAATAAATTAAAGGACAAAATAAACAGATTTATCATAGATTCCTGGAAACTTTTGTTTGGGACAGTGGATAGGGAGACTTTGTTTACAGTCAGAGGCTGTTGGAAGTACTGTTAAAGCTGTCTGACTGTACTTTAGTTGTATTTGCAACCTTATGCCATTTATGTAATTTCCTAAATGTATTCAAGTATGTATGAACATTTTTTTACTCTTACTATCCATGCTCTTGCCTAAATTTTGTTATAATGAAGAAATAGCAACAGAAGATAAGTTAACTATTGAAGAGCATTCATAAAGCATGAAGTTAATTCATCTCTTGGAGGATTAAGAGTTGGCTTGTAGTTTGTAAATTGGTTGTGAGCTTTAAATGTTTATAAATGTTTGCTATCAAATTGTTCTTGGATAATTAACATTCTAAATGTTCTTTTCATTTGTTTGCATTGTGCACATTTACAAGTTTTTTGTGCAACCATGTGGTCAAAACTAGTTACATATTTTTGAGAATAATCAGCATGGAAGAATGCAACTAACAAACAGTTCTGACAGAAATATTTACCGCTAACCAGCAATGCAAGTTGAACTGGCAGCAAAAGTTAGTAAATCAAATCAATATGATGACAAGCTGACAGAGTTATGGGCCCTGGCCAGACTGCCTTGGAAACTGTTCAAAACTGTATGGTACTACAAAACCAAGATGTTGTAAATGAATTGGGATTGGGAGAAACAACATGACTATAAACAGCTCACAGAAATGTGGGGACCTAAAAATAGAACAGTTGTGTCAGAAATAGAGATATGCAGAAGGAAATTAAATCTTTTAGATCAAAGTAAAGTGGCTTTCAAAGTGATCTTCAGTTAGAAACATCCTGTCAGGATTTGAATTGATAGACTCGGCTTTTGCCACCCAGCTTAGAATACATGATAGTGAGGGTGTTAGCAAGGATATACTAATGCTAATGGGCTTTCATTGATTTAACAACCTATATACTTATCTTTTGTTCTACAGAGTTGCCACACTGTGAAAGGAATATCCCAAACTCTTGAGGCTAACGTAGCATGATTGCTAAAGAATTGCTGCAAATTAATGCTTATTCTTGTAAAGATAATAAAAGTTCTCATTAGTGCACAAAACCTTTTAAATGTGATTAGTGTAAAATAAGCAGAGAGAAAAAGGCATGAATTTTTTCACACAAATTTATATGATCGTGAGAGTCATCATTCAGATCTGAACTGCATGGCCGGATTACATAGTATCTGTGGACAGGAGTTATTTTGTTTAAATTGATCAATATCAATAAAATTTTCAGATTCTCCAATAGACTGGCATAATGCAAAAATTTTCCTATTTAACAACATGATAAAAGAAATATGAAAATTTGCTCAGATTTAGAATTATTGAGTTTAATTCATCACAGCCATTCATTGTTCCCATATGCAAAGCTACAAACTGCTTGCATATCAGTATAGTTTATGGATACATATACATATATATATATATATATATATATATATATATATACAGATTATGCCACAACTTGCCAAGCACACATTCCTTCTTTTCTATATGTAAAAACTGGTTATATTCTTTCATATTATTTGATTATTTCATATTATTCGATCATCAATGCAGCAGGTGAGAGTTTACATTAGAATTAATTATACAGTGCACACGATCATCATTAAAACACTTGTTTAAACATTTTTATCTGACAAAAAAAATTATCACAAACCTGATGGCTCTACTTATCTGTATTCACAATTCTTTTTACTGGGTTCTTATAAGCCAGTAACATTAACATTTACCAAAGTGATTGTTCTTAGTTGTGTTGTAGATTTAGAATTCCACATCTAAATAATATAAATCTTCTGAATACTCAGCCATCAGCTCCTTAAACAAACAGAATAATCAAAAAGTTTTGAAAGCATCCTAAATTGAAATTTATTCAGTAAATTGTATGAAGTTTTTAGTTGGAAATTTAATTTTTCTGTGTCAGCTTTTGTTGTGAATATAGACTTGACAAGCAAGTACTGTTGAATAAGAACCCAAACATATCAAATGATCTGTTGTATCTAAAAATAGCATGGTTCTCTTGACAGTAGAGACATAAAGATACAGTAGAGTTGCAAGATGACATATGACACAATGTACTTGTTCAGATATAATTCATTTCACATTTTGTTCTCTACTTTAGAGAACCGAGAAGAAAATAAACATTTTACAGAGACAATTTCTTTCAAAGAACTTTAATGATTTGATGACTTTGAGTCAGAAGACTCTTTTACACTAGTGTAATGAAACCCTAATCCCTTACTCTTTATATTGCTTTTATGATGAATAAATATATTGAAAAATAATATATTTTTCAGATGATTATTAAGAACATATTTTTCAGCAGTTGAAATAAAAAGTGTTCTCTGTAAAAAAAATTTAAAGAACAAAAATGTTTAGATTTTTAATGAAAAATTAGTGCAAACATAGAGAATATTTAAGATTTGTGGGATAAATATGTAAGCTGTAATCATTGCATGATAGATGCATTATACTTGAGCCATCATTACAAGTTGTTTTGCTTACATCATTGGTGTTATTTTTTCAGTGGCAAGGTCACATCTTAATGTTTCTAAGTTTTCCATGACACTTTTCATTCTGGTCTATAACTTCAAAGCTGTTGGAGATTAAGGGATAAAACTTCAAGGTTGCAGGTCATTATTTTAGGTTTACTGTCATTCATATTAGTTGTATAATTTGAGAGCCCTTTCAGTTTTGGGGATGAAATTTGGTATTCATTATTTCATTATTAGAAAGTATCTCATTTGTCTGTAACTTTTCAGCTGTTTAAGAGAAATTACTGAGGTTTGATTCACTTGTATGTTATCATTAGAATATTTGCATTTGATAGTTGGGTCCTGTAACCTGCAGGATAATTATCAAGGTATATATTGCTTTAATGGTTGCTTTTGCTTTTGGTTGTTTCTTAACAGATGATTGATCTTCAATGGTAAACCATGGTACAGTTATGTTACTCATTTTGATGGCATCTCAGTTATCACATTCAGGGTTTTGTTGTTGAAGTCACTGATCAATTTATTCACTTTTTATGCACTTTTACTGGAATATCTTTTGAGGTAGAGATATGAAACTTGGTTAAATTTTTTGACCACCTACTAATTTGACAGTTCAACCACAAGGTTCACCAGAAATTATATCATTGTATACATTGATGATCTCACCACAGTTAATTTGGGACAGAATTCACTAATTTGCTTTTTGCATTGGTATTGTGGTCTTGTGATATGACATCAGTAAAACCACAAAAACATGTGGTATGCTGAATTTTAAAAATGTTCATACTGAAAATATTGGTATTTATTTTTGTTTCAGTGTAATATGGAGGTGGATGGGGCAATATGACTTTTGCTTTGTCTGTCTGTCTGTTTTAAGTCAGTTTAGTCATCTGATAATGGTCATATGTTGGATTATAATTCACACACTGTTCAAGATAATTCATTGACACTTTGTGCAATTTTAAAACAAGTAGTTTGGTGTATTTTGATACCTGGAATTTTCTTTATATAACATTTATAGCTCACCTGGCCAAATGTGAGCTTTAATATCATGGCTATGCATCTGTTATCCATCTATCCAGCATTTTCTTTTTTCAGCTTTTCAAAGACTACTGGGTCAGTTTTTCATCATATTTGGCAAAAATGTTCCCAAGGACATGCTCTACTGAAATCATATTCAGGGTGCTTATTATTTATGTCACAATAGAAACTAAGCATGGCATAAGTAACATAAAGATGGAGGGCAATCGGCCATAAGGTACTGGCAAACATTTTCATTTCAGACTCACAAACCAAACAATGTATTTTAGCCAAACTAGATGTACATGACATACAGTTTGGGTAGAAGTGCCTTTTATTACATTAAATTTTTTGCATTCAGTGTTTTTTATTTTTATTTTAAATTTGAAATGAAGACAATAGTTTTCCCACACAGACCAAAATCTAGGCCAATTTAAATACATGTACATGTAGTATGTAAATAGCAACTATACATGCTGTTGTGATAATGAATATCATAGTGAATTATTTAGTGAGATGTGTTTGTTGACAATGGAATATAGATTAAAGAGGGACTACCATTTTGTATGTGTAATTTGTGTTTTCTAACATGATGTGACTGATACATAAATTTTCTAACATTTGACCTATATTCAAATTCAATGATTTTCCATATAAATGTACAGTACTTAATGCAGTATGATCAGTCTTCATACATGTAAGTTGTCATTTGTCAGTTTACAGGTGTATATCCATACATGCCAACCATTACGCCTTTGGCCTAATCATTAAGCTTTTTTTCCACTAAATTACTCCTTAAGCATAAATGTACATGGATTACGCTTTTTCGGTATATGCCCCTCCCAAAAATGAATTTGTTTTTTTCATTTTTATTAACATCCCACTAAATGCACAAAACTTATTCTAGAAAATATGGTTTCTGAGTAACTATGACATAAAAGTACACTTTTCTGTAGACTAGCGGTGACTTTCCTTAGTGTTATGTTCTATTATAACAGCTGCCCTATTTCCATGAAGACATCTGTTTCTATTTATAATAGCTGTCTGGCTTTGGACATAACAGACAGGTTTTCTAATTTTTTAATCATTGCTCACATATTCTTTGTTAAAAATGATATGTTGTACAAAAACATTTTGTAGGTATTTGGCAGTAAAAGTCGTCCTGTTTATTAAAGTTTGATGCTTTGCAGCTAAAATGTTTTTCAAATGATTTCACAGATGGATCAGAAATAAGAAAAAACCTCGGAAAAAACGACTCAGAGATGAATTCATGAATAACACAATACAATGCCATTCTAGGGCAGCTTCACACTCATTGCATGCTGTGTGGAAAGGATTTTAATATTGGTCATAGTGTAAAACAAAGACGCCTTGAATTAGCTCGTTTTGCTAACTCCAATACTAAGGTAACTTCTTTTTTACAGCAGAACTAAATTGTGGGGACAAATTTTATAAATCCAGGGTGTATTTTACTGAGCTTTTAATAGAATACTGACTACAATTAATGGTATAATACAGCTTTGTTCCTTTGTTCAAACTATGCTTCCTGACACGAAAATTTGCGGAAAATATGCATGTGTTTTGTACATATGCACATTGAATTTTATTATGTTATATGTGGATTACACTTTTTTTGCTCAGATTACTCCTTTTGTCCGTTTGGATTATGTTTTTTCCTCGCTAGTGGTTGGCATGTATGGTATATCAGACTAGTTTCAAACTTAGTCTTCATTTAATCAATTTCCCATTGTGTTAGAAAAATACTTCTTTTACTTCATGGCTTCATCATCATATGAGCTAACAGTAACCGTGTTATGGCTGGGGTGGGGGTTGGGATGCGGTGGCAAGTTTATCTTTTCTTTGTTTTCAGACACAATTTAGGAATTTAATGTTTTTTTGGACAACAAAAAAGTATTATATTTGCCACCCAAAAATATGCCACAAATTCAGTAGTTTTAAAAAACTTAGTCATTTAAGAGTGTTTACATAAGCAGAGGACCTGAGATGTATATCATTTCCATATGATTTGTTTTTAGCTTGTTATCTTGGCGAAGAATGGCCAAAATTGTCTGTTCAACTACACATGACCAAAGAAGTGTGTGAAAAATGTGCATGATGGGTTTTAATTGTTCATAGTTGATGAAAGTTTGAATTTCCAGCAATGATAAAGAAAATTATGCTAAACTTTTAGATAAATGAGACATTATAATGCATGTGTAACTATGGATAATTAAATTACTTTTAACACTGATTCAGCAGGGAACCAAATATCATATGGCATATTGTGGAATAATTAGTGGCAGTACTCTTTATAGTTTTGCATGGATTCCCCAACTTCTTTGGAGCTTTACTTCCATTCCATGAAAACAAACTATTAAATGTTTGCATGATGATTCTTTATGATTTAAAAAATTTCTGTGATGCTTTCCAAATGTGTGCTTCTAACTTGTGTGACTTTTGTTGATATTATCGCAGAGCGGCAGGGTTAACACAGTTTAATGGGGAAGATGAGCTGGAACGTCGTCGACGAGAGAGACGGGAAGCCAGGATAAGGCAAGAGGAACAATATTTTCAAGCAGAGGCTACTGTTTTTGTACATGTTACATACAAGTCTGGGGAAATTGTTTTGTTCTTCATTGATCTCACAGCTTGTAAGAATAAGTGATCTTGTAGAAGCAACTCAAAATATATTAATATAATTTTGTTTCTTTATATGAATAGTGGGGAAGAAAAAAAAAGAAACAAAACCTCCGTGTCATAAAGCATAGCAAGACAAAGATGGAACACTGATGCAAGATAATGTTAAAAGGGCTGTATACATATTTGTAATGAATTTAACAATGCAAGGTTCAATGAAAACTAGGTTATACATGCTTAGGTTTGATAAGTTAAGAACATTTCTGGTTATTATATATTTCTAAAGTGTATAATAAAGAGATCTTGTATTGAGAAAATTTGAAAAATGAGCCTATTAAGACTGAAAAAGTAATCTACATTTATCTTTGTCTTTTGGTGAATGTAAATATTGATCTGTGCATATAAGCTCCTGGACCACTGGTAAAGCCATGAACTGGACTGAAATATGTCATGTATAGCCTTAAGAATAGTTGGTTTAGGCATTTACCTGTAGAATACTTGTGGTCTATATAAGTTCTTGACTAACAGGAAAAGGAATGCACATGATTTTGTTTTGTATGTTGTTTTGTTTCTATTAAAATTCCATCTCTTCGAGATAATCCTTTCATATACTTCTTACAGGCAAACACTAATGATGTTTATTTTCAATGTTCTGGCATATTCCTCTCCAGTGGGTTAAATTTTTCCTATCTTCATGATACTAAAACTTAGCTACAATTAATTTCACAATTGTAATTTGCAAAAAGCACCTAATTGTTTATGATTTATTGAAGGTAGGTGGTTTTGTATACATTTTTCTATGTCCAAATTCAATACAAACATGTCATCAGCCCCTTTGAGATGCAGTGTGATATCAAACCATTGGATGACACAGATTTGTATGGTTTTAAAAAGAGATTTTTTTTTTTGTTTTAATTGTTGAATAGTTTAAACTATGCCATCAGCTGAAATTCTTTCAATTTGTTTTCATTTTAGAGACCCAATAAAAAGACAGTTTTATATTTATTTTTTTTAAATACTAGCATTTGATCCAAGTCCTAATGGCTGCAGTTTAAAAGTACTGTAGGAGACAATTTGTTGTTTCCTCTTGGTAGATAAATTGCAGGAGCACTTATTCAGACAAACTGCTTTCATAAGGTAATGTGAAAATCTTCATTTCTGTCACTTTCAACCTTTAATCATACAATTTCATCTTTTACTTATGATACATTTCTTTCATTGCCTATTTTCTGTTAAATTCCTTGGCATTACTTAATTTCTTTTCACTACACAGAACATAAATTTAACTTCTTTTTAAGTGATGCTTGACTCTATTCTTTTTTAACTATTCAAATGTCAATTTTGCATGGGTTTTCAACTCAGTTTAATTCTAATAAATAGGTTTTAACCATGATGACATTACAAACTTTTTGAACTTCTTTATATTAGACATGTTAAAGTCAATAAAAGTTAATTGATAAAAAAAGTTATCAGTTTTCATATCTAAATGAAAATGAAGTTGACAATAATACAACTAGCAGCTTCATACAGATACATTAACATTCTTCAAACCTGTGTGTTTCCAAATTTAAAGCTGTTGATTGTTATATTAAATCAGAACATAATACTCAAAATACAAAGCATTGCATGAAGTGAAGAAAGAAAGAAATGTGTGTGTTTACTTTTGATTCCATTTGCCTCTGGCCATTAATATAGAGAAATGCATGGAACCTGCAGTGAAATTTAATCATAATTTCTAGTGTGAAAATAACCAGTCTGATTTGACTCCTTCCCTTTCATTTTCATGCCGTCTAGGGGTATGAATAGATAATGATTCAAAATTTGAGCAGGATTGAACATTTTTTAAGCCATTTAGTTGATAAGATGAAAATTGGAGCTTGTGTAAGAATAGCAACTAATGCCATGACCCTTTGTGATTGCAGATCTGGTGAGATAGAATCTACTGCAGCGGAGGAGGATAGTTCTTTCACCAGTCGTCGCAGTCGTCGACAGCAAGAAGAAGATTCTTACGAGGTAGAATGTCATTTGAAATAAAGTATAGCATTGAATTGCATGATGAAAAGGGTTTCTTTGTGGAGACCAGTAATGAAAACGTTGATTTTGTGATTTTTATTGTCAATAAATAGATAATCTTAATTGCATAAATAGATACAGAATTTAATTGAATTATTTTCAACTTTGACTTCTGCATTAAAGTGTTTCTAAGAGAGTTTCTCAGTTCTGTTACATGTTGATACAGGTAGTTAAATAGGATTTATTTTCCCAGTGAAAATAGTTTGCAACTAATACACTTTTGACATATCTCTTGACCTAATAATGATGATGATCATCATGCCTTACTTTCATGATTAACCATCTTGTTATTGCAACTCCTCCAGAATGGATGGTATATGATCATGGGGTTTACACTAAAAGATTTATTATGCTGTCTAGTTAGTCCTAAACGATTATGGTGCCAATTTGACATACATTATGGCCACCATGGCCACCATTTTGAATATCATATTACTGCAACTCCTCCTGTTGTTAGTTTGTGTTGGCTTCCATTAGTCTCGAGAGACAATGGAAATGCGTCCATGAAAGGTGTCCCAGTTTGTAGTTGTGCAGCGTCTTTTGTGGCTATAAAGTCCCACACGGGAGTGGCAATCCTTGCTACAGTTACTGCACTTGAAGTTTGAGTCAGGTCTTGGTTGGAACTGCATCCTCTTCCTCTGAGAACTCCTCCTGAACAGAAAGATATATTGACATGTCTTTCACCAAAAGACTTTGTATGGTATCCAGTTGGTCCTGAATGAAACTACTGCTGTTATGACATCCGGTATGGCCACTGTGGCAGCCATCTTAAAAATTTTATCACATGTCTTCTGTGAATTTTTCACCAAAAGACTTCATTTGATGTGCAGTTGGTCCTGCATAAAAATAGGGCTGATCTGAAATCCAGTATTGACACCACACAGCAGCCATCTTGAAAAATTTTATCACTGCTCCTCTTGAATGGTTGGTTATATCAGCATGAAGTTTTACTAAAAGTCTTTTTATTATGTCCAGTTGATCGTAAGTGTAAATAGTGCTGATCTGAGATCCAGTATGGCCACTAAAATGGCCATCTTGAAAATCTTGTTTTCACCACTCCTCTTCAATGGAAAGTCAATTTGACATGGTGTCTAGTTGGTCCTAAATGCAAATAACTAACACTCAACATGGCCAGTGTGGTGACTGTTTTGAAAATAATATTATATCTTCTTCAAGATGGATGGTTATATCAACATGGGGTTTTCACCAGAAAATTTAACGTGATACCTAGTTGGTTCTAAATGAAAATCATGCCAGTTGTACATCCAAAATGGCTGGCTTGAAAATCTCATCACTACTCCCACAGAATGGATGATCATTTATAAAATGGAGTTTTCACCAAAAGACATCTAACAATGTATATTTTGTCCTTAATGACTATGATGTCAATCTGACATCTAATATGCTTACCACAGCAGCTAATTTGAAAATCTTTTTATCACTGAAGAATATCAGAAATGATTTTAACACTCAGCAGTAAAAAATAAATGGTCTTATCTTGAATTCCTGGAATTTTTTTCACTCAGTAAAGCAAGTTACTTCATGAGACTCTTGTTTAACACTTTCTGTTGTAGTTATGATCAGTTCTTGAAAAATTAATGCATTTCAGAAGAAATTACATTGGGAATATAGCACTCATGTGGGCAGGCTGTAAAAGATAGGTGAAATACAGATATCACTTTCCTGGCAGAGGCATTGGTGTCAGTATCAGCAATTTCAAGATTTTGTGCAAACACTGAGCATTAACATTTTTACATTAACCTGCATTATCTCAAATACTGATGCATTGACATTCATGAAACTGCATGGGTGTATTCAACTTCAAAATTACCATTTACAGAGATGAATGCCTATTCAAAAGTGATCTAAATTTTAAGTTCTAGTGACTACCTTGGGGTAGGTCATCAACAGGGCAGGCAAGATAACAATGTCCCTGGCAGATAAATAATAGTAATACTGTTTATAATTAACTTTGTAACTTCACCTATTTCAAGATAAACTTTTATGGCTCTTTTGAGCATTGTTATAGTATTAGATCACTATCTCATTTGTATATATTAATGTAATACAAGTAAGTTGGATCATTCACAAGCTCAGTGTAGGGGTAGACAGTTTTGTTTTTCAGATTGATTTTGTTTTGAGTTTTACAGCACAGCACAACATTACAAGTGGGATATTTAGTGTAGGGATAACATGAGTTAAGTGCCTTGCCCAAGGACACACAATGTTAGCTAATCCATGTTGATGCTGTGGTAGAATTTGAACCCATACCTTCATTGCAAGATTAGTATGCTAACTACCATGCCACAGCAGCTCCTATCTCCATTAGTTGTCTCTTACAGCATATAGGACAACACATCAGGCTAATTTACAACTCCAAGTTTGCAGGAGGATTGTTATCAAAAGAAAAATTTTATGTTTAAATCTGTTCTGAATAATGCATCTGTTATGAGTTTGTCTATGATAACTTCTTAATTACAGATGTGCTTCTGTATGGATTTAATCTTGAATTTAATTAAAGAATATTGTTTTAAAGAATACTAAAATGACTAACTAGTTTTTATTAAGTAAGCAAACATCACCTTTGTATCTAGAATGTCAGTAACTAAAATAATACGAATGACCAATATGCATTAAAAATAGTAAACAATAATGCAATGTGTTAAAACTTTTGATCATCTAAATACATTTATGATGTGTGCTTATACATGTATTTGAAGCCCTTATATACATGTTAATTGCATGATGAAGGCAGTTTAACAGTTAGTTCATGAAGTAACAGGTTTTGGCATTTGGGATGTGTTGTGAAGGATGTGTTACTCACATGCTCTGGTTACATGGTTACAGGACACTTCCTCATCTCGACCACGAAGGCGGAGAGGCTACGGCGAGGAGGTAACAACAGAAATATAAATGCTCCAAATATACATTAGCCATGCATCTAACCCACCTACTGTCATCACTGCTTTGTTGCTGCATATGCATTCCATATATGTATATATGTCTATATATTACTTATATTTCAACATATGTATCTTGCATTCCAAACCATTTTAGAAAGCATGTAAACATTAAACATATGAAAAAGACAACTAAAGGACCTTTAAAGGATTTTAAGAGTCTGTACAAAACTACAAATAATATTCTTTTGTTTTTAGTTAATCAATAACATTATTACCAAGCTGCAGAGATTGAATTCTTTAAAATTATTGTTTATAGCCTGCATTCTTTTCATCGTTAATTGTTGACTCAAACTTAACCTAGGCTGCTGATATCATACAAGGAGCTCATCTTTTTTATTGACAAAAGTTTTAGACAATACTTTAAGTTCAAACATTGTAATGTTCTTCTAAAAAAAAAATAGAAAAATGTAAAATTGTTTTAGTTGATAGTAAAAAAAGTTTTGTAAATTTAGGATTCTCGTCTAGAACATATTAGGTTTTGTTATTCAGAAAGAAATATTGTTTTTGTACAGTATACAAAAAGTTTTCATTGCTGTAAATAACAAGGAAGTAAATAGTTGCATGCTTAAAATTTACAGGCTACCATTAGTTATTAAACCAAACTTTCTGTTGGTCCAGTTTGCAACTAATTTCAGGATTATATATATATATATATATATATATATATATATGATACCAGTATTACATTAGAATTGAACTTGTTTATAAATTTTTCCTTCTGGTTATAGAATAAATAGTGTGATGCACAAAAGTGACTGATTTTGATCTTTTGAAAAATCTTATGCCATAGGTTTTGAAAAAATCATAGAAAGGTTTAAAGAGAAGAGACATTAAAAGTTTTAGACCTATAGTACAGAGTCTAAAACCATTATACAGAAAGTTTGGATATTTCATTAGTTTATGTAGTTACAGTTCATTAAAAAGTTACAGCATTATTATTGCACGACATGTGTATCAATATTTTGTTATTTCACTCTCTGTTGTGTCATATACTTTTTCCAAGCTAAAGCCCCAAATGGCATTTCATACATTATCCATTTTGATCCTTTTTTAGTTATTGATAGTGTCATTCTTCAGAACAGCTGTTTCACATTCTTCACCAAAAGAACAGCATTCAGATTTATCCTCCAATTTCCAAGTGTGGGATTCTGAGATTCACTTTCCCGTCATTCTTTATATTGTCATTTCATTGTTATTTCTTTTCATTTGCCAGCCATTGCACTTGCCCCCAAACAGTCCTTTTTTGAACAAGTTCTCTTTCTTTCTGCACTAGTTACTGTTCTTCTGTCCTATGCACCATTGCTTTGGCAGTGTGTCAGGCATGCCTGTCTTTTGTGCATCATTTATCATCTGTTGTCCTCAACATTTACTATTTTAAACTATTTTAAATATAATTTTTTATAAAAAAAAATTTAAAAAAATGGGGCAGCTTTTAGCCAAATTTGTATATAATGCATCCTGGCATATAGGGCTGTTAGGATTTTACAAATAGTACTGACCACCCCCAACAAAATATGAACATTGTTACAAAAGAAAAAAACCCACAAAGTTTAAATGATGACTTGTCAAAAATGCTGAATAGAATATGACCACATTTGACAGCAGCTTAGCAAAAAGGGCTTTCAGTTTCATATGCCAGACTACCATCAAAAATGGCTTCCATTAGTTAAAGAAGGAAAAACCTTGTAACAACTTCTTAAAAGACTGCTGACAGACTTTGACCAAAAGTGTTCTTGCATGAAAGTCTATTATCATTTGTACAAATGACAGTCTGTCTTAAATATGATTACCATTGCTAAAAATAGAAACACCTTTATATCCCATAAAGCAATGAAACTGAACTTTATCAAATTTGTCAGATGGTATCTGGCATTAATTAAGGGCTTAAAGATTTAAAGAAATGCTAATTTGCCAGCAAATATGTCTGCAAAAATTCTTTCAGTTACATTTTATCACAATCTGCTCAACAGAATATCACCAAATTTGATAGAAGTTTTTCTGGCTTGAAAGGCTTTCAGATTAGTGCAAACCATTCCAATACACCATCAGATATGACAGCCACTACAGGAAGTAACAAATCTTATCAACTTTTTTTAAACCTGCTCTGCACATTTTGACCAAATTTGACACAAAGTGTCCTAGCATAAATGCCTTTGAAATTTATACAAATCATGAGGATTTGTGGTGTGATTTTAAATAATTTCACCACAAAAAAAACCCACTTAACAGAAGTTGACCAGCTTCAACAGAAGCATAATGCATTCTGGCATTGATGTCAGTATATCAGATAGGGAGGATGCTGACAAAATAGAGAAACCTTGAAACACTTGTTCCTATCATATGCAATCAACAGAATTTAAAGAACATTATATTTGCATAGTAGATTCTTTGTGCCAATTTCAGGTTCATTAGCAGTCCATATCCTTGTTTCAATGTGAACATACCAGATCTCATCACACCAATCAGTGTGTCAAGTTCTCTGTCCTTGATCTTGTTAGAAGAAACAGTATTGCACCAATGATATTTTTCCTTATATCTTTGAAACTAGTATTTTCTCCTACTAATCACCAGCATTTTGCATGACAACTCTTTGTGCACAATCACAATATCTTTTCACATCCCTAGTGACTGATTTACAGTATAGAGAAAAAAATTGCCTCTTTCCTAATTCTCCTATTTGCCTCTGTTCATTAGAGAAATTTCTGACCCCCCAAAACTTTCATTTTCTCTGTATAATTCTCAATTGCACAATTTTGTGATAATGATTTAAATGTCCAGAAACCAGAATTTGTATTTATTCATTAAATATTGCCCTACATGTTGATTCACAATTTCAGAAGTGAGCACATCCAGTAGACTACAACACAGGTCATAACTAATATCAAGATCTTTTATTTCTTCAGTAGTTCCATTTTCCAGTATCAGAAACTCATTAGAATATTTTTTAGACAAAGAATTTTCATTTCTTGTACATTTTTTTATTTTTTGAAGTATTAATTATTGCTTTTAAAACAATACATTATTTTGTTTATTTTAAATAAGGGGATGGTGTACACAATTACAAAGAAACATGTCTTAATGGAAATTCCCAAATAAATGAGACCTTCTCATAAAGGGCAACATTTACAAATTACCTTTCTCTTAATTTATGATAAACTTTCACTTTTATTTAAAGAACATATGTTCACAAAGGACAAACTTTGTTTTATTCCCAGCCTGTCCTCTTCAGACAGGATCATCATATTTCAGTCCAATCTTTAGTTTTGTGTATGCAATTTTCATGTCACATGTTTTGCAAAGCATGAAATAAAACCCAGTGGCAAAGGCAGTTGATCATATATTTGCTGCCATATTAGGCGTAAATGCTTGGCCTTTGTCTTGCCAAATATTTTGACTATGCAGCTGCCATAATTCAGTCACTGTTGCTGTTTGAAAACTCAGTATCTTGCGGAAAACTTAATGCTTAAAGATTCATTTTCTTATTACATAATTTTGAAGCATTGATCTTGAAATATATATATATATATATATATATATATATATATATATATATATATATATATATATATATACACACACACACACACACATACATACATGCATACATACATACATATATATATATATAAGGCTGTTTAACATGTATATGATATATACTGAAAAATATTGAAGGTTAAAACATAATAGTATATAATCTTAAATTTGGTTTAAAGATATGAATGTTAAGGATTTTTACACATTTAATATTACCTAATTGATCACTAAATTTGCAAGAAATGGAATAAATTATTACATGCTCATGATTCCTTTAGAGATTATTATTGATTTGTTGGCATGTTGCATGATTTGTAATCATTATGCAGAACTGGCATGTATGTAATTGAATTTTACACAATATCAGATTGAATTTTACTTTGTCATTGAGCCAATATGGAGTTTTCACTATTCCAAAATAAGTTAAATTTCAAAATTTTGTAATAAATCATATTATAAAACAATTCTAGATGTTTAATTTGTGAATATGCATTTTATTAACCAGTAAACCATCATATAGACCTCTGTTTCACATCAGTTGGTATGAACTTTTTACTAATTCATAAAATTTCATCAAATCAGAGGCACATAATTGTATGGTGTACTTATTGGCAAATGTTTTGTCCAAGATAATACATTTAAAGAAATTTCCACATGGTTTGCAACTCTGGTAGACCAGTAGTTGAAACCGAAAATCTTGCAGAAATTTAGGAGTTAAACATTTATTTTATTGATTGTATTTTTAACAGCAAATTATGATAGGTCAATTAGAATACTAATTGTATTTTCAACAGCAGGTGATGATTGGTCAGTTTGATGGGTTTTCTTTTAACAGCACTTTCTGCACATTATTATGTTTATAAATTATTGGTTATATCATATGAAGAAATTGGGAGCTGACCAACTTGGACAGAAGCATCCTGGCAATATACAACAAAATGATGCTATTGCTCCATTAAATTTGGAGGAAGGTACAGAAGATTGTGAAATCTTGAAACAGTTGTTTTCTCAACATATCAGTCAACAACATCGGATGAAATTTTATGATAAAGTATCCAATTGACTCAGATTTCTTTCCTAACGGTTGTTTCATTTAACAGTCAGCCAGATGAGTAATTGAAGGTACACTTACATATATTGTTTATAGATACTAGATAGATGGATGGGTAGATTGATATATAGTTAGAATAGATGGATAGGTGGAGATGGATGAATGGCTTCATAGGGAAGAAAGAAACATGGGTGGATAGAAAGATGAATATGGTAAGTAGAAAATAGATTGATATTGTAAGAGTTGCATAGAAAAAGGTAGATAAATTTAAATAATTTAATATAATTAAAGCTGAAATATCTAGAGTCTAACTGACCTGTTGGCACAATAACCTGGTTGGTCATTTTGCAAAAGAAAACTGTCTCTGCATTGTTTCCAGTAAACTCAAGGATTTACCAGGTACATCCCCACCTAGTGAGACCCAAATCACTTGGCTGTACATATGATTTTTGTTCATTTCACCAAAAGAATATGTATTATGGATTTTATTTTATGTCAGTCTTAGTTGTATATTTTTTTAACAAGAAACAAAACACTTAAGATTCTGTGAAAGAGAGAGAGAGAGAGAGAGAGAGAGAGAGAGAGAGAGAGAGAGAGAGAGAGAGAGAGAGAGAGAGAGAGAGAGAGAGAGAGAGAGAGAGATATGTAACTTTTAAAGGACATTATGGATTGAGATAAAATTAACATGTTTTAAATTAAGGGGATCTATGTCAAGTATAATTTTCACCTTTTCCGCAGCAAAATTTTATGGTGTTATAATCCCAGTTTCATGTAGACTTTCATGCATGTTTTATTTTTCACTCATTACCATTTGAATGATCTTATCCATTGTAAACAAATTTGGTATTAACATTTGCTTTAAGAAAACCAGGGTGAAATTCAATTTTCTGTATTTTCTGGCAGAAGTTCAGAGGGTAATGGCTCCAGTTTGTCTTAAAACTTTGTATATTAATTTTATTTCTGCTTAGCAATTATAGAGAGGATTTCATATATTGTAATATAAAAAAATGAAAAAATGAAAAAATTATAAAAAAATCAAGCCTATCAATTTTAGAGTCAGATAGTAAAAGGGTTTGCTTTTATTTCAGTAGTTTTGATTTTCAGTGAGCATAAGTACTAATCTTCAGCAACTATTTTTAATAAATATGTCAATGAAGTTATCCACAAGAAAGGATGTCATGTGTAGTATACTTATAAATTGAAATGACACCAAGCTTCATAAGGTTTTTTTTTCTTTAAAGGTTAAAATAGTTAAGCAGTCAAGTTTGTTTTATTTCAGGATTCCACTCCAGTATCAGCACCTGCATCTGCACCTGAACCTGTAGCACAGGTTTGTTCATCTCTTTTCTAAGTTAGTCTGATGTTTATTTGGCAAGTCCAGTGCATAAAGTTTCATTGGGTTGACTTAACTATTAAATAAACCAAAGTAACTTTAGATTTTAAAATGTATATTCATTATAGAAATGTGCATTTGTCAAAATAAAAATGGTTCTGAGCTATATCCAATATATACATTATGGCAGCCATCTTAAAAATCTTTTCACAACTCAGCTTGGAAAAAAGTCATATTTACAGTTTTCACCAGCAAAGGTATAATGATGTCCAGTTGGCTTAAGTGAATGGTACAAACTGACATACAATATGGCCACCACAGCAGCCATCTTGAAAAATGTGTTATTACTTCTCCTCAATGGAAGTGATATTTTTGGAAATTTTTTTTTTATCTCTGCTCTTCTCCAAATGGATGACTATACCAACACAAGGTTTTCACCCAAAGACTTCTTATGATACCTATTTGGTCCTGAATAAAAATTGAACCAGTCATATATCCAATATAGCAGCCACACCAATTGTATTAAAAATCTTTTGACTCAGGCCCTTAAATTGATGATCATTGTCATGGGGATTTCCCCAAGTCCTTGTTGAAAATGGGTGCTAGTTATACATCCAAAATGACTGACAAGATGACTGAAATGGATGATCATTGTGACATGGGTTTATCACCAAAAGACTTATAATGTCTGCTATGTCCTAAATAAAGTTAGTGCCAAGCTGACATCCAATTTGTGTACCATAGTAAATAATTTGACGATATTGCTGTTGCTGAAGAATATCAGAGATGGTTTCAACACAAGACCGTTAAAAGGATGAAATCATCTCATCATGAATTCCTTAAAAATTCTATTCTCAGTGGAGCATCAGTTCCTTAAAGGTACTCATATTTTGGTTGCTAGGTTAAAAAAACTGCTTTTGCCAACATGATTGCTGCTTGTATGCATGTATGTGTGTGTGTGTGTGTGTGAGTATATATATATACACACACACACACACACACACACACACAGAGCTCCCTCAATAACTCATGAACAACAATGTCCAGAAACATAGACCACACTATAAGCAATGGCACAAGTTAGCGAGGGACCTCCAAAAGTTGAAAAAATTTGCTTAGACATCAAGAAAACAGCAGTGGGTGGTTGGTTGGAGTTAGGGAACTGGGAGGTTTAATGACTGAATGTTCATTTTACAATCATGTAATTTTTGACAATGCACTTTTACTAATGAAGTTGTTCATATTTCTGCTTAAATAATATTTATTTTCAAAATGTCCATTATGTGAAAGCTCGTCTTAACTGGTTTCAGCAACCATCACATGTACGAGAAAATGTGCATTATGTCACTGCTTTTTGTTGTTTTCTTGACAAGAGTGGTTCCCGGGGTGGTGTTTAATAGTATCCTGCCAAATCGGGAGGCGAAAGAGCGGGGAACTAGACTAATAGTCAATACACCACCAAACAAAATTTCTTTTTTTTCCAAAACAAGCAGAATTTATTTTGTGACACATTTATCTATGTTGAATCTCAAGTTTTGTATTGTTCAGTTAGTACAGTATTAATGTCATGATTTCACTGGAAGTAATAATGAAACTTCTTATCATCCTTGAGGATAACTCTTAAGTGCCAGTTCAAGAATTAGGTGAAACTCACTTGCCCACCATGGTCCGTATCTGTGAAACCAAGCTCATTATTTTATGAAGTGTTCATTTCGCTTGGTTACCTTGCTGTTTGATCAGTTACCAATGAGTCAGTTATTTTAAAGTAGTTTATGTTACATACACAGTAACATTTATAACAGTGATTGATCAAATAAATCAAGCTCATCAGATTTATGACCAGGGCTGCTAGATTTTAAGCTTGTAGGATTTTCGTGCATTTTAACTTTTCTTTTATTCCAGCTTCTTTATTTGATTCAAAATACATAATTAATGGGATAATACAAAGGAGGTCAGCTTTTAATTTAGTGCAGCAATACAACAAATACTTCGGCAAGTCAGTCCCTGATAAGGTTCTCAGAGAAATGCACGCAGACATAGCTGTCAGGGTAGATTGACACATTTTACGTTAAATTTAAGAGGACACATTGCATTTATGAAGTTTACACTTAAAAGAAACTAAATGATAGAACTAGAACATAAATTTTAATTGATAACAAATTATTTCATGTGTGTTTATTTATTATAGTACTGCTTCCACAAGGTGCATGTGACATTTTCATTGATTGAAATTACCTTACATATCATTAATTGCAGTGTGTGACCATTAGAAAAGAAAATGTAAAAAATTGTATGACTTGTTTTTAAATTTGATATTTCATAATGTTGATAAAAATTTAAGGTCCTATCTACCATTTCAACGATGAAACGAATAAATATCTGTTTCTGTTACTATTTTTGATCTTGATTTTCTTCATGTTCAATAAATAAAGATCAATTTATTTGGCTATTTTCTGGTTTTAAAAATGGGATCCACAACTGACGCCGCATTATAAGCAGGTTTGCGAGTTATGGTGTGAGTTACTGAGGGCATAGTGTGTGTGTGTGTGTATGTATGTATATATATATATATATATATATATATATATATATATATTTTGTGTGTGGTAAAATGTATGATTTATGACAAGGCTTTTTAATTCTTTAATACATCTTCTATGTTGCATGCAATAGATCAACAATGGCAATCTCATTTTGTTGAAACCTATTGACTTTGAGGTTGAAAGTTCAAAGTCTTTTATGGAAAGAAGGAAATGGTTTCTGCACAGTAATTCTGCATTACATTTCTAAAAGAAATGACTGGCATGCAATCTGAGTTAGGAAGAATATGAATTTTGGCTTAAAAATGGCATAGGTCAACAGTCAAAGTCACTAAGACAAAGAAATGATTTATGCAATAAAAAGGGCCTGCTTGTAATATAAGGAAGAGGCTTATCGATTATGGGGGATCAAAAAGTCAGTGATCAGAGTTATTGTGGCTGAACAAAAAAGAATGGGTTTTTGTAGAATAACTTTGTTCAAGAGTAAGTTTGTGGACCAAACTTTGTGGATAGCTTGCAGTATAATAAAGAGACCAAAGATTCTGAGGTCTAAAGGTCAGGTCAAAATCATAGTGAGTCTAATCCAGAAATAATAATTTCTTAATTATATGCAGTTACTCACACCATGGATAAACTGAAAGCCCTCCCATTGCCATGGGTAATAAAATTATGTGACATTCATTTGTATAAGAATGTGTTGCACTCTTTGAACATAATGCTTGGATTGTATTTGGAATGCAGATGTGAAAAACATTCAGGCTATCTGCTGCTATTTCCAAGATGCAATTTTGCTTTTTTTGCCAAAATATGCCAGCTGTCACATCTAATTGTAGGAAGATACTTCTGCTGAGGACAGAAGAAGCCAGAAAGAGGAAGAGGAAAGGAAACGATTGGAAAAGGAAAGGAGGCAGCAGGAGGAAGAAGAAGAGGCCCAACGTCAGGCTGAGGCAGAAGAAGAACGTCGCAAGCAGGAGGAGGAAGCAAGACGTCGACGCCAGGAAGAAGAACGCAAGAGGGTAGAAGAAGAGAGACGTAGACGAGTAAGATTTACTCTTTAATTTTTGTGCTCCTTGTGCTAATCTAACTCTTAGAACTCTTAGGACAATAGGAGATGTTTGTACATGTATATTTAAAGGATTTAATAGCACATCACCACAATTCTTGCTGTATAACTGCCCATTATGTTTAGTTATCCCTGAACAAGACATACAAAGGATAAAATCCTTAAAATACATAGTCAGATATTTTTTTAATATAAACTACACCCTTTTACAACACAACATGGGTAATTTTACCAAATTTCATTTTGCTTGCATTTCATTAGTGTGTCATTTACACTTGGAATCATTTCTTTTGTGATCTCTTAGCATTGTTGTGCATTACATCCATTCATGTTTGCATTTCATCATCTCATCATTTTTCATGCATGCCTCTACCAAGAACAATGTCAGGTTGTAAGAATCTGATATTCTATTATCATTTGAAAGGCATTTCAAATGTGGAAATTTAATGGCGGCTTGAAAATTGATTTTCATTTCATGAAATGCACTCATTTTGTTCCTTTTCATTATCATTTTACATTATGCATTATTTATATTTGCACCATCTGTTTTTATCAGAATGTATTAACATTTTGTATGTGTTCATTCTGCATTCCATTTTCAAGTATGATAATTCTTCGTTTTTTTGTTTCACTGGTAAAATTACCCATATCAGTGTCTGTAAGAAGTCCAAGACCTTTTCATCTTTAACATTATCACAGAACTCACAAGTTTTGTCATTGATTTTCTTGTCTTTTCATAAAAATGATTGTGTGCATGTTCTTTTGCTTCAACATTACCAGAAGTTCTCACCCAATAAATATAATTCTGTTTGCTTTTTTCTGTGCTTTGTACCTGTTTGAATCAATGATTTGTTTTGGTTCCTTCCCAGTTTGAAATTCATTGGGTGGGAAGATAGGTATCACTATATCTGTCCAGTCTGCCTGTCTTTCAGTCTTTGTATGGATAGTTTCATTGTCAGAGTATTACTCTCAAACCATTCCAAGTATTTCAACCACACTTGGAACATATATCAGAATGACTATTTTCTGCATTCAGTTATTAGTACACCTAGCTGTAAAGCTCACAAGTGAGCTTAGGGTATAGCCCTGTGTCCATTATTAAACATCATCCATCGGTTGCCAGTTTCTCTGGATATAATATTTCAGAATCAGTTTCATTCAAACTTGGAATATGGGTTTATATCATCAAAATCTAGGGTTAAGTCAGTACTGATTGAGATGTATGCATATTAATGAGAGGATGTTGAATCTTATTGGCTAGCTTGTTACCATGCTTCTTCCATAAATCTTATCAAACTTATCATCAGATGAGTTCAAGAACAGGTTAGGTCAACATATATTAATGAGTTGATCTTGCATCCAGTTGGCTGAGCTTATTGTTGCTGAGTCTTTATTTCTACCGCCTATTGATCAAACATGGAATATATGCTTCTATCATCAAGATTTCAGACAAGTTTAATAATGAGCGAGATACACCCAAATTAATGATGTGATCCTGTGTCGGATTTGTTGAGTTGTTATACTGTGGAAACTGTTTTTCATTTCTGATTTAGAAAAAAACTTGTAATATTAACTTGTATCATCAAGATCTTGAGTGAGTTTGATTATGTGCATGATATTAATGTGGTGATCATGTATCTGATTGGATGTGCCTGTTAATGGGAGCCATATAGTATGCTGCCATATACTGTTCATGCATATTGCTTAGAATTTTACAACCGTGTACTACTGAAGTGGGACTATACTTGCCTTCTAACTATGTTATAATGATGGACCTTGTAGTGAGGGAGCACTGTATACAAATTGACAGTGCTGGTCTGTTGGGTAGCTTTAGTACTTGCCATTGCATTGGGTTTTGAATATGTAACTCTAGATGAATCATATTTGGAATTTAATAATTACAAGCAAATGGTCTAAATGTTTGTTCCTTGATTTCCTTTTTAAGATAATTCATCTGTCTTTGAAGTTACATTTGCATGCATTATACAGTAGACAATATGCTAGATTTTACTGTTATGAATGTCCTTGTTGATGTGATTTCTCAAATACCATATGACAACTGAAAATAGATCCAGAACTGATTTGTGCATGTGTGTGCTGTTCATTTTGATTACAATGCATGGTAGTGCATGGTCTTGTTTTTATTCTCTTGCATGCAGAGTGATACACCAAAATTTGAAAATGTAGGAAAATTGTCTAATGGAGACTCAACATGTGATAGAACAAGTCCAGGTCCAGAGGTGCACAGATTATCACCAGAAAAATTAAAAATTTGGAGTGAAGGGAACGATGGAAAAGGAGAGGGCGGAAAACAAATATATGTAGACCGAGGGCAAGAAACACAAGTAAGGGTCAAAGAAAAGCTGGAAAAATTTGAACAAATTAAAAATGAACCTGTTGAGGTCATGCGAACTGTTGACCAGCCTATCCTGCAGGGTCAGCTGAGAGACAGACTTCAGAAGTTTGAGCGAGATGTAGAAGATTGGATTGGTGAGATGGAGGGATCTTCGCAAAAGAATTATTTCAGAAGAGTGAGTATAAATATATATTTTAGCTCTACTGGTCATACTGAAAGAGCTTATGGATGGTGTGTTGTCCGTTGTTCATCTATCCATTTGCACAAGTTTTTATCTCTATTCTTCCTAAAGTACTTTAAGGATTGCCATGAAACTTGACATTCACATTCATCTCATACTGCTCACACATGCAGTATGGTTGCAATGGGAGCCATATTGAATATTTTATTATTGGAGTGCTAGTTATTGTCATTGTTTACTTCATGCAAGCACCTTTTGGCACTCAACCACATTCACATACAGTCACCTTTTGGCACTTTACCTGATTCGCATACAAGCACCTTTTGGCAACTCTGTAAACAGCAGCCATTTTTTTGGCAACTCTGTAAACAGCAGCCATTTTGAGCAGTGCCACCTTCGGGGAAAACCCCCTATTAGATACTACATTCATTGGTGAGAATGACCATTACATCAGATCATGTGGTCACTGTTGATGTTTTGGTTGAAATCTGCTATTTAAAGTAAGTATGTCATAACTCTGTTGTATTCTACATTGGACAAAATGGGAGTCACTGATATTGTTCAGCACTTGCTAGAGTTGAATCACAACTATGAAAGCTTCAATAACTTAGGTGAAGGCTCTTATACTGCTGCAGGAAGCCATTAGTTTTTATAAATTATCAAATTCAACTGATTTAGTGATGTAAATGCAGGCAAAGAACTTGTAAATTTAGAGTATAAGAAATTGCTGGTACGATTAATCATGCAGCTTCACTGACTTAATAGTGAATGAGTTCTCTCAAGATTTTTAAGCACATACAAAATTCTTTTGTGAAAAATAATTATACAGTTATAATGACCATATTTTACTCTTAAATCTTTCATTACATAATACAAGTGTACAAAAAACGTAAAATGGTTAAAATTGCTGTTAAGCTTAACATACACTTCACTGCTTAGTACACCTATGCGTAGTGCACTGTACTGGGTAACTTTGCTACATGGAAGGGCTAAAAAGCCATTTACACAATATAAAATAGATGGATGATGGACAGGTGGACCATCACTTATTTGCTAATCCACCCAATACTTGTGTATTGCTAGCCGGACTGCCTTACAGGTGAACTGTGTATGTAATATATTATAGCATAAGAAGAACTAATAGCAGTACTCTTAAACTCTTTAATACAACTGCACCACTCCCTCGATAACTCGCGCCTGGATAACTCGTGAACCCGTTTATAATGCGATGTCCGGCATGGCTCCCGATTTTTTTTCAAAGAAAATATATTTTAAAATGTGTTAAAGGGGGAAAAAAAATTCACGATAAGAATTAGTATATTGAACCTTTTTACATACTGTATATTATGTAAATTTTCGTACACAAAATTTTTTTATAAATCATTAATTTTTGTAAAAACAAAATTGGAATACGGTATTTTCGATCTTTTTTGCAAACGTAAGTAAATCTTCTTAGCAAAAATTTTATGTCCGATAACTTAACCAATTTCTCAAATACAAAGACATCTATACAAATAATTATGATACATTTAAATAATTATTATTTGGAAAACTGGATTGTGTGCGAAAAATTAAAAGTTACGAAAAAATACATGAAATACGGTAGCTCATTATATCATCGGAAATGGTGATTATTGCCGTAAAGAAAAAATCTATATCATGAAATTTTCAAGTTCTAATTAGATGTCTCAAATTATGTTTGGGGATTTTTGAGAGAAAAAGTTGTTAATACTCTGTAAATAATCAGTCTGGCGAAACAGGATCAACGAAATATTATGCTAAGAGTGGCAACAGATAATAAAATAAACACCACTTAAATGTCTTGCTAGGTGAAATTCACGTTCTAATCCTTAATTTCGCTTCAGTGTAAACACTAGAATTGCAACATATTCTCTTCTATGAAAATAGTCAATCGTCCATCACATCGAAACCCGTGAGTACTTCGGTGAGAACCTAAATAAATGCCTGCTTTGTTTTGATCAACAACTCGGTGAAGTGTTTGTTGCATTAAACAAAAATCAATTAAAAGACACCTGTGTTGTTTTATCACTTTGAATATGTCTTTTGTATCAAATTAGGTAAGGGAAGTACAATAAAAAAAAATCAAAGGCAGCATGCCGATAGCAGCACAAGTTCTTGAGGTCATTACCGTTTTCAAAATTCATTTTATTTGACCAGTCGAAAATGGTTTCACATTTTTGTGTGATATATTTAAAATATTTTTATCACTTTTGGAGATCCCAGCGCCGATATAGAATAAAACAAAATTCATTGTCGGGAAAATACGCTCAGCGAATCAGGAAGCCGCATGTAATTATCCAAACCAGCTCAGAGAGAAAATCACCCGTGAACAAATATACGGAAGCGGCAGAGAAATCAAAGAGTTAAAAAAAAATGAGCAGATGTTTTGAAAATGTGAAGTGATATTTGTCAAAAGTGTCACAAACTGCAAGTATTATCGTGTTCTAATTTACGTTATTTTAAATTTGTAGACCCATTTAATTGATGTCGGTAATGGCTAACCTTTGTAAAAAAAATCATTTTACTTCTACCGCAATCAAATCAACCTGTCGTTAGATCGACATTGTTTTTTTTTAAATGGGTGTCGATCTCGTGTATAAAAAAATCTACTTTGGATCAAACAAGAATTTATCCAATTTAACACAATCATTTGTGACGTAGTACACAACGTGCGAAATCATACATTTGTTAAGCCAATTGAAAACGTGTAGATTATTGTTTTGATGATCTCAATATCGTGTAAGTTATCCTGAAATTAATGTTACTCTGTGATGACAAAAGTAAACAAAGTACACCGCTATGAAGAAATATTTAATCATAGTTAATCATAGCACGATTTTGAGTATTCAATACTAACATGCCAAACCAACCCACCCACCCCATTTGCTTGTGTACGTCGATCCGTTTGTTTTGTTCTTTGTTATAGGTCCCTCGATAACTCGCGCTCTCGCTTATAACGCGGTTGATGTTTTTGGACCCCGTTGTGCCTGAGTTATCGAAGAAGTGGTGTAGTTAGCATTTATAACACATTACATAAGTATACATTTTTGGTATTCCTTGGGTCTCACCCTCCACTGCATGATGATAGTGTAGTAAGATGGTTGAGAAGCAAGCAGTATCTATGAGGCGGAATCACCAGTATGACTGATGTCAGGGCTGAATGGCCAGCATGCCCTTATGTATGAGGTGGAATCACCAGTATGCCTTATAGCAGGTCCCTATCTGAGGCAGAATTGCCAGTATGACTGATGTCAGGTCCCTATCTGATGCAGAATCGCCAGTATGACTGATGTCAAGGCAGAATTGCCAATCTTTGACTGATTGACCTAACTGTTAAGGCAGAATTGCCACTGTATTAAGGCAGAGTCTCCCTAACTTGTTATGTCTGTAAGTCGAGTGGATTGGGGACAGAATGACCAAACGATTCTGCATGCCAAGAATGGAACCAGTAGTATGCACCGGAGATCCCCAAGGAACGAATATGTATGGACAAGGACAACTTGCAGTTCTGTTAAAATAATTACAAAATATAACACAATGAAAACAATTAAGAAATTGAAACATGAATCATTGCCATATTACGACCCATACAACTGTGAAACACCATATGTAGATATCTCTGTAAGGACCAGTGCCAAGGTGTTAATGTTAAGGGATCTATGGCTACAAACATTATTAATGTAATAACAAGACTAAAATGACAGTAAACCTAGACTGTATTTGTAAGATAAGCAATACTGTGATGTGAGAATCTGAAACAGGAACTATAACCATGTAGTTAAGCCCTGTGATATCCACAGCTTGTTCCCTGTTAGGTCAATGAATAAGTAATCTAGACTGTATTTGTAAGGTAAGCAATGCGTGATGTGAGAATCTGAAAGAGTGATATATTATAAAACAAAACTATAAAATATCCATGACTTGTTCCCCATTGGGTCAATGAATAAGTAATGTAGTCTGTATTTGTAAGGTAAGCAATGCTGTGATGTGAGAAATCTGAAAGACAGTCATATATGAGTAAACAAAACTATAAACATGAATGTTCAGCACTTGAATGTCCCTGGGCTTAATTGTTCCCCGTAAAGTACAATACATGACTGCAATTTAAGTTGTATGCACAAAACGATTGCAGTACAGTCACTAAAGACCTAACAGATACACCAACCACATAATGTAAATATGGGGTGCAGGCCCTACTGGTGCTAAACGCCGCCCAATACCAATGAGTCTGATGATCCTGTTAAACATTGTGAATATCAGATGCGAACACAACTTACAGGGTGCATGAATCTGATGATCGCATTCCATAGAAAAACTGCAGAATTTCAAATGCAATGAAACTCTTGGCACAATACACTGAATCTGCTTACACATTTCCAAGAAAACTACATGCACAGAATCTGATGATCCCATCCTTTCTCAGAAATCAGTCCACATAAAGAATCTGATGATCTCATCCTTTCTCAGAAATCAGTCCACATAAAGAATCTGTGATCCCATCCTTTCTCAGAAATCAGTCCACATAAAGAATCTGTGATCCCATCCTTTCTCAGAAATCAGTCCACATAAAGAATCTGATGATCTCATCCTTTCTCAGAAATCAGTCCACATAAAGAATCTGATGATCCCATCCTTTCTCAGAAATCAGTCCACATAAAGAATCTGTGATCCCATCCTTTCTCAGAAATCAGTCCACATAAAGAATCTGATCATCCCATCCTTTCTCAGAAATCAGTCCACATAAAGAATCTGATGATCTCATCCTTTCTCAGAAATCAGTCTACATAAAGAATCTGATGATCTCATCCTTTCTCAGAAATCAGTCCACATAAAGAATCTGATGATCTCATCCTTTCTCAGAAATCAGTCCACATAAAGAATCTGATGATCCCATCCTTTCTCAGAAATCAGTCCACATAAAGAATCTGATGATCCTATCCTTTCTCAGAAATCAGTCCACATAAAGAATCTGATGATCTCATCCTTTCTCAGAAATTAGTCCACATAAAGAATCTGATGATCTCATCCTTTCTCAGAAATCAGTCCACATAAAGAATCTGTGATCCCATCCTTTCTCAGAAATCAGTCCACATAAAGAATCTGATCATCCCATCCTTTCTCAGAAATCAGTCCACATAAAGAATCTGATGATCTCATCCTTTCTCAGAAATCAGTCTACATAAAGAATCTGATGATCTCATCCTTTCTCAGAAATCAGTCCACATAAAGAATCTGATGATCTCATCCTTTCTCAGAAATCAGTCCACATAAAGAATCTGATGATCCCATCCTTTCTCAGAAATCAGTCCACATAAAGAATCTGATGATCTCATCCTTTCTCAGAAATCAGTCCACATAAAGAATCTGATGATCTCATCCTTTCTCAGAAATTAGTCCACATAAAGAATCTGATGATCTCATCCTTTCTCAGAAATCAGTCCACATAAAGAATCTGATGATCTCATCCTTTCTCAGAAATCAGTCCACATAAAGAATCTGATAATCCCATCCTTTCTCAGAAATCAGTCCACATAAAGAATCTGATGATCCCATCTGAAAGAAAACAATGACACACACCAACCAATGTATATTAACTTATCCACAATTCCACCAATTGCATTCTATCCACGAAAACATGCAGACAAAACTGCTCATGTGGCAGCACTTGTCTATGAAAGTGTAGATCCATAAATGGCCTGCTGTGCATGAAAAATGGCATCATTTGATGTCCCAATGTAACGTAAGTAAGAATCTAAAGTCCAACGGCCTAGTGTTTTTATAAGGTGGTCCCTGATCTCAGCATTAGCTGTGGTATTTGTGCCACCCCTTCCCCAACGGAATGGATCAGACTTTGATGCTCTCAACACTAAAGTTCCATTTGAATTATCACCAGCAATACTAAAGTCACTTATCCGCAAGTACTCCATTTCCGTAGCTGCCATCACCGTAAATTTGCAACAAGGTCAAAAGACAAAGAAAGCTAATGAAGATGCAGTACTAAGCATACCATCTACCCAGGGACCAAAGAATCCTTTTTGAAGTAGAGCGCACATGCAAACCAATATATCAAAGGTGATGGGTAACATTGTGTTAAGGCCATTAATCTTTGATTTCTTCACACCTCGCAACACCATTTGTAATCCCCATATATGGACTGAAACTATGAGGGGTTAGCTCTCCATAGACAACTTGTCTGTACCCAGTTCTAAATTGTCCGGCCGGTGATCATTGGAACCATCTGCCTTGGAAAAACAGCCAAATTCAACAGCTGATGCTGCATCAGTAAAGAGCTCAAAATCTGCAGCAAGGTTAACATCAGAGTCTAAGAAGAAAGAAATACCATTCCATTGTGCCATGAAGTCACTCCACATCCTTAGATCCAGATTACATTTGCTACTTATTTTTATGTGATGATTCAATTCAGTGACTGTTGTTGACAAGGACTTTAGATATGATGTGAAAGACTGAACAGGGGGCGACCACACAACATGCATAATGTAAATAAATTGCCCAAAAGACTTTGTAATTCGCTCTTTGTGTAAGATTTCCTTTACTGGAAAGCTTTGATCAATGCAGCTAACCTGCTCAGCTTATATTGTGGCAATCTAGCTTCCATTCTGAGTCTAGAATTATACCCAAGTATTTCATGACTGGTGATGGTCCTAAAGTCTTGTGGGGAGCAATTGGAATAGATAACCTGTTGAAAATCAATGTGATTAATGCCATAGTTCTTTCTGATGGAAAATCAGGCTCATCAATGGACAAAAAAGTCATCCAGTAAATGTAAGAAATGTTATATACCGTAGTTATGTTGAGCTATCCACAAAATCACTCCAGACATTGTATCAAAAATCTTAGGACTACATCTACTACTAAATACAAACTGGGTGTAGAAATAGTATTTGTCCCCCCACTTATGTTAAAGAGGCCACACTGATTTGAGTATGGAAAATAGCTTGAATGAATCGGTAATATCTGTCTTACACATATTATCACTCAATCCTAACTGCACCAGAATATGAATATCATCATCTTTGTTTACGTACAAGAGAGAAAAATCTTTTCTGATTAAGGCATTGATACTTTCATCTTCAAGTGAATTGTGCTGTGCTAACAGCTCTACTATGCTGATACCAAATTTTTACACTCAAATGAAGATATAGGCTGATGAGAAAGTACTGTATGAAAACCATAGCAGCAACCATTTATAAGATAGTTGACAGTCTATCAGGATGGTTTTGCAATTCTTCTTGGAGTTTAGTGATGTTGATGGGTGTGGTTACCTGATATGTTTCTAATGCTATATCCTGACATTGAGGTTTTGAAGGTGGCAGCACATGCTTTTCCTTCAGGTTGCACTTGAGCTGTGGAAGTGGTTTTTTGCAAGACAAGCACACATGCACATTACTGCAATTTGCTTGGAAACAGCCCTTTATTTTATTGAAATTATTACAAATTTCTTCCCCTAAGTGTACCATCCTTCTCTGACCTTGTCTATCTAATGTACTCTGATTATTCATTGATGGAATTTGTCTTGGTTGGCTAAATGCTGTCTGCACAGCGAGGTGACAGAGGTCATACATTTTTGTCATCTCTTTCTGATATAAATCCAGTTCTTGAGTTCTGAAAGGAAAGGCATCAAACATTATCAACTTGTGCCGACTAAACGCCAGTATGAACTCGCTTATAGTCAAGTTCTTAGACAGCCTATGGTGGCAGACTTGAGTACTATTCAAAATTTGACCAGGGTACTTTTCCACCAACTTCATGCCCTATTGACACAACTGAACAGATGTTTGATCTTCAAATTTGTTTGGCATTGGAAGAAACGATAAATTCATGTTTCTACATGCAATGATATCTTTCCGCAATTGTGAACTAATGGGGTCAGTGTCTGGTAGGGTAGAAATAGGCATACCATGGGCAGAAAACTCTGTGACAGCTGACTCGATGCCAGACCTGTTTGCTGTGGCCGACATCGCTGTTGCAAGGGTATGTGCCTGTGTCTCAGTACACAGATAATCCATATTGTTGGAAATATTTAACTGTGTTTGCATTTTTAAAACTGCCACTTGGAGAGATGATATGGCCTCCAATAAAACGGTAACCTCAGAAACATGGTGTACCAGTTATTTTTTTGTTGATAATTGTCTCTGGTGCTAGGAGCGCTTCTTTCCATGGACACAAAACAGAAAGGCATTCCTATTCCTTGTGGCTGTGCATGTGGACTGGTTCTCAATGTTGAGCCTATCACTGGATGGTCCGAGTTAGCTTGACGAAGTCTGGTTGCTGGCTGGCTGGCAGAAATACCAAGCCTAATTTCATCTAAGTAAGATGGCAGTTCTATGGGTGTTGATGCTGCAAATCCACCCGTGTGTTAGAGTCAGAATGCAGGGGCCTAACAGCTCGTGTTAGGCTGCCATCTTGAATAATGTTAATTTCACATATTTCTTTTAAGAAGTTTCCCCACTTACCAATATTTTGGCAACTCTACAACCATAAGAATGCGAAGAGGAAGCTGCTGTGATTTTTCCATGATGTATGAAAGTCCACAATGGCCGGCAGAAGAAAAGGGTGATATACACACAGCAAACAGTTTTCCAACTTAGCAATTGCTCAGCAGAACAATAGGTTTTGCAGCAGAAGATGCTACATGAGATCCACTTTAACAACTGTGAGTCGACCATCGTTGTTTCACTGTAATCCCAATAAATTGAATTCTTTCCTCATGCCAAAAATTTAAACTAGATCAGCATATTTCCAGTATAGCTTATGATTGAATCTGGAAAGAATGTCAAGTTCCAACAGTTCTTGAACCAAGAAGAGAGTATAATATGAATATGATATACAACAAAAACTGTCCACTCTTAGCGCTGAGCAAGCAGACCCTTGTCTCTGGCTGCTAACCAACCCAACTAGTGTCAGCTGAACTGACCTTGAACTGACCTACAAAGGCTTTGACTGAGAATCCATTCTTTGTGTAAACATTATTTAATTATATTAAACACTTACACACTTTATGAGGGAAAGGGTTAAAGCTCTAAGTTCATACACACATTCAGTTCAATTTTATAAAGACATGTTCAGCTATATTATCAGGGTCCAGTACAGTGTAAATGGTAGCAAATACATAAATATGTTGTAATAGAGATTTACTTCACAGCCATTTGACAGTTCCTCCAGAGTCATATTGCATTAGTAACAATAGTAATGAAATTCCTTCAGTCCTTAGAATTGTATTCAGTTTTTGTTAAGTGACTATTCCCTACAGAATTTTTTAAGTTAATTGTTGAAAACTACTAATAATTATTGTCTTGAAAATTCTCTTATTCTTGTTGCAGTTATTAAAACATGCTGCTTACAAACAAATTATCTAATTTGTTACAGTCATCTACTTCAGCAACTGAAAACACACCCACCCATGGCAGAACAAAATTGCAAAGCAGACTTCAACAGTTTGAAAATCAGAGTAAGACTTGGGCTACACCACAACAGGTAAAAATCATACAAAACTTTCTATCCTCTTCACAAATCTACTTGCTCGACCTATAATATAATGTAATTATTTCATACAGTATTTGCCTTTTCCCCAGTCTGTACCACTCCCTACTGATTGTATAAATGAAAAGCATAAAGGAATTTTTTGTAAATACTATCTCATTTCATGCATTTTTTGATCATTTTTTAGTGTTTACAGTCAAACAGAAGTTTTCATCGTGAACAATGAACAGGCTCACTGTCCTTTTGTAGTCCCTGAAAAAGTCCATTTTCATTGAAGGTGTCAGATTCCTTGGATTACATTTACATAGAATGTACAAACTGTGTCATTTCCATCCAGTATTTGCAAAGCCTAGTTTTAATATTTGTCATAAAAACTGAATGAAAAAGGGGGCAAGTGGTGTAACTTTTATGTACATGGTTCAAGGTAATGCAACTCCCAAAGTTACCAAAATTAACCAAATTATTTGAAGCATTTTGATAATGGTAACCTACATCACTTCTGAAAATATAGACTTGCCCAAGCAAACATTGCATCAATGTTAGGAGTGAAAAACCCATTTGGTTTGAAACAAGAACAAGATGACATTGTTAGAAAACCTCTGGTGAGAATCAGGTTAGAAATTATAAATTGATGAATAAAATGACATTGTTGTGCATTTTTTATATCTGTAATGCTTTTTGTTTTTAAACTCACTAGAAGGATGCAAACTGTTGGGACTATAAGCAAATGCTGTAGCTGGTGTCAAAATAGACAAAATAGATGGAATTCTGTTTAATAGTTGTTTAACTTTTTTATCTCAACAAAATACTTTGAAATTTCATTATCAGAATGTCAAAAAATTTAGATAGTTGCATCGAAGAACTTAAGTACAGCCTAATAGAATTATGTTCAGTAAGTATCATTAATATGTACCATGTTTTTAATGATTTTCTAATGTAATACAAGAATTGTCCATATGTAGTGTTCTATCACAGAATTCTCTCTGATCTGAAGGACCATCAACATGAAAGAGTTCCTTGTCCTCCATATTTTCTCTTCATAAGCTTGTAATGTGAGATGATCACAAGTTGCAGCTACATGAGACTTTTCTTTGCTTAACTATAATGCTATTGGTGGCAGGCAGGTTGGTTGTAATTTAGAAAGTTGTCCATATATACATATTTTTGGTCACATGGAGAAAGTAATGCACTTGTACTATTTTGTCTCAAACCTCATTGAAAAAAGTAGGGGTCATAGTATCCATGTTTCATTTTTCAGATACATTATTTGTTCATAATACCTTTGGATCATGGTCACTTCCTCAAAAATCCAGCCCTCCCATGCAACCTTGCAACTACAGCAATGTACCATCCCAGATACCTGGTACCATTCTTGGAGCAATTACAGTTATAGCAGGAAACACATAACAGCTTTGGCACCATCATGATCCATTACAGTTTGCCAGTTTGGTACCAGCTGTGTTAATTGTATAGTCCAGAATGCCCAATTACATCCCGGACCATTGATCATGAGACAGTATAGATTCTGTCAGGTACCTGGCTAAGAAGGGTCCATTATCCTGCTTTATTGTACTGTAATGCACTATTGCCAGAGAAAATATCATGTTTCATTGATACATCATGTGTCTATGATACCTTAGAAGCTTTGACTCACACTTGGGTCAACCAGTCATAGATTTGCAGCATGTAGTATGGACACTTTTGTGTAGAAGAGAGAGAGAGAGGAATAATCTAAATTGTGCACCCTCACCAATTTTTCATTGAAAAGAAAAGCAAAATTTATGATAAAAGTTCAAACAATTTTTATTTCATGTTTATTTCATTTGTTGCATTTACACTTTTTAAGTATGAAGATTGGGCATGATATTTTTTTATTATTATTATTTTTATTATTATTATTATTATTATTGTTGTTTTTGTTGTTGTTATTTATTATTATTATCAAAAGTTTTAACTAGTTTTGGTCAAGTACCATTTGCTTTCAGTTATGATTCCTGCATGTTATCCTCTTCCAAGAACAATACCTGTATGCATGCCCACCACTTGTATGCATGCCCACAGAACTTAAGTTGCTTCCATCCTAGCAGCAAAGATCCTGTTCTGCCGTAGCATAATTCAGCTGCAGAGCAGGGTCTGTATTATATGATCTGCTGATTACTCCAAACAAATTGCACATACCCATATCAGCTGACACAGTATGTGATGGCAGATCTGAGTCTATGTAATTTGCAGTTGGATTTGTCTTATAAATAAGTATACTGTATATTGTAGTCTAGACTCTGATTTTACATTTACACTTTCGGTGTTTTCTCCAGGACAACACAATGGTGCAAATCACCCCCACATTCAGTGAATTACCTTTAAACTTGATCCATCACACAAAGTTTCACTTTCAGCTTACTGTGACCATAATGAAACATGTAACTACATGTATCATTAATATTTACAATGTTCAGTTAGAATATGTAAACTATTCTGTCAGCTGTCATAATCAAGCTCTTACTGGATGAATTTGCAATTGAGCACTGACATGTTTCCATTAATTATTTAGGTGTGAAAATCATTGCACTAATTCACTTGGTGAGTTTGTACAATTTTAAACATAGTTTTTTATATTTGTGGGTAATGTCTCTGCTGTTAAATGCAGTTCCATTGCATGAAACACATGGTCTTATAGTAAGAAAAAGATATGATTACCGATACTATTAAGATAAACAAATAAGTTTTGTCTTTATTCAATAAAAGTTATTTACTCCATGAAAATTTTTGAAAAATATTATAAGGGGTTTATTAATGAATACATGTACTGTTATCATAGACAATCAGTTTCCCTTAAAAGTTGACCCAACCACCACCCTACCCCAAAAATGCCAGAGGGAAGATCCTGGAGAAATCACTGCACTTTTTGTCTGCTTTTTCTTTTCCACTATGTTAACAGAGCATTTTATATGAGTGTCCATCCAGTATAAAATTTAAGAAATGTGTTGAGCTGTGTGCTTGCTATAAGTGGAATATTATACTTCTCAGAGCTTAATAAATTAATGTACAATTTTGAATAACAAATCAAATACTGCAGGGGTTTGCCCTAGCCTGATGGCATCAGTGTGGTATATAATTAAAAAAGACATATGTATGTATATCACCAATCCTGAAATTACAATATTTGCAGGGCATGTCTGGTAGATCAGAGGTTTTAACTGGCATATTATCTGAGCAACCAGACCTCAACCATATGATATCTAATTAAATCAGAAGCCAATCTGGAATAGAAAATGACATGTTCTGGTACATAAAATAATTACATACATTAAAATCTTTATTTTCATCACAGTTTGTTATATCTCATTCAAATATTTTTATGATAGATTTCACAGATATGACTGCCATATTAAATTTGGAGAAAAAACATTTTGTAATAAACTGAAAATAAACAGTTCAAAACTAGGTTTTAACTAGCCTTGCACTTTTGTCTCATGGAACCTTTGTCAAAGGCAAACACAAAACAAAGACAAGACTATTAGTAAACACAGAAAGTGTTGAAATTACAAATGTTTGCAGACCAATATCTAACAAAACTAAATTTTGAAAATGTTTTTTTTGGCTCATCTAGTTGGTTTCAAATTGACCGATGATGTTGTAAACTAGTTTGTATTGACCTACAGATGGAGGAGCATTTGCGCAGTTAGTTTTATTGTAAGTTTGTTTAACTTGTTGAACTGCAAATTATATCCCAGATATTTCATTCTTTCTCAAAGGTAAGCAATGACCATAGAATTAATAACACCAAGACAAACTTCAAAAGATAGTAGTAAGTAATAAGCAAAATGAATGAATTATTTAATTGAAAATGTGGCTGTAAACGGATGATGATTTGATTTGAGTGTGGTTGTTCTTTTTCTTTTTGGTTGAAGCTTCTTGGTTTTAATATTCTAAGATGGTTTATCCAGTAAGATTCCTTTTCTTTACTGATAATTTCTGAACAAATCTGCTTTTTTTGTTGGCTCCTAGTCTTTATAGCCTGGATGTGATTTCAAATATGAGAAACAAAGATATGAATGTATTTATGTTACTTGAAAAAGTGCCAGAAAGAAGTAATCTTTGTTGATTTTTATTTTGGTATATGGGTTTTCATGTTATTGGCTGTGTCAGGCAGAGGGAAAGCAAACTAAGTGCATTTCACAAGGACACACTGAGATGACTGACATGGGCAGGTATTGAACCATGACCCTTGGATTAGGAGTCCAATACAGGTTGATCACAGTGTCAAACTGATTGGAAAGTAATGCAAAGTTGGTTAAACAAAACACTTGTGAGCTATATAAATATATAAAATATTTATAAATATGAACTACCATTATATATCTTTAAAAGTAAAATGATACAACTTGATTAAATTATCTGTAATAATTTAAATGCAGAAGCATACATTTCACTGAGATTCCAAAAAGAAAGATTTCACAATGATATAAATGTAAAAGAGTATGGACTTTTAAAAATTTTAATACATCTGGCATATTGCAAATTGCAGCCTTTTAGTCTTCGTCAGAGAATAGCAGACGCCAAAAGCTTGATGCCTGGATGGAAAATAAAACACATACAACAGAAAGTAAGAATAGTTTCTTGAGTATGTATAATATTTTTTTATTGTTTTATGTAGAATGGATATGGTAAGTAATTTGCTTTCAGAACATTATGAATTGAGAGATATTTTGCATTCTGCATATTAAAATGTTTTTAAATATTAAAGTATGTGCATGCTTGCGGTATTGCTTACTTCAAAGCTTTGCTGAAAATTACTTTTTCACCAGCTATATATATACCAGTTAATCCAGTCTTTTATCCTTCCTCTTTCTTCATGCACCCTTCTCCCCCTCTCCATATTGTCTTGCCTGTGTTTGTACCTAACAAGCTATAGGTTCCACATTCCACTAGCAGTTGTAGAGGATGAATATTATATCAATTATTGAGTTTGTATGATACATTATCCATATGTTATTCAAAAGCTCCATTGTTTTATCTTGATAGTTTTGGTGCAATTACTGATTTTGTGACAGCCAAATACAAAATTTTATATCCTATGGGTAGTTTGTGGCATACAATATCTATAGTTGGCCCATGCATTATTTTACTAATAAATTAGTTACCTTCCATATAATTGATAGCTAATTCTTGAAAAGGCTTTACATTTTGGAAATTCCTGAGCTCAAAATGGCATTTTACAGAAGTCATGGACATGGTCCACTTAGAGGCAAGTCAGGATGCAATGCTGGAGCTCTACCTCAGGGTAACATGACATGTTATAGGCAGACAGTCATTATCCCTTTTTTTAAAAGGGGACAATAATTATTTTATTATACAGCAGAAAAGTGAGCAAATATGGCAGAATCTCAGAGGTATGAAACATTTTATTGAACTACTAATAGTTTATCATTTGCAGGGTAAATGTAATAAGATTATAATATGTGGTAAGGGTAATACGACATAACATGTGAGGACAATATAAATTAACATTGAGGGTAATATAAAGACATCCGAAGAAGCAAAACTTGGTGGGATATAACATTAAATGTAATGTGTTTGAATTTCAGCAAGTGACCAATGGAATTATAAAACTGATGATTTATAAAAAACGTTTGCAGTTACATACAGAGAGAAATATATAAATAGCTTTGCCTAATTCACAGGTGAGACATTGTTTTTAATCTTGTGTAAGGTTCTCCACAGTGGTATAAATTTTTGAGTCAATTTTCTTGCATTTAAGTGTTGTTCGTACAAAAAAAATGCAAAACCACTTTTATTAAAGTTGTGGATTACATCCGATATTGCCTATAATATAAGATCCCACAGCTGACATTTATTCCAATCATCAGTGAGTAAATTTCTTCTCTCCAGTTCAGTGGGCCATCGTTGAATGAGGCAAAGAGTCAGGAGCAACGCAAAAATAAGTTAGGACAGTGGAGCATCAGTGAAACCCGTATAAATGTGAGTTTGTAGCCACTAGATTTCTTTTGTTGGGCCTGTATGCAAGTTATATTTAATATTGCCAAGCTTTTCCAACAGTAAATAAGGAGCTTGCGTCCCATTAGAAATATTTTATATATTTTTTCTTGCTGTTGTCAAAAGTTAATGGTCTATGAAAGTTAGTGACCTAGAAGAATTTGCAAGGGTTTCCTTTGATCAGTTCACTTTGAAAGGAATCCAAAAACCCAGCAGAATTGGTTACCTGCCATAGATACTCATTCCACCACAACCATCCATTCTCTTTCTTTTCAGTTTCTCTGCAATATTTCCTTTCTTCATGTAAATTTTAATTTTTTAGCTCATCTGTCCATAAGGCCAAATGAACTTATGGTATGACCATGTGTCCATTGTCTTCTGTGTATTTGTCAATAATTTGTAAAGTTCCAATTTACCAATTTCATCAAAATTGAGTAAAGACCATTTCAATTATACAGTACGGATGAACATTTAAATATGGCTGCCATTCCTAAAAGCACAGATTTCAACTGCTTCTGAAAAAATGTCGAACAAAATTTTACCATATTGACAAAATAAGATCCTTGCATGAAGACCTCAACATAAATAAAAATGATGCAGAGCTGCCATGAGATATAGCCTCTGTTAAAAACATTTTGTAGAAAAGACAGACAACTTCATCTCAAAATTATTGAAGAGAATGTAAACTGAATTTGGCAGAAAGCATCATGTGATGAAGCCCTTTCAGTTTGTTACTTTGTTGTTCACCATCAAATTTATATGGCTATCATTATTAAAATATGAAAAATATTACATTATTTCTTCTCAAAACTGCTGAACAGAATTTTTATCAAATTGGACAGAACATCTTGGCATGAAGGCCGGTAAAAATATTTCAGTCGATGCCAGTCCACCATTGAAGGTGGTTGTAGTTAGTACTTGTAAGAATTTTTTAAACTACAATATAGAGTGAAAATGATGAACATATTTGACCAATTTTGTTTTTAGAAAACAGCATTGCATTATTTGCATTAAGACCTTTCAAATTCATACAAATAATGCTCAGCTATCATTAAATATGGTATTTATTTGATTTAAAATCTTGTACAAATCATGCTTTTCTGCATTATATAGGCCTACTGCTGTTAAAGATACAAAACTGTTAGATGATTTCTTTAAAAAAAACCCCTAGAATTTGACATAAATCTGACAGAAAGACTTTTCAGTTTGGTACATATGACAGTTCATCGTCAGATATGGCTGCTGTTATTAAAAAATTCAAAAACAGTAACAACTTTGTAATAATATCTTCACTTTAGAATTTGACAAAATTTGACAATGCATTCAGTCATAAGAACCTTTCTCATTTGTATGAATGATCAGTTATCAAATATTGCTGTCATTACAGTACTAAAAATAGGAAAATCTCAAAATAACTTTAGCTGAAACACTGCTAAACAGAACCAATTTTTCCAGAATGTATTCAATCTTGAAGGTCTTTAAAATTTGTGTAACTGATTGGTGTTAAGATATAAAGACCACTCAACAGAATTTGACATACAGAATCCAGGGGTGTAGGCCTTGTAAATTTGTACAGCTGATAACAATCCAACGTCAGATTTTATTACTGTTACTAGAAAATAGAAAGCAAAACCTTCACAGAAATCTTGCATTTTTCTATACTGTATTTGGCAAATTGCTTCTTAGTTTGAAGGCTTTAGATTTATACCAATGATGCCAATCTGCAGTTAGATATAGCCTGCATTACAAAATTTAGGAAGATATATAAAGAACCTTTATATTTGAAACATCATACAGAGGAGAAATTGACAAATTTGAACAAGAAGCATACTGACAGAAATGCCTTAAGTGTTGGATAAATGATGATGATATGCTGTCAGATAATATTACTAAAAAGTAACCATAAAGCAAATTGTTTCCTTAAGATTGCAATCAAACACATTGGAGGTAAGTTCAGTACAAAGCATCCAACTGACCCAGATTTCTTGGCCAACTGCTCTTGCATTTTGCTCATAGGCATTTGTGAGCCAAGTGAGTACTTTGGACCAAGTATTTGGAAATCAGAAGCACATTATTATTGCCATGCTTTTCAAAAGAAAAGAAGTGATTATATTATCCTACCCATCTGTATGTGCATGTGTTTAGTGTTTACAACTCCTCCATTATGGTTTATGAGAGAAAAACTATAGGATAAGATTGCAGGTGATCTGTGAAGTTTTAAAATCTTAATACAGCCCATGGACATATGGGCATTTTTGCATATATCTATGAGACCAACATATCAGAAAATTGGTATGTGTGATCACCTACCCAAGTTTCAACATATCAGATGGTGTTATCATGATGTGTTTGTTTGGTTGTTACTTATATTCTGTTGAGATCTACATTCTGTAAACAGTTGTATTAACTGAGCATAAAAAGATAAATTTATGCATGCAGCTAACAGCTTTAGGGGCCATCTCAATGAATGAAGAGATGCAACTAAAAATAGTACCTGTACATGCTTTTATCCTCAGGGAACTTGCTTTAGGGGCTCAGATTTTTATAATATTTGGTATAGAGTAAGGTATGCCAGAATATAAGGTTCATGAGCAATTTGCCTAAAATTATTTCATATTCTTGCAATTATTGTTGTGTTTTTAAGTTTTTTGTTAATTTTATAATTTTTTCCCTACATTATACATTTTCTCCTTCCTACCTAAATTCTGCTTTAATAAATTTTGCAGGTTGCTAGTCAAACAAGAGGGGTGTCTAAAAACAGTGTCCTGGAAAGATGGAAATTTGCTGATAATTCACAAAAGGTACATCATTTTCATATTGAGTTAACAGCCTTACCCTCTTTATAGTATGTTAGTGGGGTGGGGAAGATCCATAATTTTAATTGGGTATCACAAAAGTCACCTGAACCAAAACCAAGAATTGAGGTATAAATGAGTTGCATATATAGGGGCAACTTCAACTAATTTGTTATGATAAGAATGTATATTTTGACTTTATGTAAATAAAATACCCCACTTTGATGTATACAAATCTGTGTTTTAAAGGAAAACATCCATCCTTCAATTTATTATCACTCTCTTAATCCATATTAAATTCTAAGCTTTGGTACCAATTTAAAAAGTTATTGCTAATAATCAGACAAAATATAGGCCAAAATGTAATTATCATGGGCCTGCGCCATGTCTGTTCTATCCATGTTACTTCAAGATAACTGAATAACTCATTTCACTTTTGTTGATGTCACACAGACTCATCTCACTTTTCATATAATGACTAGGATTTACCTGCTTTAATTTCAGTCTACATTCCTCAACGTTAACATTGCAGGGGTGGGAGTGGGAGACAAGCACCCCACTCCTCCAGAAATGCCCCATACGGCTCGTGTTTCAGATTACCTCGGTCAACTAAAATCTAGCTTCTGGCCTTTGCGAGTGGCTTAGCTTCTAAGTCCGGTGGACCATGTTTCCACTAACAGGAGAAGGGGTGAAGGCAGGTCACTGGCGCCTTAAAACCAGTATCTTCAGGGGCTCATAAACCTTGGATGGTGGCTATACTAGGAAAAGAAAAACTCTGATCCCATACCTCCGCTGCCTTGCAGCTATACCCACTTGTGGGAAAGGCAAAGGGAGTAAACCCCAAACAGAATCTGGAGACTAAATACCTAATGTGGTCTGACATTGATTCCAATGTCATTCTGGCAACTCTTCCCATGCTGTTGGTACCAAGATGTATCAGCATTATTCATGCCCATGAAAACACCAGCTGTATGGAGAGGGGGAATCTGCTGCATTGGTAACAGCTGACTCTCCATACTATCATGCCCAGGTTTTGTAGCTCCATTGGAGAGGACACTCCAGTGTAATCGTAAGGTGCCAGCATAACTTGGGAAGCAGCAGCTTACTGGTTCTAAGCAATAGCTCAATTGGCATAGAGCTTGGCACCAGTGGTTGCTTCTGACAGTGGGAGAGACCGCCATGTCTGATTGAACAGCTATTAGCCTCCTCAAGCTGGGCAGTCCCCAGTCAGTAAGGTGCTGTCCTGCTGTGGCCTGCCTGCTTCACTGGGTGCGTGGAGCTTTGAGAACTATCTTGACAAGCAGGCCACAAACTCCGCACCAGGCAACATTCAAAGAAGGAAAAGAAGACTCCAGCTCTTCGTTTCACAAGCTGAAATGTCAGGACCCTGTTTCCTGGACTCACCTATAATCTGCAGCAGATAAATGATGAACAGAAGATTGCTGTAATTGACAGGGAACACTCCCGACTGAGTGTCGACATTGCCTGCCTTTAGGAGACCAGACTGGCCAACAGCAGCACCATCAGGAAAGCCAACTTCACCTTCTTTTGGCAAGGAAAGTCCTCAGATGATCCTAGGCAGCATGGTGTTGGCTTTGCCGTAAAGAACACGCTTGTTGCCTTCATTGAGTCTCTGTCATCAGACACTGAGAGGATCCTTGTCTTCTGGCTGTCATTATCCTCAGGCCAAGTCAGCATCTTGAGCATGTACGCATCAAGCAATATCCAGTATCACCAACACTGAAGGCCTCTACCTACTAGGAGACTTAAGTGCTAGAATGGGAGCTGACCATGAGGCCTGGCCAACCTGTCTTAGCTCTCATGGATTAGGCAAGATCAACGAGAATGGTCAGAGACTGCTGGAGATGTGCTGTTCCCACAGCCTATGTGTGACCAACACTTACTTCAAATCCACCAGGTGTCATGGAGACACCCACGTTTCCCCCATTGGCACCAGCTAGACTTCATCATCACAAGGCGTGCAGAACTGGCCAGTGTCTTCACCCACAGCTACCACAGCACTGACTGTGGCACGGACCACTCCCTCATGGCCAGCAAGGTGTGAATAATGCTCAAGAAGCTGCACCATGCCAAGAAGAAGGATCACTTATGCATCAACACTTGCTGTGCAAGCAACCCAGAGAAGACACAGCAGTTCATCAGGAAGCTGGAGGAGGCTTATCAAAGAGACAAATGATGACACCATCAACTCCAAGTGGTCCCACCTCTGAGACACTGTATTCAATTTAGCCATTACTGCCTATGGGAAGAAGGAGCGCAAAATATCAACTGGTATGAGGTCAACTGGGAGGCAATGGAGCTTGTGACTATGGCGAAGAGGAAAGCCCACCTGGCTTACAAGATTGTGCTTAGCCCTAGTACAGTTCAAGCCCTCAGGACTACCAGGAACAACACCCTATGGAATGCAGCCACTGCCAACACCTACTGGCTGATCAAATGCATCAGCATACAGACAACTGCTGATCTGGGGATGCACGTTGCATGTGTGAGGGTATCAAGAAGGCAACAGACCACCCTCTCATCTTACTGGACTGCCCCATCCAAGTTCAAGATGGGCATAGTCATCACAGACCAGGAAAAACAGCTGCAGTGCTGGGTTGAGTACTATCTTGAGTTGTATGCAACCCAAAACGTGATCACCGGCGCTGTCCTGAACACCACCCCAAACTCACTAGTCAAGGAAGAACTAGACACACTGCCTACCCTGGAAGAGCTCAGAAAAGCCATTGACTGCCTCACTTGTGGGAAGGCCCCTGGGAGTGACAGAATCCCACCTGAAGTCCTCAAGAGTAGGAAACCAGCACTACTCCAGCTCTTGCATGAACTCAATTGCCTCTTCTTTGAACAGGGACACATCCCCCAGAATCTGCGATACACCAACATCATCACTTTGTACAAGAACAAAGGAGATCATATTAACTGCAACTATCAGAGTATCTCCCTCCTCAGCATCATCATAAAGGGTTTCACATATGTCGCCCTGTTGCACATGCAGACCCTAGCCTTCTGCATCTGCCCAGAATCCCAGTGTGGCTTCTGAGCCGGCCAGTCAACTGTAGACATGATCTTCTCACTATGCCAGCTATAGGAGAAGCAGATGCACCTCTACATCGCCTTCATAGACCTGACAAAGGCATTTGACCTGGTCAGCTGGAGTGGACTCTTCAGGCTCCTGGAGAAGATAGGCTGCCCCTCATAACTGCTCACTGTCATCACATCATTCCACAAGAACATGCACAGCACAGTGTGCTTCAATGGCATAATATCAGAGGCCTTCCCAGTCAGTAGTGGAGTGATGCAGGGCTGTGCCCTTGTGCTGACAGTCTTTGCCATCTTCTTGTCCATGCTCCGACAGTATGCATTCAAGGACAGCAGCGAGAGAGAGTGTACATCCACACCAGGGCTAAGGGCAAGCTGTTCAACATCACCCGTTACCATGCATAGACTGAAGTCACAGAGGTTCTCATTTGTGAATTGCTCTTCACCGACGATGCAGCCTTTAAATCACATACAGAAGATGGACTGCAGCTGGTATGTTGCCTCTCCCATGCCTGTAAGGAATTTTTACTGATAATCAGTTTGAATAAGACAAATGTCATAGCACAGGATGAAGACTTCCCTCCTACCATCACTATTGATGGGTACAAACTTGAAGTTGTTGAGAACTACACATACCTTGAGTGCACCTTCTCCAGCTTGCTCTCCATGGATGCTGAGGTGAATGGCAGGATTGCCAAAGTAGTAGTAGTTATATCTTTCTCAAATTTTTATTTGAAGTTATTTTTAGTTAATCACTTCTAGTTTGTAATACTTTTATATATAACCAGATTTGTAATGTAATGAAATACATTGGAATACATATCAGTATTTATTTATTAAAGTAATGCCACCAATAGGCATTACTGATAATTTCATGAATCAAATTTCATATATTGTTAGCTCTACTGGTCTGTTGTCCAACCATTAGCACAAGATTGTTATTGCTACTCCTCCTAAACTTTTTGGATGGTTGCCTTGAAACTTTGCATGCACATTCAATTTATGGTTTACTTTGTTCTTAAAAAAATTTGGTGATTTCATGTCCAGTATGGTCAGTATGAGAGTCTTGAAAATGTTGTATTGTTACTTTTGCTGAATGGTCATATCAACATAAGGTTTTCACCAAAAGACTAATTCTGATGTCTGGTTGGTCCTAAATGAAAATTGTGATGATCTGACATCCAAAATTTCCACCATGGCAGCCATCTTGAAAAACTTGTTACTGCTACTCTTCTGAATGGATGATCATATCAAAATGGGATTTTCATTAAAAGACTAGTTATGATGTCTAGAGAGTTCTAAATTAAAATGGTGATGATCTATGTCCAGTTAAAGCTGTCAATAGGTATTTGGGTACATGCCTGTTAATAATTATCTGGTTTATAAAATGAGCCATAAGGTATGGTTTTGTTTTTAAGTTGACAATCATTTTGACTGAGTCTCAGATATGTGTACTTTTTCAGTGCCAAGTAGAGGTGTGACTCTTTTAGTCAATAATTACCGTAATCCCATAGCTTGTTTTCCTATGTGACAACCCTTTGATTGCTGCACAAGTGTGGTTCAGTGGCAAGTAACAGGTGGTTATTTGATCTTACCACACAACTGACACATGTTCAGTTACATCCTTTAATATATATTTAACTGTATGATCAAATTGTTACTTAAAACTCGAGCTCAGTTTCCAAAAAAACATCCACATTTGACAGTGAGGACAAGGGAAGGGAGTAAGATGATATGTACATTAAACCACAATGATTTACCAAATGATGATAGAGGATTTTAGAACTTTATGAGGTTAAATTTTTTGTGAAATTGTTTTTTTTTTAATTTTTAAAGCGGGGAAATAGTGCTTTGATTAGCAGCAAAACCCAAGGACAGTTGTCCAACTGGAAACATTTTTTGGTCTCTGACAATGAGGATGAATCCCTGGACTTTGTAGCAGATGGCATTGGGTAGTGATATATATATATGAAAATGAAAATGAAAATATATATAAAAGATACTTTGAATATAAAAAATACAGACTTAATTTAAGGTTTGTACACATTTTAGTAGTTTCCTTTTGGGTGCCTAATTATGATATCTAGTTGGTCTTAAATGAAATGGTCCCAATGTGACCTCGGATATGGCCATCTTGAAAATGTCCTTGTGCCTTATAAGTGAACTGTTAGCCCCTTTAAGTGTACTCTCCTTTCCAAATTCATCATCTAATTTTCTTTTTCATTTTTTGCAGCAAAGTAATTCTGATACACCTAGCAAACTGGTACCAGATGAAACGCTTGGCTTGGCTAGACTCAGTGGAAACACAGAATTCAAAGCTTCCAGGTTGTTAGAAAAAGTGAGAAGAACATCATCAGAAATTTCTCCAGGAACTGAAATGCCAACCAATGGCAGCAATAGTTTTCTATATGGTGAAAGACCAAGATCTTCACAGTCCTCTGATGCAACATCAGATTATTCTGAAACAGGATCAACTAATTATTCAAACCAAGATTTGTTAAAGATGAGCCATAGAAGATGGTCACAACAATCACCAGGCCAGCAAACAGAACCAGCCTTGTGGCAAAAGTTTTCACCAGCAGCCTCACATAGTCAGACCTCGAGTTATGATAATGTGAGATCATTACATCAAACCTAAACTATTTAATAATATTTGTTTAATATATAAATCACACAAGTCTAGAAATTTATAGTTTTATTCTGACCACAAAAGTGGTAGGTGCATATAGTATGTTTTTCAGGCCATACATCCACAACACTTTGAATTGATGTCGATTCAGGTAGTCTGGTCAAGCATTATTGTTCTGTGACTGCATATCTTGGGGTATTTTTTTAATTAATATCCATTTTTATAGATTATGATTGGAAGATTTATATTGAAAGTCATATTACTATAATTCTTTTCAGTCAAAAACCTGATAATTTTTTAAATAAAGAATAAAAACCCCAGTAGTATGTAAATTAAAGTATTCTTTCATTAAAGTTGTGCAGGATAACATAAACATAAATTTTGGAGATTTTCTGCTTAGGTACAGTTAGCTTAATTAAGACATTCTTAAACACGCACATAAAAGCACTCATGATGATAGGTTACTCACAGATGTTTAGTGACTGGAGCTGGCACAGTCAGTTATAAAATTTGATGATAAGTATTGATGCCAAACTGAATTTTTATTATGTATGTCACTTAAGATGAAATGTTTTTTTTAACATGTCAAAATATGAATATTTATTGTTAAGGATCACAGCAATCCCAAAACCACAAAAATGTAGTTTGATGTGTAATTTCTAGTTTCATTGTCTGGCCCAATTTTATGGTGAATACAGTAAAAATATAGAGGAAACAGTCTTGAATAGTCAATAATAGCTGTTTCAGAAGTTTAAAATTCATTAATGTTCACAGATTGAAGTTTATTGAGCTCATGTTTAAAAAAAGCTATGTTGGTGTGCCAATTTTGTAACTATGTCAGAGCAATTGAACTCACATTAGCATTCTTATGCAGAAAGCTTAAGAGAAAAATTTATAGAATGTTATAAATCCTTATGACTTCTGTTTATAAGTCATTTTCTTTCAAAGCAATTTTGCAGCTGTTAAGCTGTATAAACAAACATGTTTATTTTTTATTATGCCATAAGAGACAGAAGTTGCAAAACACAGCACCTTGTAACCAATTTCTTCCAGAGTTCATAGACCTATGACACACAGTGTAATGTTTTAACAATGACTTAGTAATGTAATTAATAATCACATCATTTCAAGCTGAGCAAAAAAAATTAAATTTGCAAGCGTCATCCTAAATGACTTGAAATTATGTACAGAACATCCAGTCCAATGCAGAGAGATAGAGAATTATACAAATTTTAAATGCCTATTTTTTTCTTAGTTGTTACCTGTGTCATTCTATATATATTCATTTGCACATTGATCTATTTCTGTTGTTAGTCATGAGAAATATATGCAAATTGTTGCAACGTTAATTGGTTTAGGTTGAAATATATATACCAATTCATATATTTAATTTGTGGCTTTTACCATATTTTTAATAATATTTTAGATAAGTTTTTACTAGAAGTTCATTTGCATAATAAACACTGTACATGTACTTTTTCTCATTTTCAGGTCATTGTAGATTGGTAAAAAAATAATTTCAGAATTATTGCCATTAAACTCCTCAAAACACTTTTTATGTTAGCATGCTATAGCATTTTTAGATGAATGCATGAATTTGAATAATATCAGAAGTTAGTGTGAGAAATGGAAATTGAACAGTGTAATATCAATGATTATGAAAGTCTGACATACAGGCAGACAGACTAAACACTTAATTAAAGAAACATCTTACCATTAAATGTGATATGTTTTATGTGCATCATTTGATTAAAAGCTTGCACATTTACCTAGTTGGTTTGTTTTGTTGAAAACCACTATATGATTCTGAAATGCATGGATGTTTAACTAGCACATTGCATGCAGTCATTAGATGCCATTAAGTTCGTCAAAACTCACTTTCATCATTAATACAAGTCAGGTATCATCTGATAGATTTCTTAATATGTTACAGGCTTTCTTATTTACTTAGAATAACTGACCACCACCTTTTGAGTTATATTTAAATAAGATATGTATATAATAAAGAAATCCCATGAAAATCAGTTGATTTAGGTAGTATGTTGGGAAAAATATCATTATTTTATATGTTGGAAAAATATCATATGTATAGTGTAAAACCTGTTATGTGCATGTGTATTTCCAGGTCTGTTCTAGACCTGAAAGTTTAGTGATGATTTTGTCTCTTCAGTTGAAGAAAAAGAGGTGTTTGGGGGAGGCTTATGTTAATTTTATGCCATTCTGGATAAACTCAACATGTTGTTGGTCATGACTAGCTTCATTAAGATGCAGGCTGGGGTTTTAGATGAGACTGTTTTACAAAAGGAATTAATTTAAATTATACCTCAAAAATGCAATTTGTTCAATGGTCACACAGGATGACTGTGAAACTGGTTGTACAATGTTAAATTGTGCACTGCTGATTGACAAATTAATTCATTCTTTCAAAAATAGAAGTATATAAATATTTTACTCTGATCAACAAACATTTAAAGTCACTAGGATTTAGATGACACCTAATTAAAATGACAAAAGCCTATCACTTTAGATGAAAAGTAATACAATGGTCATGGCATTGATAAGTAATGATAGTTTAAAAATGTAAAATATTTAAAAGAATTTTAATTTTTATAAACCAGATTTTACCATCATTGTGATTTGATTTTATCAAATCTGCATTCAAATAAATGATGGCCCATGTTAATTTCTCATATAAATAACTCATTGCAAAACAAATTACTATACCGACTGTCAGTAATGATACTAAAAAAACAGTTAAAAGAAGAGACTGGATGCTGATGTCCATGGGAGGTAACCTAGACTGGAATTAAATTTGTATCTATTAAACATCTATACCTATCAAGATCACAAGTTTAGTTTGAGTCATATCTTAAGACATTGTTTCAGCATACATGAAACAGCTCAAAATATTACTGCATCACAAGTTGATATTATAAATTAGTAGTTGTACTATATTTTATCAGATTTTTATTTTCATTTTGCATACAGACTAAAATATCATTCCCGTTGAGTGTGCAGAAGATGCATAATAACAATAAATTATTTGTATTTTTCTACCAGTATTTGAATGGTTTTAAAATTATGTTTTATATAAGTAAGATGTACACATGCAAATAATGATATACATGAGAATGATGGTGCTTTTAGAGAAGAAAGGAATGATATAAGATGCTAAAAACTATAACTGTTATATTATTTATCTTTTTAAGTTGTCAGTTTTAGGATTTCATATTTGTCATTTATTAAAGCTATGAACAGACGTCATGTTATGTGAATGAAAATTTAAATTCTTGATAAAAGTATGATTCGCAGCTGTTGTCTTTGCAGGAGGAAGAGGAGAGATTAGAGAAAGAGAAACAGGACAAAAAACAAAAAGAAGCAGAAGAGGTTAGTTTCATTTACAATATGCATGGCAAACTGTCTCAGGCAAGCACCACATGAAGTAGGAAGTAAAAATAATTTGCTTTATTGAAACAGGTAAACATATAATAGTTTTTAGACCATATATATATATATATATATATATGTATATAGCATTATGGTATTCTAATTTTCAGTCCTTCCTTCCCTCTGTCACAAAACATTTTGAACACAGCTAGTCCAGCTTCTGATTCATTGCCATGTAACTTTGTAAATATTTTGGCCATCATCTGAAGATACACATATTGACCAATCACTTTAGACTCACAATATCTTGTGAAAATAACTAGTTCAACAGGTTTAAGTGGATCATTTGAAACTTGGTCATCATAAATAATGTTATAGTCATCATCCAAAGATGTGGATATGGACAAATCAGTTTGACTTTGCAAGTTATGTAAGAGTTATTGCCATTCTTGTCTTGCAACAGAATGCAATATATGACAGAATATTGTGAATAGTGCTGGACCCAGTTTTTATGATGGATTGAGACATGGGCATCATCTGAAGATGAACATGTCAATAAAACACTGTGCTCTTAGTCTTAAACTAAGAAAGAAGGAAAACAATGAGTTAGTAAAATTAACAATTAAAGTTATAAAGTGAACTTTAAGAGGAACTTACAGTACTGTTAATTAAATCCCAAATAATCCTTAATCTTTAGTCACAAGTCCAAATTTCCAGTATTAAGTGTGTACCAAAATTCCAGTATTAAGTGTGTATCAATAATCTTGAATATGTTGATATACCAACAGTCACAATGTATTACAATGATATAATCCTGAATATCTTTGAATGCATTCACAATGATCTCAGAGTATTGTTTTAGTCCAAATAGTCCATGAGCACTTTGTAATTCTAATGAATAATTTATGTAAATGATTTTTTTCAGGTTATACCTGAATATAACAGTAAATGATTTTCATGCTGAATTTAAAATGGGAATTAATAATATTGTTTTATTACACAACCTTGTAGAAAAATATACAATAAGCTGACCTGGATGTGGGTCACAAGTATGCTTCCAGAATAACTAAGGCTGTACCTTGAACTCAGATATCAGTAAACAACTTTCTTACAACTTAAAAACACAAAAATATCAGGTACACACAAAACCAATCTTCAGTCGTGGACAAACATCAAGCAGTATAAATTAAACTTACATAACAAGTTTATAGAGCATCCGCCTTGGATGCAGGAGGTTGTGGGTTGGATCCCTGGTTGAATTATACCAAAGGCTTGCAAAACTGGTACTAACAGCTACCTCGCTTGACGCTCAGCATTAAAAGGTTAATGTTAGGACTGGTTGGCCTGGTGTCAGGATAATGTGACTGGGTGGGACATCATGCTACATGTCTGCAGCATGATGCCCTATTGCTAGACATCACCATACATGCCAACCAGTACACTTTTGGCGTATTCCTTATGCTTTTTTTTTTACTAAATTACGCCTTACGTGTAAATGTGCCTATATTATTAAATTTGCTCATTAATGTACTAGTGCTCTTAGGTATGTTATTGTGATAACAATGTTACAATAAATCACAAAAAATATGATTTCAGATGTCCTTGTCTGAATTCACTATAATTCCAGAATAATGTTTCTGTTTAAGATTATTATTTACACAAACACTTTGTGTTTCCAGTGAATAAATAATTTGAATTAATAAAAAAAATCCACCCAGATGAATACTGAAAACAATTTCTGCTACAGATGTTATTGCAGGAATGAATAATTTCACAATTTAACAAGATTAAATAAGAATACTAAGACAAAAGAAGCTTCAGGATGTAGGACAAATGTTCATTTATAGAACAGTATAAGATATAATTAGACAACATCTGTTGCAAAAATTATAATAAAGAAGATGGTAAGCATAATGTCCTTCACTCAGGCTTAGATAATGATCCTTACATTTAACCAACATTCATAGGGAAATAATAACTACACCACTCCCTCGATAACTCGCGCCTGGATAACTCGCGAACCCGCTTATAACGCGGTGTCAGGCATGGCTCCCGATTTTTTCAAAGAAAATATATTTTAAAATGTGTTGAACAGTGAAAAATGTGATTAGAAATGGTAAATTGGTAAATTAAACCTTGATATATAACTCGTTTTTATCATGAAAATGGTGATTATTGCCCGTAAAGATAGAATCCATAGACACTAATTAAATATCTGGCTAGGTGAAATTCACATTATAATCCTTTAATTTTGTCTCCACTTTATACTGGCAACATACCTATTCTCTTCTATGAAAGCATGAAAAGAGTCAGTCAACCGTCACATCGAAACCCGATTGTGAGAACCTAATTACAAGCCAGCTTTGTTGGGATCAACAGCATGGGAAGTGTTTGTTACAATAAAAGAATCAATTAAAAGAGACCGGTGTTGTTTTATCACTTTGAATATGTATTTTGCATCCAGTCAAACCAGGTAAGTACCATAAAAGAAAGTTCAAAGGCATGCCAATAGGAGCATACATTCTCGTATTTGTTACCATTATCAAATTTAATTTTACTTCACCAATCGAAAATGTTTTCACATTTTATGTATTAACATCATTAAAGTATATAATATCAGTAATATATCCAGGGCTGTCATCGGGTAAACAGGTATAGAAAAACCCGGATATTGAAACGTAAACGCGGGTACCTATAAAAAAAAAACAAACAAAATAGACACACTCGCCAACCACTTCAAACAGGTGTGACAGCTATGGCTATAATTAGAAACCAGATCGCTGCTTAATATAAATAAACAATACGTCAGACCATCTGTTTTGATTAATAAAATTCCTTGGCGTTGTGCCACCGGACCAACCGTTATCCTCAAGGCATTATATTCCAAGGTAAAAACATTTGTTCGACGGGTAATAAACCTCTTTGTAGACAATAACTATTGAATGTGGGTGCTAAATGATCGGTACCTTGCGAGCTCTTTTAAAGAAATCCAGACGGATACCTTTGATTTCCGAACAAACATATCAAAGAAATCCCACGAAGTATATTATGAACAATCATCACCTAGACCCCTTGAAATCTTCGTAACGCATCAAAGTAATCTTTGCTCATTGTTTTTTTAGTCAACTAGCTCTGCGAATTTCTAAAGTTAGCCATCGTACATGTACCGATATTTCTATTTGCGATACTACTACGTTTTTACCAATAACTATCTTAAGAATAATAATTCCAAAATAATAACATTTATGCAACTGTTAATAATTCCAAAATAATAACATTTATGCGACTGGGGCACGCATGCATGGGTGATTCAAATCTGCGGTCAAAACATGAAGTCGTACATGTGCTAAGCGAATGAAAACCATGTGGAATAATGTTTTGATGATCAATATACAGCAAGTTATCCTGAAATTAATGTTACTCTGAGGAAAAAAATAATATATACCGATATGAAGAGATATTTATTCACTGTTAATCTTAGCAGTTTATTAATTGAGTATTCAACACTCTAACATGCCAAGCCAACCCCACCCCCTTTTGCCTATACGTCGATCCCTTTGTTAGTTTTGTTATTTGTTCTAGGTCCCTCGATAACTTGCGCCCTCGCTTATATCGCGGTCGATGTTTTTGGACCCAGATGTCCGCGAGTTATTGAGGAAGTGGTGTATGTATTATTTGTTTACACAAATAAAATCAGCATCAGTGTCTCAAGTCAGGAACAACATAAAGCTTGATTTTGGACAAGGTCAGGTTCAAAATGCAATTATACATAGCATAAAATGATTTTTTAATAAACCCACTAAGAAACCATGCAACATAAAATGATTTTTTAATAAACCCACTAGGAAACCATGCAAATTAAATATATAGAACAACAGATTCAGACTAGATCAGTTCGTACCTTTATGGAAATTGTGACCAACTGGTAGAAAGTATGACCAACCCAATAGGCATCTTAGAAATTTTATTATGCAAAGTACCAGTGTTGCATCTGAAAAGTGAAGCGCACCAGTCACTCAGAAAAGGATCACAAAACACAAATGAAATGCATATAAATGGTACTTAATTTTGAATCATTGTAATGGATGCAACATAGCCATCTATAACAACATACTCATTTGTAAATATATCATTCACCTGCTTTTAATTAACTTTAAAAAACTTGACACTAAAATAATAATTGTATAAACTTTCAATTGATGTCACTGGATTGAAAAGGATTTGACTATTTAAAAAATTGCAAAAATTGCATAATGAGTGAGCAACATATTTGATCTCTGTTAGACCTTGAATAATTCCTACAACTTGTGCAGTTCTCTGATAGGAGTGTTTTTAATAAGAGTAGGTTGTACTAAAATTTTGTCAAGATCTAACTTTAATTGAACTTTTTTTGAAAAAAGATTATTGAAGACCGATTTAAATGACATATTTCCCATTGACATGAAACCATTTGATTGCCCGTCTTGTCTACTGCCACCTGCTTTGGAAATGTTCTGATCCCTTTTTTTCTGAAGACTTGTCCAACTTTATGTAACAAATTTTTTATAATCTATTATTGATAAGTGGTGCCATTTTTGTCTGCAAATGTTTTGTTTCATTGATGTTAAAGTAAGTCATAAACTGAGCACACCATAATCACATATATTAAAAGTTATTCTGGCAGGAAGGGGCACTATACCAGATTAAAAGATGAAGTAGTGGTATCAGGATCCATGCAGTGGGGCAGTTCAGCTGAAATAGTCACTCTCAAGTCTGTTCTTTAGCCTTCAAATGTCCCATAAACAAAGTTCACTTTGCTTTGTCTGATTTCACACCAACTTTCCTCTCCCACTTCATGTTATATATAGTGCATATAAAAATCTGAAGTAAAATGCCAACTTTTGTGCCAATTTTCTTTTTAGATAGGAAGGTGGAAAGTTAGGACAAAAAGATTTGTGCTCTTCTTGGTTTTGGTACTTATTTTATAATCATGAGTGCCAGAAATTGCATTGCCATAAACAGAACTCCTGTTGAAAATTTACACATGATCTTTGCAAAAAAAGAACAGGAAAATGGCTTTCTTTCTGTGTTTATATTAGTAATTTTTGTGTTAATCATATTTCATTGTGACATGTTGAAAGTTGTAAAATTTGGCTAAGTTATACAGTACCAGCTATCAACTTGCACACCACTTTCGTAAATTTATTACCACTGAGGCTTAAAATTACTTCTAGTGACCATAGAGGAAAGGCTGTGTTTGATATAACATGACCATTTCTTCTTAGTTTAAAATAAATAGAACTTTGAAAAGCATGCAGATCCCAACCATTTCAAATTTCTATGACTCACCAGTGCTGCTAATCATGCAAGTTTATTTAGACTGCTTTTTTATAGGCAGCAAGAATGGCAGCAGAGGCAGAAAACAAAAAGAAGAAGGGAAAGAGGAAGGGATTGGGTGGTCTTTCCCCAGAAAAGAAGAAGATCCTTAAGGTAACATGGTAGTTGGTTAAATCTATCCCATAACTGTAAAATCAGAATGATAAACTAGTACACAAAAAGAAACTTGATACACACCATTTGGTATTTTTATTCCAAAAATAAGTTCATATTTGTATTTAAAAGAGTAACCAAACCAGTCTTGAACAAAAAATTTGCTCTTCTCTTAATTGTTCTGTTTCTAATTATCTGATTAGTGGAAATATTTTTCTGTCTGCTTATGATTCAGCCTTTGAACTTTTGTTCTGTTTTCATTAACCATCTTTATATAAGGTTCTGTTAAATACAGTTAATATAAATTTCAAACCTTTACAAATAGTTGTTTCATGATAAATTGTACTTTTTATAGATGAAAGTCAATGTTACTTTTCTAGATAAAAATAGGGACTGAACAAGAATGGAGTCTCTTATTTTATTTGAAAAATTAGCATATAATACAGAGATGATATCATTTGAGTATCAGAGTTTAGGAATATTTTTCTGTTCCTTCTGTAGCTCTTATTGGTCATAGACCAAACAAGCTTATGGGATGGCCCATTGTCTGACATAATCTTTGTTCATCTGACATTTGTCTGTCTGTTAGAAGTTCGTTATTACAGCCCTTGAACTACATGGAGGATTACCATTAAACTTTACAAAACATTCGTCCTGAGGTCTAGTGTGTCCTAAATGAAAATAATGCTGATCAGACATCAAATATGGCTGCCACAGCAGCTGTCCTGCCATCACTACTTATCATGAATGAATGGACATGCCAAAATATGGTTTTCAATAAAAGACTTCTTATGATGTCTAGCTGGTACTGAATAAAAATGGTGAAAATCTGACTTCCAATATGGCATCATAGCAGCCATCTTAAATCTTTTTCTTGCCATTCATTCTGGATAAATAGTCAAATCAGCGCATGGTTTTCGCTGGAAACCTTTTTGTGGTATCTACTTGGACATGAATAAACACAGCGTTCCCTTGAAGGATTAGATGCTCTACAGTCCTTTCCCTCCCACCAATTCCTGGATTCAGAATAGATCATTTCTTCTTTGATATTCTTCAGCTTTTAATATTTTCAGTTTAGCTACTGTTGTGGCCATACTGTTTGTAGGATTGATATTACTTCATTTAGGACAAACTAGATACCATTAGAAGATTCATGGTGAAAACCCTGTGTTATGTCCATCCATTCAGAAGTATTGGCGATAAGATTTGCAACATGTTTATTATGGCCACCATATTGAAGTTAACTGTGCCATTTTCATTCAGGTCCCACTAGATATCATAAAGAGCCTTCTGGTAATAACCCCATGCCAGTACAACCTTATGACACTCCATATAGGAGGAGAAAATAACAAGATTTTCAAAATGCCTGCAATGGTGGCCTTACTGAATTGTTATATCAGCACCATTTTCATTTAGTACCAGCTAGATATCATATAAATTCTTCTGTTGAAAACACAATGCTGATATGAATGCCAGTTTAGGAAGAGTAACATAATGATGTTCAAGATGGCCATTGGGTGGCCATATTGGATGTCTGAAGACCCACTGGACATCACAAGAAGCCTTCTGGATAAACCCCCATGTCAGTAAGACTTTTAATTTGGAAAAGTCACTAAAATATTTTCAAGAGCTGTACCATTTTCTATTAGGACCAACTATATCTTGGGAGGAATGTCAGTGTCAAGTTTCATGGCAAACTTTGAAGTAGTTTAGGAGATGTAGCAATAAGAAACATGTGCTAACTGATGGATTTTGACAGATGGATGACAGATGGGCCATTTAATAAGCTCTTCTGACCTATGACCAATAGAACTTGTAATGCCTCTCTGACATCCAATATGGCCAGCATTGTGGGCATGTTGAAAGTCTTGTTTTCACAGTTCCTACAGAATTGATGATCATATTGGCAGGGTTTTCACCAAAAAACTTGTTGTGATATCCTGTTGGTCCTAAAATGGTGCCAATCTTACATCCATTATGATTGCCACAGTGGCTTATTTGAAAATTTTATTGTTCAAGAATAGCAGATGTGGGTAAGCACTCGGCAGTTACAAAAAAAGAGATGGTCTTGTCTTGAATTCCCTGAAATTCTTTTTTGACATTAGAGCATCAGAGATTCTTGTTATTATTAAAGTTAATGTCAATTTGTAGGAACACTAGGAGCTTTGTAATTTTACTTACATTTTACATACAATATCCATTTTATTATATCATCTTAGTAACATGAAAAAGAAAAAAAACACTTTAAATTGCTGAAAACTGCTATATCATTCTTAAGCATTAAGGAAAGTTACATTTCTAACTAAAATAAACTCCTTTAAAAACTGAAGAGATACATTGCTTTATTATGATCCAGATCATTATGTTATTGAATATTATAGTAATGAAGTTAATCAATGCAATGAATGTTCATATTGCCTTTTTGTCTTAGAAAATCAGACTGAAAATGCATCTTTAGAATTTTCACATTTTTCCATGACAAAGAAAATTATTTGACAATGTTTGAACTTTTATTTTATTTGTAGAGATTAAACTACATAGAGATTTTCCCATGCATGGTATTTTATGAGAAATAGGCTGTACTTGCTACTTTTGAAAACGTTTTGGATACCAGTCTAACTAAATAGTTGTGTGCATTAATTCATTTGCATCATCACCTTGTTTGTTTACTTGCTTTATTTTATGCTAACTGCATGTCTTGATGTTTTACCTTTGACCTTAACTTGCATGTGTGTGTAGGATAGTGAAAGCTCCGATGAAGATGTTTTTGATGACGCTTATGAATTCTCTGAGAAGGAACTTGCAGAGAAAGAACGAATCCTTTCCAGACGAATTCAGCCTTTGCCTGAAGACTTTGATCGCATGACTTCAGGTATTATACCATATTTAAATGTATATAGGGTATTAACAACATAGAAGCATACCTGCAGTTGAACAATGAACTAGACAGTCATGGTCTCTGCTTTTAACTTGAAATCTCATCTTTTACTAAGATTGTGGACCCTGATTGTTAGTGCACAATTTGCATGTTTTTCTGAGTCAAGTTTGAGTTATGATATTAAGCAGATGAAATCATGTTAACATATGATACTCTTGTAGATATTAGTTAACAATATAGATGTTAGATGACTACAGAGCTCTGGAAGACTATAAATAAGGAAGATAGGATGACAGAGTGATTTTTCTTATGTTTAATTATCTACAAAAAGAGACACTTGAATAATAAAATCTGGATTGCCTGCAATGATTTTAACTTTCTTTTGAACATACTTCAAGTGTGGTTCACTATTCAGCCATTATAATCAAATCTGGTTATTTTCTCACTATATAAATTTTGTTCAAATCTTCACTTACCAGTGCACAGCTGAGCTTTTTAAAACTTACCCACACAGTCACCTCTGTTAGCAAGAGAGAGTCCCAAATATTGATATTCAAATTTATTACATTATTGTATCTGTTTGTAGCTGTAGTTTGACCTTGTCTTCATATAATTTCTCTCTGCCCACTATTGTATTTGTAAGCAGTAGATTATAAACATTATAATTGTTGAGGTATTATGAATTTGACAGCAGACTGCACCATCATGCTTCTTTGATCAACCATTATCTCAGATAGAGGGTCATAGTTGATGATCTGATTCAGTCACAAAGAATATTTATGCAACATAATTTGATTAAATGTTGAAGCCAATCATGCAAAATTCAAGGCAGATTCCATCTCATTGAAACTTAAAGGACTTTTTCTCTTCAAACTCCTAGAAGATACCTATTTCCACACATGCACTTCACCACTTAGTTCACAATGCAGTGAAATAAACAGTAGTCATTTAATTTTTTTTATGTAAAACAGAACAATTTTTATCTATGTTGCATAGGTTTGAAAGCACATGCTAACTTAGCAGTTCTGATTGCAAATTTAAATAGAAGTAATGGGGGAAAATGTGGTGCAGTTGAGAATAATCATATACATATATCTAAAAACCCTAACCACAGTTTTGTTTGGCTATATATGACAAGCTTAGGATGAAGCAAGTTAGAAAAGAAGTAAATCAGAACCTTTGGGCACTGAGTCACTCATTAATACTGGTTTTGTGAGATCATAAAGTTTCACCTTTGCAGGTTTAGTAACTCCATGATTTTGCTATACCAGTGTTTATCTGTGACATTTAACATCTCATAGGTGTGATTTGGTTATTCTTCTAACTTTTGGTAATCCAGTAGAACATGAATATAGATTGACAAAAATTTTATGTAATGTTGCTGTGAACAAGAATTATTTTGAACTAATATTGTGTCCTGAGAAATTGTATATTTGTATTGCCATCATTTTTCTCAAAAAGTTTAAAAAACAAAAAAATAATTAACATTTAATGTTGATGCAAGTATACCAGACCTGTTTACAGCTACATTCTGGCCATAGTTTGTGAAAAATAGGAATAAAATACAAACTGTGCATCAGGACTTCAATTCTGATCCCCCACCCCCACATGCAGAAAAAGAAAAGCATGACTTGTTTACATATTGATGGCATATTAATTACATTTAACTAATGTTAAAACATACAGAAGATAATTGAATCTCCATTTGTGTATTTTCTATATGGAACTGATAGTGATGGTAGGCAAATGAAGAGTTGAACACAAGTCTAAGCCTGTGAAGGCAAGTTACAGTCCAGCAAATAAATCTCAGCTGATACTTAAAACTTTATATCTGATGACTTGGAATACCTTGGTCCTTCAAAAACTTGAGAAACTTTTGTGTAAATCTGATTTATGTGCACACAATTATCTTTTACTTCAGCTGTAAACACATCTAATATTAATATCATATTGAATTTTAAACCACAAGAGTTCAGTCATTATTACAAATTTCTTTGGAGATAGTTAATTGGAAAAAGAATTTTCTCATTATTGACAGTTATGGGAAAGAAATATCCGATTTCATGCATAAGTAGACCTGTTTATAATGTTCTTAAGTTGTTTTAATACAATTATGTTCTTATAGTTTGTTTCTCGGGGATGCAAAGCCTACTAGTACATATTTTGAGCCAAGAAATTTTCCTAGAAATAATTCATTCATTTTTATAGAAACATGTCTGGTAAAACTCATTTGTCTGCATTTATTTTGTAAGTCATACCTTCTGAACAACTGTATGCATTCTTCACCTTTTAATTTGATTATAAATTAGACCAATAATATTTTAACTGAAGAAGCTCTGATAGTTTTAAAGGTATGTGCATGTTTTAGACAAAAGAAATCATGAACATTTTATTGAATATGATAAATGTGTGAAAACTGCATGATTTTCAATTTCAAACTTTGTTTCACTAGTATTGTCTCTAGTGGTTACTGCATGGTTTTCAACCTCAGAGTAAACTAGACTGGTATCCTATCCCTTGTTTAGAGCATATTTTCAGTTTTTTGTGGTTCTTGTAGAAATTGATCATGCAAAAAGCTGCTGAGGATCTTAAAAGTGAGGCACTAGCCAAGGCACTGGAGAAGGAGAAACACATCAATGAGCGTGTCGAGCCCTTGACACTTGACGGGCTTGATGGCGGTAAAATTTATTTTACCAAATGCATCTCCAGTGGTTTTCACCTGCATTGTGCTTGTCTTGCCCTGTGACCTTTTTATTTGATGTAGTCAATGTATCAGTTGCCATTTTTAGCTTTTATTTTACTATTAAGGTGCAGTAAATTCTGTTCTAAACATTTTTATGTTTTTGCCCACGTTTTGCTGTTACATATCCACTTTTTATAGGCCTTGTTTTGCTATTTTATTTGGGAAAATAAATTTGCAAGCAACTCCTGTAATTGTACCTGCATTTTTCCTTTACATCTGCACTTTTCCCTTTTGTTTAAATATATTGCTTCAGAAGTATAGAGGTTGATGCAGTTATCCTGTACATAATTTTTCCTTTGTCTCTGTTTTGTCATTTTTCAATTAATGTAGTTTTTAACCTTTGCCAATAAATACTTCATATAATCTGTTCTTTGATTCTTGTCTTCTAGTAAAAATTTTGTGGATGCTTTTTCAAAACTTTTTGTGGATGCTTTTTCAAAACTTTTTGTGGATGCTTTTTCAAAACTTTTTGTGGATGCTTTTTTAAAACTTTTTTTCCCACCCCAGTCTGTCTTTGTTCTTATGTATTAGGTCTGTTCTTGTCAGTTTTACAATAAATTATTTGGTATTATCATTTTTGACATTCATGCAAATAACAACAAACATAATGAGAAGCTACTGCAGTATTGTGTGAAATGAGTGAATAAATACTGTGAGAAATTAAAGCTTATCACATAACTACTATGTTATTTATGTTAATAGATAAATTTTAATTTTGATAAATGTATTATGATCTACAGTATGTAATATATTAACACATACACTAACATCGCATGACATCATAAATGATGTTATGATGTCATGTAATATAAAGTGGTAATGACAGGTATTCTAATATATTTTAAAGTCATTTAAATACCCTATTCTTTTTTTGACTGAAATCAGATTTTTTTGTCATGTAATAAATAATCTTATATTTGCGCTTATTTCAAAGTGAAAGGACCATGTATTATAAAACCCAATTTTGTCATCTGATTGAAATAAAATTTGTGTAATAAAAGAGGTCCCTCTCTCTTCCCCAAATTTGTATTTAATTATTAGCCACGACAGTTTTCAATAAAGGAAAATAACCATTAAAAACTCCATTATAAAACCAGTGCATCTCACCTCAGTTTTGGCAACCTTTTCTCAGTATTTATAGTAAAGGTGGCTAACAAGCTCTTCTAAGTGTATTACCATAAAAAGGTACATCTTAAATTGAGCATTTGAACACAACATGCATTATAGTAAATAATAAAACTGGTATAATTTGATTTTGTTTTACAGTTTTATTTATATGAAGTTTGCATTTCCACCAAGTTGATTACCTCTTAGACCTATTTTTGTTTTCATTTAATATGTTTTATTTATGTATAGCACTGACCTGCTACCACACTCTTGCCGTAAAAGGACAGTGTGTGTATATATATATATATATATATATATATATATATATATATATATATTTCAAATAATCATTTTCTTCACAAAAAATGTTGTGTAATATTATGCATATTCGTAATAGCCAAATATTGCTACACGGTCTTGTGAAGAATGCAAAATGCTTACAAAGTCTGTAAACAAAGCAGTTTTGTGCATGTTTTGGGCAGGAGGATAAGCATGCTTTGTTTTACTAATAATTTGATAAAATGATTCCTTATGATTGATCCTAAAATTTGAGCATTTTGTCAGTTTTAGAAGAAATGGGAAGAGAATACAAAAGCTGTAAAGTTTATGGCATGTGAGATACTTATGTAATATGTATAGCATGGTTTTATTCCTTTACTAATTGAGCCTATCAGTTTTTATATCTTCAAGATAATTAATGGACTAGCACCAGTTTTCTTAATTTATATCAAATGGGTTTCCAGACTATAGAAGATGAAAAGAAAAGCATCAATAAGACTAATATATATGTATGTGTTCCGTGCATGCTGTCCCTCAGCCCCTACATTGTCAATTACATCCTCATTGTGACATAAATAGTTAGAAATTTACATTATCTCATTAAATTTTGTATTTTACAAGATAAAGGTATTTATCCCTTCAGCATCTTTTTGGGAAGAAATTTTGTTCCATATTTCTACATTTTTTCCCCATAAATTTTGAACTTTTATATTTTATGACTTGGAAATTAAGCATGTTGCTTCATAAATTTCCAGATGTACACCAAGATTTCTCTTGGTAGTGTGTTAGTTTATGTTCCCAAACCCATGTACAACATAAAATATGTCTACAGACTTGATGTTACAACAGGAACACAAGAAAAAGGCATGGTCAAAGTAAAATAGATAGCATGTAGCCTTTCTTTATGCATGTCACTGCATTGAAATCAGAATCAAATGCATCACATTGCTAACAAATATTGTTTATTCACTGGGTTTAATGCTGATTTTGTTATGGTCATAGCAGTGTTTCATTATATTATTGTTATATATGTTACAGAGGATAAACAGTGATTGTGATATAAGCATAACAAATGCTCTTATGAACACTTTAATTTATTGCGGATGTAGGAGCCAAAATCAGCTTGATTTCAGCCTTGTCCTTTATGAAACTTGTGATGTGAGCACTCGTGTTTGATCCTCTATATATAAAGCTTTAACACTTCTTGGAAGGTCATTTCAGTTCAAACTTTAAATTGATAGCAAATAAATCACCAGCTGTATTATTTCATGTTTATTCCAATTTTTGGAAATTGCTTACCATTTACATAGCAGACTATTTAAATTAGTATCCTGTATTCATCCGTGTCACACATTTCTGGAGCAAAACTCCAATCCATTCAAGATGTTATAATGAAAGTAGGTACAAGCATTGGAATAGTGGTCCTGATATTCTTTTTGCTATTCTCATTCTTCATTTCAATCTTTTTAACATTTTTGTTCATTTTTCTGTCCAAGATAAAGCTCCAATAGTCATTTTACATCTTTGAAATTTGGTATTATCTTGCTAGTAGTGTAGATGTCCTTTTGCTTTTCAAAGTTAATCATTTTTGATATTTTAGTGTTTTCCTCACTTTCTCTTTTTCCCATCCATTCATTAGTCATACTTCATTTCCACATTATAACTCACAAAAATGTTCAAGAAGTCTTCATAAAACTTAGTACACATTAGACTAGTGGTTTTGTTGTGCATTTTGTTTTTGACAGTTCTTTACTTTAACATTTGGTAAAATGTTTGGTTTGTTTGTCTGTTCAGCCCATCCATTGTTATTTCTGGAACCAAAACTTGTGATGCCTATCAATCCCATGTATTTGTCAATATGATAGCATATATATATATATATATATATATATATATATATATATATATATATATATATATATATATATATATATATATAGTTACAACTCTCTGGTCATAATAACAGTCAGATACAAAATCAACAAATTTTTTAAAGCTTAAGAATTTAATGATCAAAGATATAAATGAAAATCTGAGAAGTAAAGTAATATTAAGTGGATCTGAAAAATCCTAAAAGGGTTTTATGTAAGTCCAAAAGAATGAAGTTTTGTATAACCTTCAGAACCAGGAATGTGCTGATACACCAAAAATCATGATGTCCAGAAATTCTTTTGAATAATTTACAATAGTTTCAGAATAATATTATAGTCCAAAAGAGATGAGCTTTTTCTATTTCCAATGACCAGTCCAAACCAATGTTTTTCCTCTCAAATTACATATAAGTACAACATAAAATATGTCTGCAGACTTGATGTTACAACAGGAACACAAGAAAAAGAATGACTCCAAAATAGGTATGAATCTGATTGTTCATTTTCTTTTCTCAAATACCCCTTCATTTCACAACATTCTCCTACATGACAGATCATACTGCTCAATAAATATTTCAAAATACCTATTCATGTGATGAAACCTATCAAATTGGAAATTACTTAGTTCTTCTAGAACCAACCAAAGACCACCAGCCAGTGAGAAATCAACCCAATGTCATCAACAAGTCTGATTATTAAGATTATTTTTAGTAATTGTCTGCACATATATAAGCATCTGTTGATAGACTTCTATAATTGTATGTTCTTAGTATTTCTACAACAGACCCTAGTTAATCATGTAGACAACATCTAACTAAAGATAATCATTGCAATTTACAGCCATGAATAAAAATTAAGAAATTAAATAAAATCATGCACCAGGAGTGTGTATGTATATATGTGAGTGGATTTAAATGATTCCATCTTGTTTATGAATCAAACACATAATGTAATATGAGAGCTGATTATATGTAAAATATATTCTAAATTAACATAATTTTTAAAAACATTTTAGGTAAAGAGTCCTATTTTCATCACACAAATTTTCACAATAAATTTACTTTATACAATCTTGTTGAAAGTTTTGAGGACATAAATGGTTTTCCTATTGCAGACATTTGTTGGATCATGTAGTAATTTACTTTTACGAGTTCATACATATGTTTTGATAGGAGATTTTGCAGATATTTGTTTGTAAATATGTTTTTTAAAGTAAGTACACATGTACTGAAAGCATGTTTGATCCCAGCTTAACTTTGCACTGAAACTTAGGACATTTTCTGAAAATATGTTAGATCCCATTTTAATTTGATCTGAGACATCTGATATTTTCCAAAGTCATGTTAGATCTTGCCTTAACTTTGGTCTGAGACAGAAGAGATGTTGCACCATATAACATGGTCATAGTTATATTGTTGTAGCTTTTGGGGGTTGCAACCAGTTGCTATGAAATTTTTAAAAAATATACCTCAAACACTCTAGTACCGTTCTTGTTGAAGCTACTGTTTTAAAAAAAAACTTATAGTTTTATTTTATGTGAAACTAACCCAGATCTGGTACTAGGTCACAATATTTGCCATCATCTCTCCATCATTTAGTGATTATTAGGATATATTGGGATATTTCAACATGAGTTACAAAAGGTGGGAATTAATTTAAAGTTTCAACCTCATCTTTTATGTAACACAAAAAAATGTATCATGATATTATAGTTTAACCATATCTCTCCATGCATTAAATAGGAAAAATATTGTGCACATGCATACATTATCTTGTACAAATAATTTACCATTTTTTTTAACTTAAACAATCTACAATTTGCATGGATTTTCTGAATTTCTTATTTGGCCTAAATCTTGTTAAAGTCACCTGGCATGAAGGTTAAGTGAGTTTATGATATTTGTATTTATACATCTTGTATCTGTGAAAATTCTTATTTCCAGTTCTCAATAAAATGCTGTACCAGTTTCAGCTAAACTTGACATTGCATTTTGGCATGAAGATTTTGCAGATTTATATAAATGGTACCATTCTGCCATCCAAAATGGTTGTTGCAAGTAAAAACCAAATAAACATAAAAATGGCTTCATCTCAGAAACCATTGAATAAAATTTACCCAATTTGGTAGGGAAGCATCTTTGCAAGAAGGCCATTCAATTTTATACAATGTTCTTCTATCATCAAATATAGCAACTGTTACAAAAAACAGAAGAACATTGAAATGACTCTTTATAAAAATCACTTAACATCATTTGAGAAATTTGACAGAAAACATGTAATGAAAGTCTTTGTGAATAGAAACAAATGATACCAAAATGTAACAAGTATTTCCACCATTACTGAAAATGGAATCCTTAAAAAGTCTTTTTCACAAAAGCTACAGAACAGAATTTGACTAAATTTAATCAAAAGCTTCATTGCATGAAGACCTGTAAAGTTTATATAATTGATCCTGGTTATATACTACTTTCAGATATGGCAACCATTACTAAGAATTTCACAAGAAAGGATAGAAAAGTGTTCTAGCTCAGAAAACTAAAATTTATCCAAGTGATTGAACCAACCTTTAGATATTATCACATTTATTCAGAATAATCTTAACATGTTCTCAGAACTACTGATCTTCCACAAATGTTGTTTGAAAGTATCCTGGTTTAAAGTCCTTTCAGATTTGTACAGATGATGCTGATCAGCCACCATTACCAAAATTTAAAAATAATCCTTTTAAAAATTTTTCTGAAATTAAACTGCAGAATAAAATTTGACAAACATTGCAGTAAAGAATTCAGATATATTGCCTTTTAGTATAGGAAAATAATGCTGATGTACGATCAAATATTGAAGATACAAAAAGAAAAAGACATGCCTTGTAACAATTGCTTTGATTACTGATGCACTGAACAGCATTAGAAAAAATTTCCAAAGAAATTATCCATACCAGTATATTTTGGAAAACAAATTTAGCATGTCTGTTAAGCAGATATCAGGCAATGAGTGATCTTGTTCTCTTGTTTTCAATTTTATTATATGGAAGAGTTTTTCTTGTGTTTTAGTAGATATAATTATAAAAATAACATATTTTATGCCACAAGCTGCTTACATTGCATCACTTACTTTTTGATGTTCTATAACTTGTCAGGTTGTTTTGATTTAATAAATTACTATAAAGCATGTTAAATGTCATTTATATTAGTTTAAAAAAGTGCTCAATTACAAGAATATCAACAAAGAACCTATTTTTTAATTACTGTACTGCCATTGTTACTGTTATGTAAAATATTTTGAAATGTTTTTTTTGCTGTTTTATTAAGAGTTTGAATGGTACTGACTTAAAGGTTAATCTTTTGCTCTTGATGTTTTAGCTTTTGCTATTTGTATTTATATGCTCATGTATATTTTGCACAGTTTTATTTCCAAGGATTTCTGAAATTTATGAAATAATTAAATGTTTTATGTCTAATTCTTGTATCATGTAATACAGTGACATATATTTATACACAATGAAGTTGTATAGGAATTCAAGAAAGGCTTTTACATGTAATATCTTCTTGCAGATGGTCTTAAAAAATTATGCAAAGCTCTACATGCCAAAGTTGCTCAACTGGAGGAGGAAGTTTATGATTGGGAATTTAAAATCCGCAGACAAGAGACAGAGGTCAGTTTAATTAAAATATCTTGTTCCTTTGAATCATCTGTTTTTAGCTCAGTTTCAACCAAACTCTTTAGAGAGCATTCTGGCATGAAGGCATTTCAGATTTGTATCATTGAAACCAATCTGTCATTCAACATAGTCATGCACAGAAAATGGAACAACCTTTAAACCGTATCTTACCAAAACTAATGAACAAAATTTGACCGAATGTATCCTGGCATAAGGCCTTTAAAATTGTACAGTAGATGCTCATCCATCATTAAATATAGCCAAAAGTATAAAAGCTCTTAATTGACTTTTCTATTTAACAACATAGAATATCACCATATTTAATGTAAATCATCCAAAACAAGAATATGGAACTGATCTGCAGTCAGATATGGCTGCCATTACAAAAAAAAGAGAGAAAAGTCTTTAATTTCTTCTCCTAAAAAATTTAAAAAAATTTTTTTTTTACCAGATTTTGACAAAGTACACTGACTTGAAGACTTTTTTGTTTTGTACAAATAATTTCCGATTTGCCATCAGATTTGGTCATCATTATTAAGAAAATTTAATGGCCTGTCCTAAAATATCCCAGAATATCAATTGTGCATGGAGGTCTTTAATATTTTTACAAATGATGCAGATTCACCATCAGATCTTCTGACATTTTTAAAAGTACAAAAAGCTGCAAATGACATCGTAGAATTTACCAGACAGAATTAAAGTATCTTTGCAATAAAAGTTTTCTGTAGTGTACAAAACCATGCTGTCAGATATAGGTGCAGTTCCAACCAATAAGCAACTTACAAATTAATTTTGTTCATCTAAGTTGATTTTGGGCACATGTGTTTTGCCTACACAAAATGCTCCATGAAATAAAGGAAAAGGCTGAACATGCACAGAATATTCTGTTGTATTTAGTTGAGGAATCTATTGTGTCAGAATTAAGCTAAATGCATGAGCTTTAGAAATTTTGCCATTTATTCTAAGAGACAATTTTGAGAAGCCAAAAGTTTAAAATTGTTAAATTAACTTCATGTATATCAAGGCTGTTCCATTTTAACATACATAGTACCAAAGGAAGGCAGTTTTTAAAAAAATATATGCTGGGTACTTTGATTTACATAGTTCGTATTAAAATGATAAGAAAATTCTAAATTGGATCTGTGGGTGAGTACTCCACATTGAAAGTTTCTTCTCCGGGACAAAGGTATGTTTTACTGGAACAACCCTCATGTATTAATATACAATGATGTATAGTAATGAAGACTTTGAGACAGACAATGCCGTCTTTTTAGTGTCTGCATTCTAGGGAATATTCACAAATAAGTTAGTGAAATCTCTAAATTTGAAATGTTTATTTCTTTTTTTTTTTTTTTTACAGATAAATGAATTAACATTGAAAGTAAATGACTCTAGGGGAAAATTGTAAGTATACTTTATACTGTATGATCATGATGTTGTTAGTTTGGTAAAATATCAAAAAGAACTTTACACAGAAATGATTTGTATGCTCCACCTATGACAGATGCAGTCTCTAATAGTTTGAAATCACCGTGGATGGATGTGGTTGCAGTTTGGGTTTCTGGTGGTAGACACATTTGATTGCAACTTGTTATACCTGCTTCCCTTAATCCCAAGATGAATCCTATCATGGGGACATAATTAGTTTCATATTCAGCGTGTCACTTTTGCTATAAAAAATGTCACTGTTGCTAAAATAAAATTGTTGTTGATGTAAAATGTGGATTTTGCTTATGCAGTCATTTCTAGATGATAGATTAAGTCCTACATTTATAAGTGCAACATGGATATATATTTCTCTTAGCACAAGAAAGAATCCTATTTATTTTGCTGACAGGTCAGGGTCACTATTACTAAAAATAAATGTTGCCAATGCATTTCATTTATGGATAAAATCTTAAGTTGTAGTGAATGAGTATGTTGCTATGGACATTGCCCATGTGTTTTCCTTAGGTCAAGGGCACTGTGTCGTAAAATAGGTTTACTTATGTATTTCATTTCTGAATGATAACTTAAGTTTTAGAAAATAATTCCACAAAATGTTGAATCAATTTGTTATCTGTTAGGGCATCAATCCAAGGTAAAATGTACTGGCACTAAGAGAGATTTGGTCGTTGCTTGCAGTCAATACCATTGGTATATGTTTATAATCAGTTTACCCAAGAAAGAGTCTTATCCATTTCAGTAATTTAAAGGTCAAGGTCATTGTTATTAAAATTAGATTTTACACTTGCATTTCATTTCTGGACAGTAAGTGAACTTCTTTATAACAAATTGCAAGATAAGTTGGTGCTTACATTTCTCTTTGCCAGTAAAGAACTCTTAGTTAAACTAAGAGGTTTTTGTGAAATTTTGGGCCAGTAACAAATTCCAAACATAGTTCACATAGGAGTTAGAATCATGAATGTGCATGTGTTTACATGTATACTTTAAGCATACTGCATAAAATGCATTTGAACATAAGTTTATTTTGTGTATCATGTTCCTTTTTGTTTTTTTTTTAATTTGCTGTTAAACATTTTTGCAAACCTGATTTTTGAAATAATTTTTAACAAAACGATGTCCTTTTCATTTTGTATTATGTTTGTTTAATAAATTCTCATAATATTCTGTTTGAAAAAAAAAACATATTCACCAATATGGTTTAATCTGTGGAAAGAGGAAAATGTAGGACTTTCAAGGGATCTGAAAGACATTTTATGACATCGTATAGCCTGAAGCTGTGACTTGCATACAAGAATCTTCGAAGCACAAAGAAAACTTCAAAACTTGAAGGGTTGTTGACAATCATAATTTTGTTTTAGGAATAGAACGCTTGTATGTTTGTTTAACTTTATCTTTAAAGATATAGAAGTATTACTCATAAATTATTCTGTAAACAAATGTTTCTCTCTTTTCAGTGTTAAACCTGTTCTTAGGAAAGTTAATAAAACAGAAAGCAAGTAAGTGGAATGCACAAATGCATATTTTATGATAATTGTCTCAAAGTAAGAAATAAAGACATGACTAATTACCACTTTTAAAGGCCCTGTCTCACTATACTTACATTACTTGATCTACTCATATGATGAGGCCATATTATTAAAGGTGAATTCTTACCTAATCTGCTGTTGTGTATGTAACACTGCTCTTCACTATCCAGTTTGTTGTTATAGGTCATTTGTTATTTTAGGAAATGTTGATAGACCAGTATAACAGTATAACATGAGAAATATCAAGATAATTCATATGGTGCTTGCAGTATGACTGGTGGGCAGTACAGACAGTTACAGATAAGCTGTAATTTAGAATAACTGATATAGCATACAATGCCTGAACATAACATAATTAAGCTTTTCAGAACTCATTTCACTAGCATGATCACAAGATACCTGTCTAGCTAGTCATGCTACAGCAAAAAAGAGGTTCACCCACCCACCTTTTAATAACTGGTCAGGTGTGAATGATAGCTTTTAGCTGGTCTACCTTCAGATTATACAATTGAAAGCAAAATTGAAAGAATCATTCTATTTTGTGACCTTGTTCATGGAATTGTTTACCACCTCTGAATATTTAGATATATTCTTCTAAGCAAATAGTAAAAACATGCTGGTAAGAAAATAAAATTGTCAGACGGTCATTCTAACTCTTGTGATATTTCTTATTTGATACCTGAAAAAAGGTACAACAAAATGAATCATCCCATAGGCAGAAAGTGATATCAGCAGTCTTTTATATATCCAGATAACTTTTATAGCCAGAAATGCTATGATATCCTTGGCAAATCAACAAGGCTGCCATGTTTGAGTTAGCCAGAATAATGGAAAATGACATACATGAAAATAAAACAACAATATGTTTGTTGCCATTAAATATGATGTGACAGTTATCTTCAATGATGAAGAGGTCCCAGGCAAAGACCATAGTCATGGCAACATTATTGTCTGTGACAACATGATGCTTCACCTAGATAACCAAACGTAGTTTGCAACAATGCATAGTATAGTGGTCCTCTTCCTCAAGACAGATGTCTTTGACCTGCAGAACATGCAAACTACATGCTGTGCCACCAACACGAACTTGCATGAGTTTTATTGCTCCTTTTATGAGGTGGTATTTATATCTCATGGTTTAGCCACCATCAACTGACCAGCACAGGCCTAGTAAAGTTTCGGGCTGGCCTTGATAATATGTGGATAGTAACAAATTGAAGTGTTGCACATACATTAGCATTCAAAAGCTTTCAAAGATTATGCCATTTATCAAGATGTCAAGTACAAAACAGATTCAAATACTGGAGGAGTATGTGGCTCACCAAAGCAAGACTGCTAAATACCCATTATCTCAACACATGCTGATGAGTTTGAAAAGAGAATTTCATCTAGTTTAAAACCAGTCAAGATCAATGCTGAGACCACAACCCATGCTGCATTGGACACCAGGAAACCTGTGAAGAGGTGAGAGGTGTAAATTAGGCCCTAAATGGCAGTGGAGTTAAAACCTCATCATAATTGCAAAGGCTAACCATTACATCAGTGCTGTCCTTCCTAAACGACCCCCTCTAAGTAAAAGTCAAAATGATTATAGATCCCCATGTTATTCAAGAGCATATCACACCCAGAACAATACAGATGGTGTCTGTGATCTCAAAAAAGCTGTGAGTAGATGTTGACTTTCAAACATCATTTGAGGCCCCAAGGTGCATGACCTTGAGATTGCTCTGGCATATCTCCAAGTCTACTAGAGCTGGCAAAACATCAGCCCATGGCCTTTGGCCATCAATATTTTGTTCTTTTCCTCTGATAGTGGCACCATCAGAAAGACCATAAAACTGCCAAAGGATGCCTATGAAATGAATACCAGTGCTTAAGAAATAAACTCCATTAAAAAGGATTACTGCCCTGAAGGGTGATGGGACCAAAATTAGCAGTTTTGCCAATGAACCAACCCTTCATGCAGCAGTAGATGTCAGTTCCACTGCCTACCATGTCAACATCACAAACTCATCTGGCATCAACTAATGGGATCACTTGCCAGCAAACCGATCTTCACAACCCAAGGTTCCAGTATGATGACCCTATCTACACTTTGGTATATCAAGCAGATATTTATGTGCTTTGTCCTAGCAACATCTACTGGATTTCATGAGTTTCCTTCCTTGGTATAAAAGGTTATTTTGTCAGTTTAACATCGAAAGTACAAGTACCAGAGAGAAGACATTACAGGTGTATTTGAGTGAAAGGTATTTGTACAAACATGGACCAGCAGTGGAAATTACTTATTTATCATGCCTATCAAGTTGTGCGCTCCACTTCTCTTGATCATGTAGAATAGTTTTCAAATTTGAACAACTTAATTTTTATTGGATGTGTTGGCTTACTGCTGCATCCAATGAAATTCACAGACCTGAAGCACAGAAATATCTGCTCAGTAGGCCAGGGTGTACATAGGGTTATCATATCAGAACCTTTGCTAGCAAAGATGTAGTAAACCCCACCAAAGCCATTTTCAGTTAGTTTACAGTTTTGCATCTAGCATAGCACAGATGACCTCCATGATCTATGTATATCTTGCATACAATGCTTTTGAGCAGCTTCTACATGGATGGACTTCAACACCAGTGAAAAGGCTGACTGGTCCTGGCTACATGCTCTAAAGCTTTACTTAAGACTGTAGAGTCCTTGCTAGCTCCAAATAACTGCACCACCTCTGTCAAGTATATTTGCCTTGCAAAAGTCCCTGCATCAGGATAATGGTTTATGAGGACTGACCAGGATCAACCTCCACAACCAGATGCTTACCATTGATCTATATGTCCATGAATTTCCTTCTCTTTAAATATGTTAGAGGCTAAATAGCCACACACACTTACCTTTTCAGCTTGCAATAATTAGAGTCCACAGTGCATTGTACAGTTACAACTTGTCAACACATGCTGACTGATTTATCATGTACAGTTTGATAATAGACTTAGGGATCTTATCTAAGACATTGTAAGGGCAGCACCAGCAGCTACCAGAGCAGTGGTTAGAGAAGCCACCAGTGGCATTGCTTCATGTGCCATCAATGCTGCTGAGATGGCTATTGTAAGAGCAAAGAAAGCACTGTCATCAACCCTTGGTGCCATCAGCAGCAAAAAGACTGTGGATATGTTGAATGATCACCTCAGCACATTGGCCAGGACTATTCTGCCTGAAACACCACAGTCCCACAATATTGAATTTAACCCATACTATGTTGAATTACCTCTGGAATAATTTTTGTATTTTTGCGAAGCGGTGGAACATAACCCACATTGACTACTACTAATCTACTCCATACTACCAATTAAAAAAGACAAGTGAGCTTGTTTGATGACACCTGTTCATCACAGAGTACGAGGTAATTGAGTGCAGCACATGGCTTGACACAACATTATCTAATGATCAATGTTATCTGGAGACAAACTCTTGTTTTTTGGTATTGTGTAAATTCATCATCCTGAAAAAGAGTGCAAGTGGATATATTTTGTCTCTTGAAGTATTTCAGGTACAGGTATCTCACATTGTATTGCCATTTCAATGGAAACAATAAGCGTACTTGACCTAACCAACTACATGTACAAGACTGACCTTGCAGCTTTTAGCGACTGTGCTATTAACGCAGACCTAAATGTCCTGGTTATGTTTAGTGATGCTGCCAGAAAACTTAAAAACATGTGGACATCTCTACTCTCTTTATCCAACCAGCCAACTACTGCATCAAATGCATCAGTTTAATATTGCTGGGATTCCTTTGATGTTTTGTACAAAAGCTTGACAACTAGCTTTGAATCTGTGTTTGCTATTGGAGACACTATCCATTGTGAGGGCTTCAGTATCTTCAGGATTCACAGCTCCTCTAACCATCTTTGGCATACAAAAAAAATCACTATATTGGTAGCACCCACCAAGTATGCGATGACAGCAGCAAGGAGAAGAAACAACTATCTTTGAATCTGTGTTTGCTATTGGAGACACTATCCATTGTGAGGGCTTCAGTATCTATGCACAAACATCAGGATTCATAGCTCCTCTAACCATCTTTGGCATACAAAAAAATCACTATATTGGTACCACCCCCAAGTATGCGATAACAGGAGCAAGGAGTACAAACAACTTTGTAGGAGTATCTGTGCTTCTTTGGGGTTAATATATATTGGCTCAGATTGGGGTGGAACAAGTAATCAAAGCAGATAAACATAAAACACTGGTGCCACCCAGAACACACGGAGACAACCCACAAGCAGCAAGGGTTAGTAGCTCTATTGCAGTCAGAACAGCAGAAAGTACTGCCACCATGTCATATCAGGCACAATTGTTGCTAGAATGACAACATAGTATTTAGTCAAATATCCTTGGCTAGAACCATTCCTTGTGCATATTTAAGGGGTCCCTCTATTGTGTCACCAAGAGAAAAAAAAGTTATCTTAAAAAAACCCAGAGGGCATGGTATTTTTTACTTCTGGACAGCATGTTGAAGATTGTTTTTTTCTCTTATCTAATGATATCAAACATCACTGCCATCTTACCAGTACACCACAGTGATAGGTTTGAGGTGCATTTTTGCAGGGGTGTTAAGGCACACCCCCTCAATCAATTAAATTTTCATATTGCATTGCTTATATCACTAAACCCCCCAAAAAACATCCTTATAGGCTGATGTTGAAGAGTTGTGAAATCTGTACAAAAAGTATAAAATGCATTAAATGCTGTGGGCAACAGACTGATGGCTGTTGTATCTGAGCACCAATATGGCAGGGATTGGAATATTATCAGCAGCCAATTACTACATCCACTGCAATTGCCCTTGAGATCCCAGCTTTGAGCTGTTGTCTGATTTTTTTTGCTGAAAATTTTATTTCCTGGCAAGCCAATGGCACATTCAGTTTTTTTGTGTTATGATAAATGTGTTTTGATGAGCACCTGGAGTTTCCACTAACTTTTGCAAATCATGCTTTTTGAGGACACTAAACTAATGCATTGTGCTCTTAAATGGTCATACTATGGCCTCCCATAAGGAAGAACTAGATCAGTCAATCTCAAATTTACCGGCTTGCTGAGATCAAGCAGCATAATTACAAATAGTTAAAGATGATTATAGCAGTGGTACTTGCTAAGCAAAGCATCATGCTAGAAGCAGTTTTAAGCAGGCCCTAGTTTCTCAAAACTTACTCCATAGATAGTACCAATTGTGCTGGTAATATAGTACACACTGTCAGCAGTCACATAGTCATCAGGAGTAACCAGGTAGACTGGAGCAAAGTAAATAATTAATTGATGGTGCAGAGCCATGTGGGCCACTTTGAACCAATTTATCCATGAGTTTGATGGCAGAGACAGCAGCACTGAGGAGCAGTATGTCAAGGACATACTTGCATCTGATGACTCGAGCAAAGCAAAACACATACAATGATAAGCTTCTATTTGAAGGTATGGGAGTTTGGAAAAGGTATTTACAGATGCCAAAAAAGACAGTACTTGATCATTTCAGCCTCTGGGAAAATTAGAGGGTGATGGTATAAAGATTCTAATCCCAGTAAATTCACCTTCAGAAATAAGTGTTCAGACTATAGTAAATAGGTAAATTTGACTTGATATAAAGGTTGGTAGTTGGTTTACTTTTTTAGTAGTGTGGTGTGTTATACACAATATATGCCTGCTTAGTGCAATGGTCAACTGTTAATTTATGTGAGACTTGTTTTCTTTTAGGTTTGATAAATTGAAGAAGGAGAAAGAGAAGTCTGATTTCAGGAGCACTTTGAAATCTCATAAAGATGAAGAAGACGAGGCTAGAGAGGTAAAATGGGAGTAGAAGAATGATCATTGTTTATGCTATATCCAATATTTTATCATGAAGAAAATGGCTTTATATAGTAAAAAATTAAAATTACAAACAAGACACATTAAGTTCTAAGATGCTATGTATCATATTTTGCCAATGTACTCTGTCTTATAAATATAAGTTACATACTAATTCATGAAAGGAGAAAGATATGACACTGTAATATACCTCAAAACTAAATGTGAAATTAGTATTGAAAAATGAACCATATTTATAGGTTGTGGAGTAGAAAAAAAACACAAAATAACTCAAAACTATATCAATTGATAAAACAGTATGGTTGCCAAGTGAAATGTTCATTAATGTCATTATGAGAAAGATTTTGTTGACATAATTGGTATGGTTCATTGAAACAAATTCATGGCAAGACATTAACTGTTGAAAATTGTACTTGAGTTCATGTATACTTCATTCATTGGCCATTTCTTTCAGCAAGGGAAATATTATAGAAGTTAATCTGGAATATAACTAATTAAAACCCTCTTGTAAAAGACATTTTGCTGCAGTTATATCATAGCAATACATCATCAGAGAAATAATAGGATAATCATACTACCATCATTTGCTTTATTTGAATGCATTTATGTGTCAAGTAAAATCCCTCTGTAATCAGTGGGTTGGATAACATCTGCATTTCTGGTCACTTCTTTTGTCCATCCATATGGTCAATATCATTTCATTGTGATTTTCTTCAAAGGAACTGGAGAAAAAAATGATAAGTAAGTAATACATGTAAATAAATTTGGTTTTTGCACCAAAATGAGAAAATGTGTTCACATCTCTTTCAAATGGTGAAATTGTCTTGTTAATATGCTGGTTTACTTTCATTTCTTTGCATTTAAATCACAGTTGACCGTTACAATTAAAATATTCATTTTCTTACCCTTATATATAGATAGATGGTCAGAGATTTTTGCACTACTTGCATGTATGTTTGGAATTCTGTTTTTCAACTTTATAGATCTTTGCTTTTTATACCCCACCAACAAAAGTTGCAGGAGATATTTTATTGGTGTCAGGCCACTGTTGCTAAAAATATATTTTGCTGCAATTTTTCATTCCAAGATAATCACCTATGTTCTAGGTAATAGAAATAAACAAAAATTTAATGTGTTTTTTTCACCTTTAGAAAGAACACCATTGATTGGGATAGGGGGCAGTAGCTAAAAGGTCAAGGCTCTTGTCTCTAAAAAAAGATTTGGCCAGTGCATTTCATTGTCAGACAATCACTTAAGTACTAAATAACAAATTTGTACATAACTTTTAATGGGGTCTGCTTTAGCCCAAGAAAGATTGATGGTGGGGGGATATCTGCAAGGTCAAGGTTGGTGTTCCTAAAACTATATTTGGTCAGTACATTTTATTGCCAGACAATAACACAACTACTACACAATAGATTTGTACATAACTTGTAAGAGTGTCTGCCTTAGCCCAAGAAAGATTGATATGGGTTGCTGTTACAAAAAAATATATTTGGCTTGTGCTTTTCTTTGCCAGACAATTGCTTAAATACTACACAACTAATTTGTACATCAGTTTTAAACATGTCTGCCTATGCCCAAGAAAGAATAATCGATAGTGGGGGAATCTCCAAGGTCAAGGTTACTGTTACTAAAGTTAGATTTGGCCTCTGCATTTCATTTCAGACCAGAACTTTAATTTCAAGTAGTATCAGCAAAATTTGGTACAGGTATTATAATCATATTCTTAAGAAAGAATTGGGTGGGTCTTTTTTTATTTGAGAGGTAGTGGATTTTAGTTTAAATTCTATAAAGTTGGAACTTTACATTAAAGTGATGATGGAACAATGTCTGTCCATGTATTCTCATGCATACTTCTACACTTCGAAAAATACATTCAGACATCTGAGCTTTTGTTGGTGGGATATTATGCAGTATTATTCTTTATCAATGATGGTGCAACATATGGGAATTATTACACAATCACAAATCTTAGGGCATCACTGGTTGCTGCATAATGCTGACTGTTTCTCAGCTATATGCAATATTAGGTTGGTAGCACTGATCAAGTGTTTCTTACATTTGTCGGTGTTTATTTTCTCTGCTACAAACAAAAAAATATGCAGAGTAAAAATATAAGTGAATTGGTGCAGCAACTGAACTGTGGTGCATACCTTCTAGCTTTGTAGGAGTTTGTTTCTGTACTTTGGGTATGGGAGATTTCATGGAAAAGGTTTTGGTCAAATAATTTTGGAACTTCAAGAAAAATTGGAAATTGTTTACTGCATGCATTCATTTACATAATTTAAGAGTTTTATTTTTATTTATGGTCAGTTTATCATCCATTTTTTGTGCATGAGGATGAGTTTATAGAATTTATAGTTTCAATAAATAATGTTACACTTTAAGATACTTTTAATTCAACATTGATCATGATATCCTAATTACTGCACTTTACAAGTGTTTTATTTTAAATAAGTGAATGTTTATTTTTTTCTAGTAAAACAACTTGTGGCCAGTAGCTTTAAGATTTTTAAAATGAGGCAAATCAGAATATTAGGAAATATGAATCTTTAATGAATTTACCATCACTAATTCTTGTTTGAGCTGGCACTGTTGGTCAGTGGAATGTGTTAGCCATCACTCAGAGTGGTTATATTTATGCCATTAAATTTAGCTGTATCCTTACTCTTACATGTCAGCACAGTATATGAACTTGTTGTACCAAGAAGGTACAAAGCAAGTTAGTTGGGCACTGTGCAATTTATCGTTGTACTATACAATTTAATTATGGTGATGAACATTTTATACAGAAATTAGGAATCTACTATGCTGGTAAATTGATTGCATCATGGTTAATCTACAATCATTCCACCTAGTGAGAACTGGAAAGATGCTTAATGGGACATATTTTCATTTTTGGGAGATTTTTTTCATCAAATAAAAAAGTTACCAATTACATTCCATAAACAATTGGAACCTGTGTGCCTGATATGTCTTTTTTCCATAGATGTTTCTGTCTGCATTTTTTTTACTGCTGTTAAATTCTGCATTTTTTCTATTTAAAAATGCACAGACAGAAATTTATGAAAATAAAACAACTCTAGGGTACTGGGTAGTGGAAATAAAACAACTCAGGGTCAAAAAGTAGTGGAAATAAAACAACCTGAATCAGCATCCAAATATTAGAAACAGTTTTGAAACAGATTCTTCTTTACTATTGAAATGTTGCTTGTGAAATTTGAAGACAATGATTCTCTGTTTTTAAAGCCCTTTTTATCACTCATTTGGAAAATGAATGCTTGATCCAAAGTGAACAGGATTGGACCCTAAACAGTAATTGCCAACCTCAAGACTCTGGATTTGATTTCTCTGAGTGGCACATGCTTTCCTTGGTGACCACCCAATCATTTGTATCTTTTCGTTGGCAAATTCATCATTTTAAAGATTACCTGACATGCTCTTATCTTACTACAAATAAGTTGTCGGAAAAAATACCATTGATATATTAAAATACTGAAAACTGGTGAGGGCTGTTTCGGTAAAATATACTCGAGACCCAAGGAAGTCAGTTGTAATTGCTGTTTAGAATTGTATGTCATATTCATATGAATTCTTCAAGTTATCAGAGTACCTTGGCATATGTTGTTAAAAAAGTGCCTTCCATGGGAACCATGTAAGTATTATATCCATCATCCCTGACTTGTGTTGCTAATTTACACAAGATCAGATGGATGAACCCCAAAGATAGTTTATAGATTATTTTACTATTGTAAAGAGACAGCTCTAAATTAATCTTTGTAATAGTCAGAATTTTCTTTTTTTTCCCTTTTTATATGTGACTAGAGAATTTATTTTAATATTTTAAAATTTATTTGAGGAATTATTTCAGTGATCTCATATTCAAATCATTTTCTAATACTGTGTTAAAGCATCAGTCATACAGAATCTAAGGGAGGTAATTATTTTATCATCTAATTATTTACCAAAATTAGAGTTGTAACACTTGACATAAAACTGACTTGAATTGCTGCTTTTGCAGGGTAAAAGTGAGTGAACCCTATGCTATAGATATAGAAGATTGAAATTCTATACAAGCCAGTCATAAAAAGAATTACATCTGGCATTATCATACATCAGTTTCAAAGTCTAATAAAAAAGTGCATATTGTCTTTTTCAGGCCGCAGCAGAATAGGAAGAATAATTCAGAGTTTTATCGTTTTGGAAAAAATGTAAGTTAATGAATAGCACACAGACATATGCACACACTCTACAGTCATTTTTCTTATTGTTTGGTTCTTTTTCCAAGGGAAATTGAAATATTCAAGAAATATTCTGAAGATTTCTTCAATCATACATAGCACAATCATTTTAAATCAAAAAAAGAAAAGTTGTGTCATCAAAACTCGAAAAATATGAGAACTAGATGCCTGGTTTCCCGCTTCGTCTACATCAGTCCTCATGTATATTCAAAGTGAGTTACCTGTTGAGCTTGTTAGAAATGTTCTATCTAATATGTGTGAAAGAAATCATTAAGTGTGCTGACAAAATGCAGCATTTTCATTTAGATGTTCTTGAAAAACTAGTAAATTATTAATATTTACCCTTTTTGCGGGGCTTCGTTTTTGTAATTGTCTTGCAAGCTGTAAACTGTGTTCAAGGGGAAGCATGTGACCAATTCTATTCTTTGTATTTCATTGGTTTTCTGTAATTAACACTCACTTGTCCTGTGTGCAATCCCTTGCTTTTGGTGACTGTAATGTATCACTGGTTATATAGGTTGGTACCTATGTGACTTGACAATTAAGCTTAGCTAGGGGACTAATAGCTGAAATTTTTTTCCAATACAATGTTTTTTCACCCTAAACGAACTGTGATAATTACATTTTATTGTAATAAATTTAGTTCAGAGAGTTGATAGATGCTAATTCTATGGATATACAAGGTGTTTTCTGGAACTGTGACACTCTCCACAGAACTATGATATGAAATATATGCAAAATGTGCTGCAGCTGTTTTTCTGACTGATGTAAAAAAGAAACGACCAAATTCCTCTCCAGCTTCATTTCTTTTTTCAACCGCGATGAGCAAACATGCCAGTTTTTGAAGCATTCAGAAGATGAAGCAAGTAAGTACTGGATTATATCAGGACCTGGACAAAACATTGATTTTAATGAAATCAGATCAAATCAAGTCAGTGCTTTAGTAGAGTAGGGAACATACAATTTCATTTCAAAAGTACACTATTATGAGAAACAAATGCAAAGAGAAAATTACACATTTAAAGCATTTATATATATATTTTTTTAAAAAGTAAAGCAGTTTTAAAATGGTGTCAGAATAATAGTAACAAAAATATGGCCTGTTGAACAAGTGGGTTTGAGTTGGAGCAAGTAATGCTTTTTTAACGCCACTTCTCCAAGAAATTAAGAAAATGCCAGAAGATAGAATAGGTTTGTTCCCATCCAGGAAAGACCCATTAATTTTGCAAATATCAATCAGATTCAGGACAAATGAAGGAATTTTAGGCTGCTGTTTAATGACAACAAAGATATGTTAATTTTTTGGAGGTTGTGGAAATCAAGTCATTTTAGATATAGTTGCTGTATAGCTCATTGGGGTACTTATCCTAAACACATTTGTGTAATAAATACAAATGCTCAGGCAATTGGATTGGTTAAATAGACTAATTACACTATAGTCCATTCCAGATCAGGATCTCTTCTTTTACAGCAGATTAGACTAATCTAGCATCACACTATACCAACTTGTCTGCACTGAGTGAACTCAACAAATGATAGAGAAGTTTAATAAAGCTTATCTTCTCCATTTCATTTTTCATATGTGAATTTAATGAAAATATTTTTTGATCAGTCATTGCTTAATTTTCTGGTACTTTGCACTGGCATACATATGATTCTACCAGTGGTAAGACAAAAATTAGTTTTATAATTGAAGTATACTGCTTTATAAATAAGATATTTAAAAAAAATAAGAAACCAACAAGAACCAGTCTGATGTGGATGAGAAATGTGATAGCACAATGACCAGTGCATTGATGTGTGACTGAGTAATAGTATTAACATGTGTAGATCAGGCAGTTAATTTATTACCTTGTTGTAATCTGGAGATTAAAGTTGAATGTGGGATGTTTTTGAGGTGTTATAAGTCCTAGAGGAATCAAAGGTGATCCATGATGGCTTTTGAGTCTTAGAATAAAAATTAATAGGCTTGGTGATATTGAGATATAAAAGATTGTCCCCAAAAGTCTAGTAATTTTTTGAATTGTTTAACTGTTGTTGCATTGTTAAAGATATTTTTAGAGGAATATTGAAGGGTGGCTCACATAATGTTTGGTTCATTTCAAGTAAAACTGCAGAAACATGTGCTTTCTTCCAGTGCTAAAAAGCACCAGCTAAGAAATATTTAGCTCAGGAATGCATATCAAATCCAACTGAGTAACTTCCTCCTTGAGGTGAATTGGACTTGGAGGAGTATTGGTGAGCAATCAGCAAGCTTAAAAACCCAGCCACATGAACACTGAAGTTCAAACTTCTTTGCAGATTGTCATTCCCACTATCTAATGCTAATACAGAGAAGACATTTTCCATTCTTCACAAGATACAAAGTGATTCTGTAGAAATATGGAGCAGGAAACTATTGAGAGCCTCTAAAGCTTAAAAATCACAATCAGTGCCATCAATGGTCACCAGTCAGTAATATTGTGAAGAAAACTAATAATGCTTGTGGATTTTATAACAAAATCTATAAACTGTGAGACGTACAACTATCTTTTTTCCTTCATTTAATGGACAGTAGAATGACTCATTATCTTAGCATTTTACTCCATAATCAGGTTACTGTTAGAAATTAGATATGTTTGAGGCATTTTCATATATAGACATAGTATACAATTGGTATCCTGTTGATGAAGAAGTCTGGGGTACTAATATTTGTACTATAGTTGGATTACATTTGTAAGTAGATGTTATGGGCCTGACTAAACATATGCTGGAAAACCACTCACCAATTCAACATGTAAAAATAGGCTTTGCCAAGTAAAACTTTATGACTCATTCCCTAGGCCAAGTAGATGCAGATTCACACCTTGAGAATGTCTCTATGCATTATCTGCCTATAAAAAGCTCCTAATTGTAGAGTTGGTCAACATCTAGTGCACATCAGTGATTGATGACTTTTGTCTTTTTTTCGATCAAGAACATATCACAAAGGATACCTACTTTTTACACTAACACCCAATGTAAAATTAGTACTATAATGGTTTTAGATCTTGAATGTTACACTCATAGTAAACCTTTATAGTATTAAGCTTCTATCAGCATACATGCCAACCTTTGCGCTTTTGGCGTAATCATTACGATTTCACTAAATTACACCTTACACGTAATTGTATTTGGATTACGCTTTTTTTGGTATATCCCTCTCCCAAAATATTACTAATTTGTTTTTTCATTTTTATTAACATCCCACTAATCACACAGAACTTATTCTAGAAAAGACTGCTTCGGTGTAACTATGACATAAAAGTACTCTTGCCTGTAGACTAGCGGTGACCTTCCTATGTGTTATGTTCTATTTATAGCAGATGCCCTATTTCCAAGAAGACCTTTGTTTCTATTTATAGCAGCTGTCTAGCTTAGGACAGAACAGACTGGTTTTCTAACTTTCAATCTTTGCTCACATATTCTTTGTTAAAAATAATGTGAGGTACAGAACCATTCTGTAGGATTTTGGTGGTATTTATTCTAGTCAATGCATATGTTACAGCAAAAATGTTTCTCAAATGATTTCACAGATGGATTAGAAAGAAGAAAAAAAAATTAAAAAAAACTGAGATGAATACATAAATAATACAATACAGTACCATTCTAGGGTAGCTTCATGCCATTAAAATTTGTGGAAAGGATTTTAATATTAGTCATAGAGTAAAACAGACGTCTTGAATTAGATTATTTCACTAACTCCAATACTAAGGTAACTTCTTTTTTACAGCAGAACTAAACTGTAGAAACTAATTGTATAAATGATGCATGGGCATTATTTACCAAGCTCTTATTAGAATACTGACTACAACTAAAGATAGAATACAACTTTGGTTCTTTGTTCAAATAGATGTTTCCTGACAAAAAAAATATGCATGTGTTTTGTACATTTGCACATTGAATTCTATTATGTTATATGTGGATTACACTTTTTCTGCTCGGATAATGCCTTTTGTCCACAGATTATGCCTTTTCCTCGCCAGGAGTTGGCATGTATGCATCAGTAACAGCATTGTTTTTTTAATTGAGAGCATAAATAATTTAGTGTAGTGATACATGTTCCATGTTGAGTTTAGTGAAATGATGAGTGCCCTATGTTATATAATTTAGTGTATTGATGAGTGTACTATGTTGAATTTAGTGTAGTGATGAGTGTACTATGTTGAATTTAGTGTAGTGATAAGTTTCCTATGTTGAATTTAGTGTAGTGATAAGTTTCCTATGTTGAATTTAGTGTAGTGATAAGTTTCCTATGTTGAATTTAGTGTAGTGATAAGTTTCCTATGTTGAATTTAGTGTAGTGATAAGTTTCCTGTGTTGAATTTAGTGTAGTGATAAGTTTCCTATGTTGAATTTAGTGTAGTGATAAGTGTCCTATGTTGAGGAAAGTAATGACAGGGATGAATATCTATTGCAACTCACAATGACAAGTGATTGGGAAATTTTTTTTTGAAGACCTATATAAGTGGATTTTTTTTTTTTTTCAAAGGTCCTTTCTTTTTATACAAAGGTATTTCAATTTTAAGAGTTTTTTGTCATAATTTAAATCAAACATTTTCGAAAAATCATTTTTCATACCAACATGTGCAGTTAAGCAGAGTAAAGTTAACAAGATTATTCTGTAAATTAAAATTGAACATTTCTCTAAATTTAGTAGTTATTCTTTTCTGGTCATAAATCCTGTGGTACATGTTCATATTTCTTTTACAAATGCATTTTTTTAAGCACAAATTTTTGGCTACAATTCCATTCAGTAAATGATCTTAAGTAAATATTTTAAAAAATCAATTTCATGACATTTTAAGAGGACTAATTGTTGGAAACTTTTATTGTCAGTTCATGTCAAACTGCCTGACATTTTTGCCAATGCAAAATATAACAAACACCAGTTAAGAAGTATTGCAACAAGTTCAACAATGGAAATCAGAGTTTAAGTGTGTGCAAGTGAATAGCAAAGTTCCTGAGTTTATTTTGTGTGTCTTATGCAAATCAGATTTGAAGATAGTATATGGTGGTGGTGGGAGACATTACTGCATCAGGCATATGCCAATGCCACAACATTGGAGCAGTTATTTTTTTGTAACAAACATGCCCATTTTCAAGGTATTATTTGAGACTGTATCAATAATAATATTGTGGTCATATTTCTGTGCAGATACAGAGAAGACACTCTCCATTCTTCCCAAAAAATTGCTTAGTGATTTAAAAGAAAATTTGTTAAGTGTGAAACTTCAATAATCACAGTGAATGTCATCAGTGGTCAGAAGGCAGTGAAATTGTGATGGAAACTAAAAATACTTGTAAATTTTATTTAAAAAGTTTCTTCAGCGAATTGTGATAACAGCTTGCCTACTTTTAATTTCCAATAAAATCCAAACTCATATTATTATTGCAAAATTGGAATCAAAATCTGCTTCATGTTCAAAAGTTCTTGTTTAAATATAATATGAGAAGAATACATGTTATCTAAAAAATGCACCTTTTTGTAGTCCCCTTTAAACAAAATTTGGCAGTGTAAATTCCAACTGATTTAAAAGTCAACCTGTTGCTCAAAATTTTGAAATATACTGATTTGTATGCACAGAACAGACCCAGACTGCATAATGTACTAGAGAGTGGTCTATATCGTTCATTTGTAACTATTGTTAGAACAAGCAGCATAGACCTAATCTTCTGGTGCATTATTCCGCAGCAGTCTATATTCAGGGCTGTTTGCAGTTGGTACAAGCAGTACAGTTGTTCACCTGTATGCTCTAACATTCTTTTTGCTGTATTTTTTCAGTTCGGAGACTGCTGATAATGAAACTTGAGTGGCATAAAAGGAGAGGAAGAAATGACTGAGGCCTTGTTTAAATATATGTCATTGGCTAATTCCCATATATCCCATGATCCAGTTGACACCACAGATTTTGTACAACCTTTCGTTGGCCTGAGATAGCCATGGGGCTATTGAACATTCAAAACTTGCTCACTATTGGTGAGATTTTGACAACAGTTTTTGCTTTTGATTCTGTGTCCAGAATCGATCATGAGTTTCTATGTTGGTTTGAAGATTAATAAATTTGCCATGTTTTTTCTTCTGTGTGTGTCCTTAGTATGTATATGGAGTTTTCAATGTAATTTATTATAATCACTTGTTTAGATTCTACATCAAGTGCAAAGGCTTGAAATGTACATTCAGTACTTTTTCAGATCTCTGAAAAACTGAAAAATATTATTAGTTGGCCAAATAAACTACCATAATGATCAGTGCAAAATGCAGATATTTTAGTTCCAAACATCACAAAAGACTTTCATATGCCATATTTCTTTTCATGTGCTACATTCAAATTGAAGTAAAAGAGTCTGGAATAATTTTATGCCACTAGTCTCCATTGATAACCCCATGCTTATTCTCTGCTTACAGAAAAGTTTTTGCAAAATTCAGTGGTTGGAGGATTTATTCAAAAAACACTATCCTCACTTAAAATGAATTATCTGATAGCCCCAGTGGGCTTCTCATATTGGAAATACTGTACCTATAATTTGTAAACTTGTTTTATTTTTATAATAAAAAGCTATGATGTATATATAAAATCTTTTGGGAATGCATGCAAGTACAGTCTGCCGTTTGGTATTGACATTAGGAATTTCTAGCTTATGCTTGTTGATACTATGATTAGTTGATGCTTGATGATGAATCCCAGCATTTTGACGTAATTGTGGTAAATGTTTACCGACAGCATCATTGCCTATAGTCTTATTGAAGAAACACTGTATTTGCATTGGAGCTAAAGAGCAGAGTACATGTAATTGAATTTGGATTTAATATGAATTTTGAAATTCAGAAACACGAGATTAGTCAAAATGTCTAAAGTAAGAGGTTGATTTTTAAGTCTATATAAGATAATGTTGTCCAAATTATATGTGCAAGACGAACAGTAGTTGTGTCGTAAAATATCTTAGATAAGAACAAAGTAATATTCCATAGTTTTCATAAAAAAAACCATTGATTTTACGTTTTTCAAATTGTAATCACAGGAAATGCAAGATAAGTGAATGAAGTGATTTTAGGATAGGTTATTCTATTCAGTTCTCTCTTGTTAATGCCTTTTGTAAGATAAAGTGGAGGTTTCATTTCCATTCTTTATCTGTAATATTAAAAAATCATACTTTTTTGGTTTTGACCATGCAAGTTTACAAGATTGTATTGCCATCATGGTCTCTTTCCTAAAGATTTTTCAAGGATTATCATACACAGGCATGGATCACATTTGTTCCCTGATTCTTGTAAAATTATAGGATCATATAATAAAAAGTTCTATATTTTTCAGAATTGTCCTATAATTCCAACACTTTATAGCTTCAACCTATTTGGCCAACTTTGTGTTCATTTCTGTGTAACCAGACAGTTCTTCATCAAGTAAGTAAGCAGAAAATTTCAACTGCAGTGCAAAAGAATGAATTTTGTAATTGTAAGCCTTGTTTGTAAGAAAAAAGGTGGCATAATGCACAGGGAGGAGGAGTCTGTGTTGGTTCTGTGGTTGTTTTTTTTTGCACTGGAATTGTATTTAGTTTGTGCTGTACAATTTTCTTATACTTGAACTAAGAAATCCCTATTTTCCTATCATTTTGGTTGCAAAAGTATGATCCATGTATTCAAGTTTTCCTTTTTATCGGTAGTGTAGTAATTGCCCAAGCAACCCATGCAACTGGGGTGGGGGTTGGGTGAAAATTTCTAGCAAACTGCTTTATTAATCACTATTTCTTATGACAGCTCTGCCCTCATATACTTGGACAATACCGGTACATGCTTTTAGTAAATTTTTATTTACTTATATTTTTTGTGTATTCACTTTCAGAAAGACTCTTGCATGGCCTTGTGAGATCGCTTCAGTACAAGAGTCTAGTAAAAACAAACTAAAATATCCTTGTAACGCCAGAAGAAAATTGTCCACAAATTTATATTTATTCAGAACATTGTTAATTGTGAAAACTCCAATAAGTTTTTCACATCGCTTTAATCAAAGAATTTGGTTTAACTTTATATTGCTGTACTGAATGAATTTTTGCTTCAAGATTTCATATAAAATTTAATAGAATGTTAATATTTTTAATCAACCTGTGAAGTACAGTCACAGTGAATTGTTTAGCACATATTTAGAATATGAAAGTGATATACAGACACATAATAACTTGTGAAAAAAAGATGAAATTTAGATATTTAGTACATGATAGAAATTAAATAACTAATATATACATCTATATTTAAATATACCTACCATATATGCTAGTCACTAAAGTATAATTTAGTGGCTGTAATAAACTGTACCTATGATTAAATTACACTGGAACAGTCAAATTTTGTATATTTTCACTAGTCATTTATATTGTCAATATACATGTACACACAATAAGGTGTGATTAAACTTGCCATTTGATATATACTTGTAATAAAGACATTTATAAAATTGGGAAGGATATACTGTGCTTTACTTTAGGTTAATATATGCAGACAGTATTATGATATATATATATATATATATATATATATATATATATATATATATATATATATATATATATATATATATATATATTATATTATATGTTCAAACACTTGACAGAAATGTTGCATAGTTTTTCTAAATTTAAACTATTTTATCTGAGATACTGGTAATTTGTTTGAAGACTAAGTAATGCCAACAATGTTCATGTTAATCTGTAAATCTGTTTACAAAAACTTTCAAAACATGTCATTGTCGAACTTGCATCAGACATGCTATTTTAAGGTTTGAATGTTAGCAAGTGTACCTGGGTCATCAAATTTGTTTTTTTTTTGCTGCTGCCTTTACTTCCTAATAAAAAATGTTTGGATCCTTTTTAAGTTTTTGGCTTTTTTTTCTCTTCTTTAACGCAAAACCGAGTACAGTCTTTAAATACTGTAAGTCATATGTATGCTCGTCCTTTGAGGACACCATTAGTTCAGATTGTTCATGATATAAATATTTAACAAATATCATCTTTTCAGTTTGTGCCATTACCCGTTTTATGAATATTTTCACAAATTTGGCACAAATTTTAGGTTCACCTATATTGTTGTGATTGACATGGCCCTTGCCCATATAGTAAGTTGGAAAAGTCACTGGATCTGTCCATTCATGAATGAACTTGTCTTTCCATAACAATATTCTTTGATATAATGGGTTTCTAGTTCAGTTACTTCCTCAGGTTCTGATATGTTGCAGTCCTGCAAAGAAGCAAAAAAGAATATTCTGACAGTTTAAGTTATGCTTTTGTTGATTAATACCATATAACACAAGGATGTACAGTTAAAATAAACATTAATAAATTTATTCTTCTTAATTTCATAAAATAATCTTATAATAACTTGCCTCTCCATACAGACCTTTGCATAATTATCTGTCTAATGTATACTAGTAACTTGTCATTCATTAATATTTTCATTTGTGTCTTTTATGTGATACTATTATACCAAGTACAGAAACAGTTTTTAAAATCTGTATCAAATACTCATTCTTTTAGTAATTATTTTAATTTCAGATACCTAAAAATGCAATTGGTTTTTTATGTCATAAACATGCTGATTCATAGTGAAATAAAGAATAAAAAAGTAACAGATGATGGTGGTGAATATCATTATCATCATTGCCAGAAAGTGTCAATGCTTAAATTGCTATTCTATGAGTATTGATTACCATTCTTTGTTATGAACACATATTACAAACTTGGTATCATTAGATCAAGGTGCCATGCAAGGTTATTGCTATAATAATATTTTGCCAAAATGAGTCCATGTTGATGTCATCACTGTCAATTTGTCATGAAAATTCAGCAGTATAAAAAAAAAAATCCTGCAAACTTTGCAGAAATTGGTATTAGGATTGGGCTATTTATTTACTCAAGCAACAAAGATATTCAGCTTTTAAAATAAATGCTTGGAAACAATGCCATAAAAATAATTGAATAACTGGTATTTAAACTTGCATAAATAAATTGAATATTCATTAATACAAACTGGAAAATTACCATTTTAAAAATGAAAAGAAAAATGTAAATCTTTTTGAGAATTTAAAACTCACATCAGTGGATTATGATGACAGTTGCAATTATAAAATGATGTAAAATTTTATTTATCTTTTCTACTTAAAATTAATAAACTATTAAATAATTTTTCTTTAAGTGTAAATATAGTAATGCTGTATTTAATTGGAATATGGTTCCAATGTTATTTTGCAAAGTCAAAAAAATAAAGTATTTTTAGAATTAAAAATCATGAAACAATAGATAATAGGTTTATATAAATACATGACAGTCACATTACCTAACACTGGTTGTTTATAAAAGTCACGTCGTTGTCCGTAACCATCGCTACGGGTTATGTTTCTTTGCAATTGCATTAATTGCATTAATAAGTTTAATAGAAGTTTCACGAGTAATTTCATTATCACCTTATAACCCATTCACGAGATCTCATGTCGTTCTGAATTATATTCTCCGCATACTAGTATCCAAATAACCGCTCAGCAAGTGTTCGATTAAATCGTCAACAATTGCCTGATCATGATGAATTTCAGTGTGTCATCGTCTGATGTTAACGTTATATTTTTAATCAACGATAATACTGCACCAAGATGAACTTGCAATAGTCGTGACCATCGTAGACCACCTTGTGGTCCGGATCCTCGTTGATAAATTCGTTCAAACGCAGATTCAACTTCAAATGATGTCTTTGTTGACAGTGGTTCTGCATGTTTGTATCTACATGCAACGTCAACGACAGTCAATGCGTATTTGTACGTGCATGATTGACGTCCACGTGTTTTAATAGTATCGTGCGGTAAAAGCAAAATATCTGCTAATGAACTTCATTATGAACGCTGACATCAAAATACGCGTATTGATTATTTTTTAGGTGGATGTAGATATATTTGCCATATTGCCTGTCCTGCTACACCACACTTATGCAACTGCACGTGAAACTTTAGCTGCTTCAGCAAGGTTACTAATAGCTGCTTACCCCTTCCAGTATCCTCTCGAGGAATAAAAAATGGTGTCCATAATAATAGTTAATTACCCCGCCCCATCTTTTCATAACAGATTTTACTAGAAAACTAGCGAGTTTTTCTCTTAGAGATTGATAATGTATAGAATTTACGCATGAATCAGTTTCATATATGCGAGATGCCTTTGTTGTAATTCTTAGTTTTTATACGCAACATCATGAACATCATGAGCATGAAACGCTTGATCAATCTTGTTTATTGGATACTCTCCAGGCAGTGGTTGATCTTGATCTAGTCGGATATGAAGTCGAGTTCCAGTACCACAATAATTATATCTCGGTATGTGTTTTTCTCCGAGATACTTTGCCCACGGAATCCCTGGTAATTTTCCAAACGAAGCAGTAATATCACCTCCAGTCGCTATGTTTGAAATAAATTTATATTTTTGGTACCACACTTTTCACAATTACCTGTAAGTGCGCGTTTTTGTATATTTTGTTATTGTTGTTGTTTATCTTGTGGTGGATGTGGCTGCCCTGCATCGAACACAATATAAATTCATATTATTTATCATATGGATATAACTGACTTTTCGGCGAAACGAAAACAAGAGCCAGTCATTCATCACCCAGCGCCACCGAATTCTATCAAAATGATAATAATAGGTCAATCTTGATCAAGCAAAACTCAATTATTGCTTAATCTGATAATGAGATGGCTGAAGTGGGAAAAATTATATTTAGTAGCACCATCTGTAGATGACCAACGATGCAATGAAGTACTTAAAGATTTTAATGAAAATGCAAAGTCGTTTAATGAAGACTGACGATATTGATTTTATCACCAATATTGCTGAAGCGCCATCTGTATATGACCTGGATGGATGTGTTTATGATTTAGTAGTGTACGATGATGTCATGCTGGGCAGACAATCAAAGCTATCTAGGATATTTTTCAGAAGTAGACATAAAATACTGACATGATTTATGTTACACGGCGTTATATACAAATTCTAAAAGTGATCAGAGATAACTAATATTTTAGTTGTCTTTAACGGAGTTTTTAATCATATCCTGCAAACTATTTATTATACTTGGTGTTCTGTGGACATGGACATGAATAAATTAAAAAATGTCTTTGGACACGCGCAAGCTACCCCGTTTGGTTTAATAACAATAAATTTGCATGCTCCCAGGTCAAGATATGGTAACGAACTTGACACGATATTTGAATAAAAATCATAGAAGCAGAGAGGATGAGCGAACAAAAACTTGAGTGCGAGACGAAAACAAATCACGCCTAAAATTTTGAAAAAAAAATTGTCAACAAATGAGTAACAAAATCAAATTAACCCGTCGATTTTTGTTGTTGAAATATATGTTAGCGAATTCGGTTTAGCGTTCTTGACCTTATTTTTCGCCCTTTGTAGGAACCTTTGTTTTTGCTAATTGACCCTCGGAAAAAGTTGTAAGGTCCACCATCTCTGCTGCTGCATTATTTGTGCACACTGGAAAGCCTTCTTTGCCAGGGTGTTTTCTGTCCAATCTAGTCAAAATGTTTGACGTTTTTTTATCTTTTTATGAAAAGCCTTTTAAAGGCTTTTCTATTTTGTAACAGTGGCAATATATGATGGCGGATTGGAATGAATGTTAGAAACTTCAAAGACTTTGATAACAAGATGCTGATTGGACTTCTAACGCAGAAAGGAAAATTACATTTTCAGTTCATGTGACTTTAGCCTTGGACATGGCAGCTACAAAATCAATACGCTTTAACTTCATGTTTGATACTTCAGAGAAAATGACTATCCAGTTAAAGTTATATTACAGAAACAATCTCGTTTACAGATGGAAGGACTGACACTCAGAAGGATATGTCTAAGAAAATTTATATTAATCACTTTTAATTTTCATGACAGGCACTTGATTCCGGGAAGAAACTAATTAATTGGTGAGAGTACAGATTAGTTTACCCCGGAATCAAGTACCTGTGATTTGCATTCATAACCATACTATTTTCAGCGATATAAGCGACATGAAAAATTTCATTAAAAATAACCCTTTACATACTAAGGTTTATGCTACGCGATTTACCTTTCTTGGATTTCAATAACCGTGATTTAAAAAAAGGAAACGCGTTTTTTTTTATATTGCTAGTTTTACAGATAAACGAGGTCTTTTAAAATTAAAACAATACTTTTCTGGAGAATAAAACAACTAGTTATAAATGCGTTAAGAAATTGCTAAGTCAAAACTTATATATATATATATATATATATATATATATATATATATATATATATATATATATATATATATATATATATATATATATATATATATTCAATTATATGTAATTAAATTGCTTGTGTGTTGGTTATAAAATTCTTTTTCATTATTTTGTTTCATTACATTTTATTGTAATGATTATTTTCACGGGATTCGATACTTTTTCCAGTAAATTCAGTTTGCATAGAACGTAAAAGTCATTACATTATCACTATTTTTAGCTCACTATGGTTCATAGATTTTATAAACATCGAGATTTATAAACATCGAGTGATAATGTTCGGCTATTGCCAAGGTAATTTTGGCCTGCATGTTAGCTAAACTGTAGTCTTTTTTAAAAATGTATTTTCAGTGTAAGAATTTAGTTCTTAGGTGGTATTGTAGCTACGTGATAATTCTAATTTTTTAAGTGCAATGTTCAAATTAGAAATCACGTGGCCTGTCACGTGAGACACCATGTGATCTAAAATCGCTGCTTTAAACAAATGAAGATTTAGTCATTTGTATTTTAAACCTTGAACTTAATGGGTTTTTTTTATTGTTGATGCCAGATTGTTTTGAAGTTCATCTTTTTGGACTTAATAATTTATTCTCTATAAAACTAAACAAGTGCTTTATATTTATAAAAGTTTTGGGAGAAAGAAATTCAGTAGCAATTTTTTCTGGAGTTCTATACGGAAACAAACTGATTCAATCGATGATATGTTACCAAAAGGACAGACATCGTCTGACGTCATCGCCTCCATATTGGAATTTTATCAAGATTCGAAGTGATAGGACATGCTGTTTTTTTTTTTTATAAAATATTATGATTAAATTTTAGATTATCTTTAGAAATCTTAAGTCCTATTTCCAATTTTTACATCGTTTTCTAGGGAAATAAATTATTTTGTTAAAATATACAAAGCTTGTTGGCTTTACTTTTATCTGTTTTTTGTAAAGCCTACAGGTAACAATATATATATATATATATATATATATATATATATATATATATATATATATATATATATATATATATATATATATATATATATATATCAGACAGAACAGACTGTGCTATCCCTGGATTCTGTGGTAGAATCTTGATAATAGTGGGCATAAATAATAATAGTTTAATACAAACAATAATATCATACAGGTTAGAGAAATTAAATTCGTACTCTACGGAGTTTCGAACCCAGGTCCGCGAGTAAACGGCACCCATCGCCTTGCCTGCACGCACATAATGTTCAATGAATAACACCAACAATAATGTCATGTGACTGTAAACTGACGATTGTCATAAAGAACGTTGTTTAATCATGATTCGGTTACTATAGAGGAACTGAATAACATGTATGTGATTAAACATTTTATCATGTTTGGATTATTTTATTTGACTGCTGTAACAAAAATACGACACCATTTCTTCAATTTACAATGTGCCTTAGTAAATTATACTTTATCACTGTTGGTTGTTGGTCACAGTTTTATTCCTGTACTAAATCAGGAATATTTATTTGCTCACATAGATTTGGTAGTCATGTATTGATTGTAAAATAATATTTCAGACAAGACTATGTCCCAGTAATTGATCGCTAATTTCCAGTGTGCATTTAATCTGTAATCTTCACTGAAATATCTAAGCAAAAAGGACACTGATATTCACCCACCCACAACAGCTAATAAACGATAATGCGTGCTGTCTTAGAACACTGTATATAAAGAGTTGTCTTTCTTGACCGTACGTCACTAGTATTATGATACAAATGATCGTTACCCATTAAATACTAATTATCATTATATTTCCTTTAATAAGTGTTTTGATGACTACTTAGTACCACTTGTAGATCTTAGTACCTCTAAGTGTTCTTAGTAGTGAGCGTCATAACTTCGTTCGGTCTTTGCTTCAAGTGCTCTTTCTCGCGACCTAACACCCTTGTTTCGAGAGAGTAGCATCACCTGGGTTAACAGCGTTTTCAAGTGAGAGCAAAGTATTTAATGAGTAAAATCAGACGAAATGATATTTTAAAAAATATAAAAATTAAAATCAGCATTTAATATATGTAACGTATTGTCTGGCTCTGGATTGTGCATTATATTTTGAAGATAAGTCCGCTGATCACATATTGGGTTTGCTTACATTTCTTAAGTAGAAATATATCCAACGGCAAAGCCAAAATCTAATTAATTCGTTGCAATCATGTGTGGTTCTTTTCCGTCTGAAAAATGTATAATGGAAATGTCTTCATTTTTGTTTGTTTGAGTGTTACTAAAAAGATAGAAAATATTTTTAATGATATCACCTGTAATACACTTTGAGAAATAAACCATATTTGTTAAATTGTTTATATTGTCTGTTTTCATCATCCATATTATATTATTTTTCATGTTATATTGGACATGCCTTTGAAAGCAATATAATATCATAAGGATGGAGACAAAATCTATTCTCATTTCTAACAAATCTGAAATAAAGAAAATTATGGCTAACTTTACTTTTATCTATTGTCACGTTTGCTCCGCCAGCTAACAGGAAGTGTATAAACCATGGTAGGACAGCGTTTGATGTGGAAACATTGCCGAAGGCCAGTTTTGATCCCTTAAGCAAGGATGCCGTGACCGCCAGCCAGGTTATATAGTTAGTACCAGCTAGACAAAATCTTATAGTACTCACACTCATGTATTAAATATTGACTCAGAGATCAAAGGAAGCCCGAAGGGTGAACGGGGCGTGTTCTCATCCGTCCTCACGTGGACAGACAGCGAGAGTACATTGTCCACTAAGTTTGATTGGAGCAGTCCACAGCGACATCGAATCGGAATTAAGATAGAGGGTGTGATTAAAACTTAGATCGGCATTATAGCTCAAACTCGCAGCAAAATTGTCAGTTACACTTAGATAAATAGCTAAGGAATAGGGCACTCTGAGGAGCCACTAGTAATTTGGCGATAAAGTTTAGAACCAGATCGTAAAAGAAGAAAAGCTTCGAAAGGAAGCTTTTCGGTGGACAGAACATCCGGTTCGATTTAAGTAGTCTTGAGTCTCTAAGACAGACGAAAGTGAGACTTTCAGAGTAATCGGAGTGGACAAAAGTGTAGTCGGCATAGAGAAGAAGGATAGAAGGTGGAGGAGGAAAAATAGTCTGGGGAAGGAAATAAAGGAGGAAATGAGTGTAGAATAATTAAGTCGAGGAGGAAGAGGAGAAGAAGGAACTTGGAGAAAGGAAGAAAAGGAGTTAGGAGATAGAGAAGAATATACAGATGAGTAGAACACAAGGACAGGTGGAAATCTCACTCTATGAATCAAGTGATGTAATAGTCTATTAAAGGGTCGAACCGAAGAAGTGTACTTGGGGAATTTTAATTATTTTACTATTCAATTGTTGTTGAATTGTTATCATCGAATTCCACCCATTTTTGTATATTTAATCATTTAACCGTCGGCATTGCTGACTGGGGGCTCTGATCTATACATCTTTCACTAATTTAACTCCCAAGCAAAATCGAGCCTGGTTGGGACTTCTATGATAATTTAAATAAAATATTGGAAGTACCCCACCCCCAATTTTTAGTGGGGGCATCCTTAATATATATCTTAATATAATATAATATAATATAATATAATATAATATAATATAATATAATATAATATAATATAATATAATATAAATTTTAGGTTATATCGCTTCAGTTAAAAAAGAAACAGACTGCATAATCCCACAAGCATTACAAAATTATACTTGGCAGTTAAAGATGAAATGGCAGTGAAGAAAGCATCTCGAGAGTTTCTAGTGCCAACACAAACCTTAGAAACTGAGTACTAGAAAAATTAGTCCCAGAGAATGCCAACACAAACCCATATAGACAGAGTACGAGGAAAAATAGACACTGACAATGAAAATACAAACACTTTGAGACAGAATATTTGGAACTATAAATCTAGACAAACTGATCATTGGTAAATCCCCGTTGATGAATTTAGAAAGAGGCCGAAGTAGCAAATTATTTTAAATAAATGGCTGAATATGGATATGCCTGTCAGGAGGTTATTGCCCTGACCTTGCCATTCTCATTGGGAAGAGAAATAACAATCAGCCACTAATTGAGAAGATATAGTTTACGTCTTATAATGAGATGGTCAGAATTCTGAAAGTTATTCGATCTAGAGCCCTAAAAGAAAGAGAGCTAGATTAACAAGCATCTAGAATGTCAGCAAATACTTTGTTAAGCTTGATCATATATTTCGCAAGTACAACCTATAAGCACGGCCATACTTGATAAATAACATTAATAAAAAAGGGAGTTACCATCAACCATATCCGTCTCTACATTAATGCAAAGGGTTCCATTCTGTTACCGTAGTTTCTGGTAAATCAGCAACAGTCATTACATAAGTGGAAGCGTATAAGGCATTGCAGCTACCCCTTTCTTTATTTTCCTTGGTGAAAGAATTATGGCAGAACTTCTGCGGGGTACAAGCCATGGGGTTGATGTCAGTGTATCAAAGACTGGGTGATTAATTCTGTAATGTTCTGTCATTTACCTGGAGACCGTCTCCCTCTATTTCGCTATCAACCGATTTATGCATTTATACAGTAAAGAACAAGCAAGTAGTGCATGTAAAATGCACGTTCTGCAGATAAAAATAACACAAAATAACGCTTCATGATTAAAGAGTTTTTATTTTATATTTTAAAATTATGCAGCCGCTATTTACTATTAATTTATATAGCTTGGCCAACCTGTCACAATCCGGTTATACACCAGGTGACTTTCAGTCAGTGGTACGAACAATGCATTAACTTCCGGAAATAAGTAAATGTACACACGCCCAGAAAAAACGGTAATTCTCAAATAATTTAGAGGAATGCTAAACACGATTAACGATTAATCAATTAAGGAAATATAGTTGAACAGTTTTTATTGTGACTTGAATAGTTTATCATATTAAAATGCAAGCTGTAAAATTCAGGTTAAGGGTACCAACCATGGCCATGTCAAGGAAAGTTCTTAGTGGAATTTACCAGGACTGTGCTGGAGGACATCTTTTCTGAATTCCACATGCTGTAAGAATGCTGGCTTAGCTATGTCTACATTTTCAAGACATTTTCAACCTTCTCAAAATCTTCACTTCTGTGCTCTTCCAGTCCAATATCGTCAAGGAATTTTAAAATCGTTTCCACATATTCTTCAGGATGTTTATAGAATATACTAACGTGTTTAGAATCTTCAAAGTGCTTTGTTACACTATGGATATTACGCATGCGCCACTGTTTACCCAGGCTCTCAATAGCTTCCGGGTCACACACTGGGTCGCTGTGAGAGTATACCATTAGAGATGGCAGTTGTAGATCGTTGCTTTTAAACGTGTTTGATGATCGTATGTAATGAGAGGATATTGACTGCTGAAAGAACCTGAGATATCCCTCGAGAAGGTTTCTCATAACACCTCGAACCATGTGATTCTTTGTCAACGCTGATGAAAATCCTTTTGGAATACCATCAAAATCAACGGGGCTGTCAAATATTTGACCTCGAAGACCCTTTTGTATTGCATCATACCGATCAGACTCGTTCTTCAGCTTAACCAGCATCTCTCCGTACACGTAACCTCCAACTGAAAATCCATGAACCATTATCGATCGGCGAGGAGTTTTAGAGTCCTGTTCCAAAAGGTCCAGGACATTCTGGATCACTTTTTGAATTTGTGTCGGGATCAGGATCTGATAAGGTTTCACCTACAATAAAAAATGTTGCTTTTTACTATATGAAATGAAGACAATAAAAATGATGTTAGTTTTGCGAATACACAAATAGAATTGAAGAAAATTCAAAAGTGTGTCACGTTGTGTTTTAAAATTTGCTAACAATTTCTGCGTCATATATATATATATATATATATATATATATATATATATATATATATATATATATATATATATATATATATATATATATATATATATATATATATAATTCGTAATTCAAAGTAATTTGGGTAATTCCAATACGTCTTATAATATAAGACTTTAGCCCGATTCTGAATCAAAAAACTATTCCCTATTGATATGATGGCCTAACCCAAATAGCACAAGCCCCAACCCGAACCCAAAATGGCGGTAAGGTGCCATCCAAATAAAACTTAAACAATCGCACACAACAGACAGACATATCCCAAAATCACATCATACACACAATAAAAAAAAAACAAAAACAAAACAAGAACACAAAATTAAGGAAAAATTCATAAATATGACCTAGTGCTGTCCTACAAGAATACCTACACCAACAACAAATACAAGACAACATGTACAACATAGGACTGGGGAGACTGGCAGAGTCACTTGAAGTAATATAAACAAGTAAAGAAGTGGAAATCGACCCCAGATCATATAGCTCCAGGGAGCGAAAGTACAATCCTAAGTTTAGTTGGGGAAGCTCGAATCCAGGCATACTACAGCACAAGTAGTGAGCCAGGAGGAAAGCAGAACAGACAACAAGGGACAACTTGATCAATATAGAATTTGGAAAACAAAGCAAAGAATAACCCTGACAAAATCAGAAAACAAAATTAAAATATATTGGGAAAGGGAACACAAAACACAAAAAAGAGAAAACTTTAGAAAACACAGGGTGTCACTTCCTAACCTTACCAGCTCTGTGCTGGGATGGGAGGGATAGTGTCAAAAAGGGAAAAAGGAGTTAGGAACTTTGGACAAGATTAGGAACGAAGGCTACTGAGGTAAAATATCTTCGCCTGAATCAGTCTCACTTTTCTAACCAGGTGTCAGAAGATTTATACAATATTATGTGCATTTAATTTAGTAGAAATTTGATCATGCATATACAGCTGTATTATCAACATATGGTAATGTAGTGAATAATAAAATCGTAACATTCAAGATTAATGTATGTAGTTGTTAGGATAGAATCAAAGTGGATGGTGTAATCTGCTACGATGTTACGTCGTGGTGCATAACTGAATTTAATAGTGAGTTGTGTTAGAACTTGTACTTCTTGAATTTGTGGATTATGCAGAGTTAGGTATTGTTGGCCTTGTGCACGTATAATTAGTCATTTTATAGTTATATGTGTCTTTATAATTGTAAGGGAGGAAATGTGTAGGAATATTGTTGATGTTGATAGTTTATTATATCTAGAGTTAGGGATATATGTGTATGTTTCAGAAGTCGTGATATTATTATTGTTTTTATAGCCTTTATCATAGAACAAGCGTGTGTGGAATATTGAGATGTCAGTGTATACTGATGAAAAGTGTGAGAGTGTTGATTCTTGTCTGATTAAGCCAGGAGACAAATCTGTACGTCCCTTTTAATCCACAGAAAGCTTTCCGCGTGAGATAGGACGCCACCCGAATATAGAGGAGAAGACGAGCGGGGGGGGGACGCAGGAGAATTGGCAGATGTGCGAAGGCGCAGGACTGGAGACGGAAACAAGGGTGCCGGAAGTACCGAACTGGGATACAAGGAGGAAGTTACAGATGTGTAACACAGAAGGGATGCGGGAATAAAACACTCTCACTTTTAATTTCGCGTGATGAAATGACTAGAAATTTAAACAGGTTTTTGTATTGACTGGAAGCAATCGTTTTGAAAAATTGTTCATTAATTGTTGAATACCGTAATATAGTTTATTAAACTGTTATACCTTTCACCTTATCATTTTATATTTTACAGACTTGACTGTCGGCTTTGCTGATTGGGAGCTTTAATCTTTTAATTGTCCGTCCTTCTCCGGTGTTAATAAAAATTCTGTAGGGGGCACGTGACAAAGTCAATAACTTAAAGTATCATATACAACTAAAAAATTACCCTCTTAACGGAGCTGAATGTATTTGTTTTCGTTTGTATTTAAGATTTGTTATTACACATGCATGGAAAACCGCTCCAGTGTCCTAGTGGTTAAAGCATCCGCCTCGGATGCGGAAGGACGTGGGTTCGATCCTCGGTCGAGTCATACCAAAGACTTACAAGAATGGTACTAACAGCTTCCTCGCTTGACACTCAGGATTAAGAGGTTAGAGTTATGACTGGTCAGCCTGGTGTCAGGATAATGTGACTGGGTGGGACATCATGCTACATGTCTGCGGCATGATGCCCCAGTGCTAGAAATCACTATAAACTGCTACGCTGCGATATAACTGAAAAATTGTTAAAGCTACGTTAAAAATCACAATCACAATCACATATACATGATAAATACTGGCCGCAAGTATGAGATTGCAGAATCTGCTGACGGCGTGTTGGACCAGCTAACTGCGGATTTAATATTGGTAGCAATTAAGTTCCACTTGTCAACGAATATCTGCTTCAGAATGATGTGACCAGATCCTTTTATCTGCTAAAATATAATCTACGCTTTGGCAAGATAAAAGTAGACTGCTGGAATCAACCTGATGTACTACCTGAGGCCATCTCGGCGATTCAGCATTCATACGCGAAATCGTCCCGTCACAGAATGCACAGCTAAGCATAAAATCAAACGGGGATTCTTTCTGCATCGATAATTTGGATTTCATCGACAAATCCATTCTGGTTGCATTTCCCGTTGATTATGAAGCACCAGCATTGACAGATAAATCTCGACTGTTTTAAAATAATTTTTGGATAGTGACGTTTTACAAACTTTGCTCGTACATATGCGTTAAATTGTATATTTTCTCAAATTCCTATTGTAACATCGTTACACAATATTTGAATAAGTTTGAAGTCTATTTCGTTAGCAGATGGTGTATCAAATTTTATTGTCACTTAATTTCGATTTGCAATCAAGGCCTAATGCATCCATTGATTTTAATCTCGATTATTAATTGCTACTTATCAATTGCACTGCTACATTTAATCATTAGGGTTTGTCGCAGAGTATTTACATGAATTTAATACCGGTTGTGTAACATGTCAACAGACCATGTAAGTTCATGTAGAAACCTAATGATAAATTTGAAGTATACTTTTTGCTGTTTGGAGTTCACATTTCTTAATGGTACCTCACTGACTGCATAAATGTATACTGAAAGCCTATAAGTGACACGTTTTAATATCTGTACATACAGACGTGGAGGGAAAGTATAAGGAAGGGAGAGTATGAGAGAGGGAGCAGAAAAAGAAAACTGAAATCGGCCGAAATGTTTGGAATTATCGTCTGAAAAACACACATAAAATGTAGATATATTTCCTAAACAGAAAAAGAAAGTAGTTCCAAAAGTGACGTCGCTATTGTGGCTATACATTTTTTCTTCCACTAATATATTTTAATATCTCATTATAAAATATATAATTAATGCTAACATTATCATCGGTTTTATTTGAATGCAGGCATTGATTTAGAAACTTGAACACAAAGCTTTAACATTGTTCACCATGACGTAACAGGATTCCTGCTAATGATGGTGATACTGCAACTTCTAGTATATCATGACATAAACATTAGACATAAACACAATGTTTTACTCTTATGTGGCAAGTTATGTACAATATATATGTAACTTTTAAAAGCATTAATGCGAAACTTGAACTTGTTAATGACATATATGCACGCGGAAACGTGATTCTTATGCAGACGAGACAAGCAAAGTGGACATCAGATAAAGGAAGGAATAGCTAATGATATGCTTATTGTTTTCAACATTATTGCACCGTTTTCGTTTTTATCCCCAAGTTTAACGTGCTGCAATTATTCATAGTAGATGTAAAACTGATTCAAAATTTCAGGTGAAGCGCCATCTCTCTCGCGTTTGATGTGATGTCGATGTGATGAAAAAGAAAAAGAAGCGATTTGGAGGTGATAATTTGTCATCGCTATATTAAATTCCTCAAAAATTTATTTTTTCCTGGTCCTGCAAGTTAATTAGTAATAAAATGCAACCAATCTTCAACATAGTTTATAAAAAATATGGAAGCAAAAATCATCTTAACTCTGAACAAATGCTTTATAATTACATTAAGGGCTATTGGTATTGCCAAGGTTTCATAAGGTGGGTGGGTTGGGAATAGTAAAATATCATGTAAAGAATATAGTAAATGGTAAATGCTAAATCATATAATCACACTTTATTAAAATGTGCACGTATAACCTATTTTGAGAAAAGAAAATTGTAAGAAGCAAAAAGGACGATTTTCTATTATATATTATGCGCAATAGAAAACACCACAGATATTTAATTGGGCGATGAAATTTTAATTCTGTATTACATACGCAATAGACCAGAGGCAACAAGCATTCAATTTTTCATACATGCGGGGACTTACGTACATTGCCTGTGGAAACATACAAATGCATCTTATGGAAGCAGTTATTTTGGTCCTTTTTCATTGTCAACACAGATCCATGAATTAAATCATATTACACACATATTTAAACCCGATCATTCGTGATCGGTACTGTAAGTGGAAAAGTAAAGCGCTAAAGGTGCGTTAAACAAATAATATCCAATGATATTCTTCTGCGATGCAAGATTTTCAAATTAGCTGCTGTGGATATTGGATGTCAGATTGGCAACATTTTCATTTAGGGCAAAGTGGACACCATTTAAAGTCATACAAACAAATAAAAAAATATTGATCATCCATTTAGGGAACTATTCACCAGATTTTCAAGACAGCCGTTGTGGCCGCCATACTGGATATACGACTGAAGAAGTCTGATACATTTGTCTCAGATACCCTAACACTGCCAAAATGTCTTGTAACACACTCATCGTATGGCTTTCATCGTCATTCTCCCGTCCTTCTGCCAAAATGTCTTGTAACACACTCAACGTATGGATTTCATCGTCATTCTCCCGTCCTTCTGCCAAAATGTCTTGTAACACACTCAACGTATGGATTTCATCGTCATTCTCCCGTCCTTCTGCCAAAATGTCTTGTAACACACTCAACGCATGGCTTTCATCGTCATTCTCCCGTCCTTCTGCCAAAATGTCTTGTAACACACTCATCGTATGGCTTTCATCGTCATTCTCCCGTCCTTCACATTTTATATTCTCTTCTCGTTTTATTTTTTCCTCTTCTTGCTGTTGCTGAATCACAAATGCTTGTTCTGCTATTTCCTGCTGTTGTAAAAATCCTCTACCAAAGGTAACGAGGACGAAGGTACTGGTGCCAGTAATAATTATTGCAAAAGAAAATCCGTTAATTCCATGTTAAAATCATCCTCTTCTAGAAACATAACCATCATTGCTTTTATATCTGTCCATTGTTCATTCCCATTTGACCACAAACTGCCCCATATAACTACTCAAATACTAGATTTCAGTTCAGCACCGCAAGAGATCACAAGAATTCTTTCAGTGAAAACGCCATGCTAAGATTATCATTAATACAACAGAAATAGTTTAACATGATTTTCAAGATGGCTGCTTGGACGACCATACTGGATGACATGGATCGGCATCATTTTCCATCAGGACCAACTAGATATCATAAGAAGAATTTTAGTCAAAGCCACATGTTGATATGACTGTCCATTATGAAGAAGTAGCTTTAACAAGACTTCCAAAGACCAACATCCATACAAGTAATCTCACAATCATCAAAAGCTTCTGTTTGAAGATGTTACGCTCTGAAATCTCTCGGACGTGTCCACTCTGTGATGTTTCTATATTAAGTGAATCTATCCGCGCAAGAAATGTATTAACGAAAATAAAAATCTCTTTATTTTCGTTTGAAAGGAGCCATTAATCGGACAAATATACAATATGTAAATTTATTTGTACAAGCTATATTTATTAAATGTCGCCGTCCTAAAATTATTGTAAATCTCAGAACTTTTTTTTATCGACGTAGTAATAGAGATAGAGCTATTATTGATCGCACTGACACAGAATGGAAAACAAAATCCATCCGCCAGGCGGTACTTGCTTATGAAAATATATAAGAAAAAGAAAAGCAGCGTGAAGTGGAAACTTTTTGGATTGTCACTCGTGGCTTCTCCCACTCGCAACAATACAATATTTCCCACTTATCTCGTGAAATATTTCCTTATATATAACTACAACAACTGGAGATCGTCTGTATATTCATTATAGTAGTTTTAAAAATAAACTTTTAGAGGTAAAATTTTTCCCCTTTTCATAGAAGATACCCTTCCTCATAACCAGCGAAACTTAAATGGTCAGTCCCAAGCCGTATCAAATAGAAAACTAGAAATGTAATAACTAATCACGAAAATAGAGGATTAATCGAACCATTTGCTTCCATTCCATTTCGAGAGAACACATACATTAATATCTACATATTTTTGCGTCTCAAAAGCATTTTTTAAAAATAATACAGTATTTACATTTAGGAGTTTTCACTTGTTTTCCATAATTACGCTATACTTTATTAAAAACATATGCCCATACAAGGGAACTCATATCTTGACATATCTGAAATCACAACTCCACCCACCTGAATAGTTATTACGTCAAAGCCCTTGCTGATGTACATGTTGCCATATTTGTTAAGATGTTTTCTTTTTGCAAGCATCCATCCGAAAAGAAGCATCAATGGTCGTTTGTTCGTGGCTGATCTTTTGTCGTCTGCACCATCCTTCTGCATTAGCTGAATGTTACTATTTATATGCTTGACCTTGACTCCAGAAGCAACGGACATGCATCGAATGAAACTGCAAAAACTGCTGACCCTCCAACCCTGAAACGACATATTAAATCTTCGTAACTATGTATCGGTATGAATGAGATTTCTAAAGTTTGGGACGCACCTACAGTTTTTAAATCTTAACTGTTTTAATTGACTAATATTTCTTATATGCGCAAGATGCATAAACTACCCCATAATTTTCTCGTTATACATCATAAAAGAGTACACTGTACTAGAAAGACCTACGAACTAACAGAAGACAATGAATGAGCAGTAAGAACAGAAATGAACAGAAAAGACAACTTTATTTTTCTATTTATATCTCATGCCACAAAAAGGTACCATATGAGAAAAACAAATAATTAGTAAACGATAAGAAACTGTGTTTTGAATAAACTGACTGGGAAGCACTTTTTTAGGATGCAAAGCAGATGCTATATCTGGGAACAAGAATTTAAAGAAAGTTATCGTCATTCACACCAATAATCCTAACTTTTTCAAATCAAAAACGATATAATCTTGTACATAACACAATCCCCTTGGCTTGGTAGAGTTCCATCGGGAATAATGCTATTTTCTAGTTCACAAGGGCTATACATGGCGGTCAGTACATTTGGTGGAGTTAGAATCACCGACCCAAGGGAAGCTAATAGCAAGCTTTCTCACTTGACCCACGTTGGTTTAGCTGAGATTCGAACCTATGCGGAGGGAGGCGAGTTATAAGTGATCTGCGCGCCTTAGAGGCTTAGACCACTCGACCACTCGAGAATCTCTCTTACAGGAAGTAAAAATGAATTTAAACTAAATTTTAGAGCTAGTTTTTCTTTCGAGCAAACCCATGAGGATGCTTAGATACACACATACATAGCAAAAATCATCTAAGTTGTTACATAACATACAAAGTGTTATAGGACTGATATGACTATCAAGATATCAATTCTAAAAGAAAGAAACGAAAATATTAATTTATGTACAACATATTGAAATCTCTAGTTATTGGAAGATAAAAACATCCAAATTTAAGATAGTGCTTTGATATTGATTTGGAGTGCAGGAGAAGCGTGCTCCAATCAATAATTCATATCCTGAATATAATAAGGACATTGAAATGAATTTAGATTAAGCATTTATTATTGTTCAGCTTTCACTTGGTAATGGAAAAAGCCTAATTAATAAGCCAGTTCAATAGTTCAACAATCGGATAGAAGCGAAATAATGTTTTATCTCACCATTCAATCAATAAAACCTTATTAAATTTCGTTGTGATGTTGGGAACAAAGTAATTGATAATCACCCTAGGGAATAATTAAATTAATTAAGTTCACAATGTGAATGACCACTGGAAGGTTATGGACATGATCCAAAAGGTCGTTACTTGGAACTATACCGTCCACACACTCACATTCTACCCCCACCCCACTAAAACTTGATATAAAGTTAAAGCTGTCCTTGGAAAGCACGCAAGAAGCACGCGTCATTTTTAGACAAACATCTTTTGAGACTAGATGTAGCACTTGTGATCAGGCAGCTTCCAGAATATAAAAAGGCTTTGAGCTGTTTTATTCTCAGTACGGTTCCATGCTCAAAAGAGTATCATGTCTATTTCTTACAGCGATCCCACCTCTTCGCAGCCAAGCATTTCCCACAAAAAGATGTAACCGTATCTACACCATTATAAGTGACACCATATTCTTATGAATGCTGAACTTCCTGCCTTCTCGTAATTAGACACGAGAAGAAGGTTATGATAGAAATGTCTAAAAACAACAACGCCAGAATTTCTCATCATAATATAGTGGCGGAGACTCCAATCCAATCCAATCCAAATTTTTCTATCATAATATGACGATCAACTCAAACGACCGACTGTATATAAAAACTGATTTCTAAACCCATGTTAAATTATTATTAGTACAGTATCAATCAAGCAAATTTCTTCATTATAATTTTAACAAATTTAGACAATGTTCTATTCTATAAATATTTCCAGTATTTGGTCCAATATGCAACCAAGTTTCAAAACTTAAGATCTTACGCTTGAACATAATGGAAAATAAAACAATTAGTTGTATTCATCGCCAATAGCTTCATTTTTTCACAAACAAGGCACTTTCTGTCGTGATGTCTCTTCTGGGAGTCGGTGATTGCTAACTCTAAATTTGAGCTGAGGCAAATGTATTTCAATTTATAGATAATAATAAATTTTTAAAATTCAGGTCATGTTTAAAAAGGAGAAAATGCCCACCTTTCGATGAAGTAAGACTACAGCATTCCATTATCGAATATTCAGGTTATATTTTATGGTTCGGACAATTCTAGCTTTTGTAGTTTGAGGTTGCCGATAAAGCAGTTCTGATAAAAGAGATTGATATTTCTAACAGATAATAAAATGTTTGACCTATACACTTATAATTATGACCAATTTAAAACTAGTTATAGATTGTGATAGAATGTTTTTTTAAAAAAAAGTGTTGCTTTTTATCGGGCTGTCCATTTAAGATTGAAATTCAAAACACAAAATGCCGAAATTTCATGTCAATATGGATCGGATTTATACCTTGTTTTGCACACATCATAAAAAAGACGAACTTTCTCCGAGTTTGGTTATGTGCCATAAGAATCCATTGCACACATTTTCAATTAGTTGAGTATTTTCAAACCCCCAAAATTGCACACCAATGAAAGCAAATAGGCAATATCATTCGTGTCCATATTTGTGGATCTGCAAAATACGTATACATTACAATAAATCAAATAATCCATTGGTTCTTCTTTCGCTTATCGGTCAAGCAGTATACTGAGTAAACGATGACGTATCGGTATAGGATGTGTGTAACTCAAAATGTAAGCAAAATCGGTGATTTGACATTATTCTCTTTATTTGATGCGTCTGTATGTCTGTATCTGAGATATACATCAATATTTAAACCAATTAATATACCAATAATTCAACAACTGATTGTCTCGGCGTGTACCACTGAACTAAGACTCAATTTGAAAAACGTGCGGGCTTCGTACGAGTGTTCGATTAATTATACTTTTGAATATTCAGGGGCACATTTTGGTAAGATAACCAAACGAGACTGTTTTGACCAAAATTTCACTGCCCAGAATTTCATTATTGTTCTAACTCACGTGCCAAAATAGCTTTGGTCATACAAGACAGAAAGTATATTTTCTCCAAATTTATTTATATTTGAAACTAATGTTTTATTTTTTAAAAGAAAATAATGTTTTATAAACTTAATTTATTCTTTTATGTAATTCTTAGAAATGAATTTCTGTGACTTTGATAGTGCTTCTTTCCAAGACAAGCCCAACTATTTCTACCATCTTCAATGTTTTTTTATAACCATGAGTAAGATACGTTTACACGATTGTCGGAACAATCGGAAAATCCTGTGCTTTTTCCATCAAGTTAAAAAGAAACCTCATAGTTCACCGTCTTTGAGAACTATATTTGTAACTGCTTTTAGTACACCTTTTCTAAATCAACATATGTACTGCAGTACAAATTACCAACCATCGAACTGATGAGAATTCCTGCGAATATTTCCGAAGATAACACGACTTCGTTTTCGATTTCAACAAAAAGTAGCAACGAACGATAAGTCATGATTTTGTATATTGTGAACTTGATCAAAAAAATGATCAAACTGAAACATGTTTGTATCGAGCACCGCCAAACCACAACTCGTTTCCGTGGTAACAGTCAACTCTGACAATTTGGCTTTTAAATTATCATAGAATTGTTTAAACCCGTTACAGCTGATAATCCGTTTTCCCAAAACAAAATTGTTCGATCATAGTTTAGCCGTCGAACTGCATAAGTTTTATAGGCATGCGCGGTAACTTAATGAAATACATTGTTCCTAAAGTCTCCAGCGATAGGTCTGGAAATCAGGTTTTACATTTATATCGGATCTGAATTTATAGATATAATTGAAGCGTAGAGAACTTTACAAAATTCTACTTTGAAACTTTGATTAGCTGCTATCTGACAATGATATCAAATTGTATCAGATGAATGAACTGCTTTGGTTGAACAAAAATTCATACATGCATTATAGGTACATTGACAAAAAGATCATCAAAAGCAAATATATACATTTAATTATAACAAGAAAAAAGAATCATAAACCATAGGTTACGAGGCAATTGGGGGTCATAACACAATTATATAGGCAGCCGTACGTTAACATGCAGGAGGTGATATGGTGACATACGGGAAATACAATGCTAAAAATGTCCATAGGCTTAACATGGGGATAGTATTATTCGGTCAAAAGTGTTAATAGGGTCAAAAGTTTTATGTATCTATAAACCACCTCCTCCACCTGACCCAAGTGGTGCTATACTCATCCCATCAACATGAGGACCTTCTTTAGCTTGCCCACTTTACAGTGCTGATTTTCCGTTCTTCTTTTTTGTCCGGTCGACGATGAGGAATGTGCATCTCTTTACCCTTAAAGAACGGACGTGAAGAAAAACTTCCCTCACACAGAACAAAACGCCCATACAGAATAAGGAAAATGAAACAAACATCGCGCAGACCATATATAAACCATTTTCCTGATTATTTTTTACGTATGTTTGCTCAGGGTAAGCGAGTGTTTAAAGACAAACTCAATGTCCCCACAAACAAACTATAGCCAGCAAAGCACATTTATATGGAAAGGGGTTCTGGTGGTTAAAGAGAGGCATAGAATTCGATAATATTAATTAAAGGTCACGTAATACGTGTACACAATTATAATGCACATTTAATTCTCAACATATTTATTCTGAGAACAACGACTAGAAACCTGTCGGTATCGCAACAAAGTGGAAAAACCGGATTAATCAAGTACTAAGATGGCGATCTACAATTTCGTATTTAGCTAAGGTTTAGAAATTTAAAGAAAAAGAAATTCCTTGGGTTTCCTCACTCTTTATACTGGTTATATAAAAAAGACTTTGAATATCTTAGGTATTGTTCAAAGAACCTTTAATTCCCTTTATTTTTGTGTATGACTGATGAGTGCAATATGGGTTATTGAGTATACATCTTGGCCTTACTTTAGATGTGCATCTTTCAAAAAAGTGCTAGCTCCACTTGCTCATTTTCACTTCCCGAACTTAGAGACAAATTGTAAAAAGAGAGCAGATAACTTTTTTTTACATTTTATGTCTTTGGTAATTCATTGATTGCACTTTCAGAAGGTGGTATTATTTAGTCTGGCAAAATTCATTTTACCTATTTTAATAGCTGCCAAGGGTAGTGTACTTTAGACAAATTCAGGTTGATTTTTGGAGCACAAGGAAGCAGTCATTTTAGTTATTCAGTATGATAGGATCATTTATAATTTCTAAAAGTATAATATCCAAAGAACTGTCAGCCACATTACATGAAAGTAGCATAGAGGATTGCCAACAGTCTCTCCACTGTGCATGTTTTAAATGCAAGCAATTTCACCTTACATACACCACTCTCTCAAAAGCACACTAGTGAGCGCAACCTAAGCACTTGTCAGCGATGTAGTAGTTTATTGGTATCACGTGATTTCCGCATTGACCCGTGTTCTCCACTTGCTGAATCTGCTTTTTTTTCCCCCCAAGTTGATGAAGCATGTACAGATTTATGGAAGTTGTTTTCAAAATAAATATTTTTTAATAAGTTTTATAGTCTTTTATTTTTCTATATACATTACGTGACTTTCATTTATATGTTCAATTTGTTTTCCTAAAGCAACATTAGAAATGGTTAGTTGTGACTATTTGAACTCTGAAGACATTGACCTATAGGTCGCGAGATTTGTGTAGTCATGTGACTCGGAATGAAAATCCCCATTTCCAGGTCAAGTTTCGTCAACGTTATAGTTTCGGCTAGTCTGTCAGCGGATTGAAGATATAACGAATGCAGTACTCGCGATATCTGAGAAAATAAATTATATTCCTATCGATTCCATGCAGGTATATCTCGATATAAACCAACAAGTAGTTCTCTGCTTTTTTTATATCTGACATCAGCAGTCAGATATATATATATATATATATATATATATATATATATATATATATATATATATATATATATATATATATATATATAAAGCAGAGACCTACTCGTTGGTCTAATCTTGATGAAAAGGTCGTTAAAATTTTCTTGCCCGACTAATAAGCGGCTACTCTATGCTGACAGCAAATGGCGTCGGCGAATACCAACTTTTTGATAGGGAACGGACTCTGACCCTACACCCCAACATAAATATCCAAATGTTAAAAATAGGGTGTCAAGGGTCAGAGGAAACTCGGACAACTATTTATTAAAAGCTGCAACTATCGGCACACACTTGGCTGTCCACATCAGTGTATATTTTACACACTGATCGGTATTTTGCGCAGCTGTTGAGCCCCGTCGGCTGAAGGGTTCTTTTTGCAATATATACAGCATATTCCCGAGTCAAATCGCATGTTTGACAACTTGTAAATCCAAGTAGAATAATACAACCCTAAACAGCGTTGACATTTCTAAGTTTCGTCGGCACCATACTGAAAATAGCAACCATCCGCTCATTCGAACATTTAAGTTCATTTGGTTATGTGACTCGGCTGTAGCTGTGTGAATGTGACTGTCACGTTATGCAAGCAGACACCGAACATGAGAGGTAAGAAATACATTCTGCAGTATCATTCTCATTCATTTAAGTTAACGCATGATTAGAGAAAAAGAATACAAAAAAAAAAAAAAAAACCAATGGCGGAAAATATGTGTTCACTTTGTAGTGTTCACCTGGGTGCAAAGCGATCCAAAAAAGTTAAATTACATGGAAAGCTGAAGAGACGGACAGAAACTGCTCAAAATGTGTTAATTGATTATTTGGTCTAACATTTACCCAGAACAAAAGTTCATACATATGTTATGCTTGTTCTATTGTGATTAGCATGGTGAAATGGCACACTTCCAAGTTATAAGATGCAATTGTACATACAAATCCAAGTTCAGAAACAAAATTAACAGATTTACAGCACTTGTATACAAAAAGTAGTGCCGCTTTTTCTTTATTTATTTAAAATTAATTGAAAGCTTTATAATCAGTATGACACTTCACCCAAAATTAGGAAAATTTAATTAAAATTTTTGACCATAAATCATAATGCTTATTAAGATTCCATATAGTAAACATCTCTCTCTCTCTCTCTCTCTCTCTCTCTCTCTCTCTCTCTCTCTCTCTCTCTCTCTCTCTCTCTTTCCTTAGTAACCCTTGACAGTAAATTTTCAGGTACAATATATTAAAAAACTAGAAACAGTAGTGAAAGGCATCAATTGATTTTTGTAAAGGAAAAATGATAAAATGTTGATAAAAGTATTGTCTGGTTTTTAAGAACTGTTCAGTTCATATAAAAACAATCAACACATTTGTGATATTATAATAATTATCATATAGTTCAATAAATAAATATAAGAGACTTGAATTATATTATTTTCAAGGAATATAATAAATAATAAAAAATAATAAAAATGTCATTCAGTATATTTAACTAATATTCTAATTCAAATTAGATATTTTCATTTAGCACAAGCAAATTTCTTTAACATAATTGTTACCTGTGATGGATACAGCATAAATTGTAAATAAGTTATGATGTGTAAAGTCAGGTAGTTTCTCATTAACATAAATAACATTAGGCAATATATTGCTAACAACATGTTTATTCATGGCAACTTGTACTGAATGCATTATGGTAAATGTTAATACCATTAATGCCTCCCAAACTATTGTGATCATTGTCTAATATATATGTCAATCACATTGGACTTTTGTAATTATTTAAACATTTACAATAAAAGTATCATTATAATGTGCTTTTTGTTAAAAAAAACCAACAGATTTCTGCTGGCAAGAGAATATGGACTGAGGCTGTCCAGGACCTGAGGTCATCATCTAAAAGGGACAGATATGTTAGACAGAAGGTACTAGCTACAGCCCCTTCCATCCCACCCCACCCATAGCAGAGCAAAAAAAAATAAAAAAAATATTGTTACCAGCACCCAAATTAAGGTAACCAAAATAACAGCAAATGTTGCAGCAGAATTAAATTGTAGTGAGAATTATGAGATATTGCAATGTAAGAGATAGATAAGAAAAAACTGAGATTTGTGATAATAGGGACATTTATAAAATTTACCCATCTTTTAATTTTACTTCATTTCACATTTTGAAATTATCTTTTTTAATACATGAAGGTGAGGTTGGATTAAAAACTGCTAATGTTTTTTCTTCCAAATAGCTGAACAAATTCAAACTGAACCCTTCTTTCTATTGTATACATTTCACCCTCGGATCTGATGTGGATAATATATGCACCTTAAAGATCAGTGAACATTTATATTAAATATATTTGTTCTGAATATATTGAAACATAACCTTCTGGCTTAGGTTAATCAAGCTTGAATCACTTTTTCAGACATACTATGGATTACTACTATCCAAAACTGCTGATGCTAGGTGACCTGCCTTTAGTTATGGCAATCAAGTGGTGACCCTTCTTACTGATAAGCAGTTTCACCTGGCAGAATGTCCTTGCTGAAAGTGAAGAGAAATGCCATGTGCTGTTTTTTCATTACTGAAAGCAGTGTGAAGTAAAAGCAAGATGGAGATAAGCTTAGCCAGTGGAATTCATTGGCTTGCTCCTGACATAGGACTTATCATTGGCCTGATAGTCTTCCTGAGGAATCCTGGTCACGTGAAGCTTTTGCAACAGATGGTTGGGGTGGAGATGTGGCTTGCTGTTTGTTCAAGAAAAGTAAGTTATTTTTACTAAGGATTAAACCATTTATTTTTCAAGAGGTTGATTGGGTAAGCCTCAGATAATCATTTGAATCCCTCAAGCTCCTTTTTTTTAACAATACTAATATAATGCTAGAAATATTTCTCTTTATTCCATAGATTTTTGAAAAAAGGATTAATTTTCTGGGTAACAATTTAAGTGAATCTCACTCACCATTCAAAAAGAAATTAATGGCTTATCCCAAAACAGTAAATAATATTCTTCACATTGAAGCAAATGTCTAATTTCATTAGATCATGTACATTTATAAGTCCAGAGTACAATAAATAAATATTTTAATAAATTTATTCTTTAACTGACTTTGGAACATTCTATCAAAAAATGCCTACTATGATCTAAAGAATAAAGACATAAAAATTAAAAGTTAAATATACAACCATGCATTAATGACCTGTTTATATTTCACGGGCCTTTGTTAGACTGAATAATCTGGGACTATACCTGAGCATACATCCAGTCAAAAGATGCATTGATATGATCCGCCAGCACTATGCAGATGACCTACTGCAACAAATATCACTCATGACCGACAGTGCACCAAAAGTCAGGAGACACCTTTTCGACAACAATGAGCCTTGTAGGTATCATTATTAATTTGGAACATAAATTCACATTGCATAACTGAATTAGTAATACAGCTATCGTCCAGTTCTACCAGATAGGTAATAATTATCCAGGAGAAATAAATCTGTATAAAGTTACAACTGTAAAGCATTCATTATTTTCTAATACATGTGGTTACATTATTTCTTTTATAAAATCCAGAAATTTCTTTTTTATTTTTTATTATTTCCTACACTGATTGTGTATACCATTGATTACCTAGACTTGAATTATATTAATAATATAAATTTTCATTCATATAACCTTTCTCCGCTTGAAAATAATTTGCTAAAATCTTTCTTTATTATTCATTTTAAACACATTTCATTTTCTTCATCATGAAAACAAGGCCAATCTATCGAATTTTGTTGGAAATGATTCCGTCATGTATTTTTACTTTCAGTTTCCTACACAAGACAAAATTTGTAAATTGAATGGATATACAAATTTAGTTCAGTTTGTGCAAGTGAGAGATTAATATCAAGATAACCAGTCTTTATGTGTAGGCAGTATCATATAAGAAATACATTAACTGTCAGTTGTGGCAAACCCATGAGAAAATATGTTTTTATTTGGTTAGTGGGGTTTATTTCTCAATTCATATTTGTCTTCTCATTAAATTTTTATATTCTTTTTCCTAATTTTAATTAAGTTTATTCTGGTATTGCTTGTACTTGATTAGGAGGTTGGAGTGTGGATGTTGGATGCGTCAGGAAGCACTGACCTGTATTAAGCATTAGAGCAGGAATCCCTGCATGAGTCAAATGATGACCAGGTCAGCAATTCCCTCTGCCTGAGTCAAATGATGACCAGGTCAGCAATTCAGATTTAATGGAGGATACCATACATTGTGAGTATGTAGTATAATATGTAAGGGTCATGATCCTTTCTTACCATTTGGCTATCAAATCCATTTACTCTTGTATACATATTCCCTTTTATAAAACTACACACACACACACACACACACACACACACACACACACACACACACACACACACACACTATGAAACAAATCTATTTTTGCAATGAATATTAATTATCATTTTCAACAGAAAACAATTCATTATCATGGTATTTTATTTTAATATTTTTTCAAGGGAGATAATTGACATTATCTGATTGGACATCTTGTGCTGAGTCTACATCATAAAAGCACAAAATTAAGATATTGAGTCATGTAAAATCACATTTTATTTTATTGCTCATCAGCATAAAATAAATAATAAGTAAAATTCAGTAAGTAATGTTCCTAAGATTAAATTTACAAACTTTAATGGAATCCATGACTATATCAGACTTGGAAAATGGCTCTAATAACCAGTGGCTGATGTATTTTGTTTGAAGTTTTATGACATGATTCACTAAATCAAACATGGAACATAAATAATTTTATCCATTTAATCAAGCATAAGCTAATAACAGAACAATGATTTTAGATGGTTTCTCAGACACTGATGAAGATGAGATAACAATGGTTCCCATGGGGTACAATCTGGTAATCGATAATGTGAACCAGTAGATTCATGCCCAGTACATGGGAAAATGGAAATCAAGTCTAATTAGGCTACAGATCTTACATGTTATGAGATAAATTACATTCTCTGTTTTGCACGTTTTGTTTGGACCATGTATGTTCAGTTTTCTCTAGTCACTATGCTAGTTAATGTCCTGGTCTCTATCACATGTTGACAGGTTTTACATTTTATGGCCACAGGGGCCTGATTGACTAGGGTGGTCTTGTAGCCTACCAGAGACCAAAAACTTGAGTCAATCTGGACCTTGTGTCGATAAAAGATGCAAAACCTGTCCAAACAAAATGTGCAAAACTGAGAATGTAATTTATCTCATCACATGTAAGATCTGTAGCCTTCAGTATGTCAGAGAAACTGAAAAGATACACAAAAGGATAAACCTTCACAGATCTGATTGGATGACAAAGAAGCTGTACAGAAGCCAAGTCGAAAAACACTTTTTCTCCCCTGACCACACTTTCAGTGATATAACACTTATCACAATTGCTAATAACCCCAACTGGAGTTTCGAAACCAGGAAGGAAAAGGAATCTTACTGAATATGCCGACTTAGAACATTGAAGCCAAGACGACTAAAAAAAGACAGCCGTGCACAAGTAAACTTATCCTTTGCAGCTGACACATTTTCTTTTCAAAACTTTTCTAAATTTTCTTAGTAGCTTTTAATTACTACTATAAGAATAAAATATCCAGAACAGAATAAAATATCCAGAATATTATTTGCATTACATAAATGTACGCATAGTAATAGATGTCGCTATGGCTCACAGATTTCTAGGTGAATACAAATATTTTTCAGTATCAACAAGTTGATATAGGCTGGTTGAGACATAATACATCTGAAGGTTTAATTCATGAAGAAACAGTCATGTAAAGATTTGCAAACACAATTGTTTTTGTGTTTTATTTGTTTGTTTTATTTATGTTTTGTATATGCTCTTAAAAAAAAACTCCTCAAGAGTCGAAAGTGCTCAGGCTAGTCAGATACTAGTTTTGCTCTGTTCCAGGTCAGATTTTTGCATATATATATATATATATATATATATATATATATATATATATATATATATATATATATATATATATATACCAGTATATAAAAAATTAATCATAAATTTACTGAATTTTGCCTTTTTGTTAAGCATGAAAAATGTATATTATTTACATTTGAGCTGATCAAAGTGTTGGTATAGCCTTGTAGTATGGAATGAAATATATTTAGTACTTCTGATTGGTTAGGTTTGAGACTTATAATAGCAAAATGAAGCAAAGATCAGCTTGCAGTTAGTTATGCAAATTCCCAAAATGATTATTTTCATCTTTTACATATGGGTTTCCTATGCAAATGAGGGAGAGAGAGAAAAAGTCCTTTTCCAGTCATGTGATTGACTTGATGTCTTGGTAGATCCAAGTGTTAGTTAATTTGATGATATTAATTTATTTTTCACTTTTTGTTTGTTTTTGACTGTATAATTGCTAGATACCAGTCTGAATTATTAATTGTACTTGATTGTACTTAATTAAATACAAACTAGCCTGAAGCAACCATTTTTGGCACCGAGAACTATTGTATAATAATGTTTATTGACACTAATAAAATTCACCAATTTTGTACAGATTCCCCTAGATGTTCTGGCAAAGGATGAGACCAAACTTGCAGATATTGTTGATATCATGATAGAATATCATCAATATGTCCCAGGAAGGTTGAACTCTGACCAAGTACCCTGTTATTCTTTATGATTATGCCCTCAGTTGTGAAGGGGCAACTGAAACCCAAATTGGGAGAATGAATGGGGGATCCAAGTGGGATTGATTACAAAGGCTTGCTCCAGCAAAACAGGGGTGGCACAAGCATGGCATACTATTAGAGGTAGGAACAGGAAGCAAACAATACATGTAATTGCTATTTAAAATTCAGTTTCCAAAAATTTGAATTATTGACATGCTTTTTCTAGCACTTGAATATCATTTGTTTTAAAATGCAAAGGAGAATAAGTAAAATATTCCTTGTTTTAACAGACAAAGGATCAAAACTTCATAAACAAAATCTTCAGATGTTTAAACTTTTTTTGCCGAATTTAATGTACCAATCTTACTTTGGAAAAAAAAAAACTCATTTGGATACACTATACTATCATACTCAACAACTATTTACAGCATATAAGAAGCACAGACCCAAAACCTTTCTTTTGTAGGATACTTTCAAGGTGCTGTATAAACCCCAGATTGCACATCGGCACATTATAAAAGGAACAGATACGGGCACCACAATGTCAACAGCGAAACAAGCTCCTTCTTCAATTATGCCACCAATTTACTCAGCCTTGTTACAGAGGCCTATGTCATAGCCAGTTCAAGATCAACTATAGACAAAGACCAAATACCCAAAGAAAGGAAGATGGTTTTATCTTACATGTTTGGAGTTAAGTGACAATGATGTCCCAGTTGGGGAGTGGATTTGCTCTAGACAGCACGAGGTCAACACAGAGTACCAAAGACTATGAGTCAAAGCAAGCAGGATCACATGTTTGAGTACACGCCAAGACTGTTTTATGGAGATGTCTAGGAGAAATGTCCCATTATGATGCTATCATGGAAGGTGATGGAGATAGAATAATCATCCACTAGAGGCATAATTGATAAAGTTCTTTAACCAGCACCACCCCAAGTACTTTGTATGTGGATATAATCTTTTAGGTGCTCTAAATCAGTGGTTCCCAACCCCCGGGCCACGGACCGGATAATAATGGGCCGCCCAAGGTACATTAAATTATTTCCATTTTATTTACTGTTGTGTATTTCTCTTGGGTTTATATTCACTTTATATTCATTTATATTTATATTTATATTCATTTTTGGTGTAATTGTATTTTATTTTGAAGACATGTTTAAATTCATCTAAATTAAAATTATTAAATCGGAACAATCTAAAATATAAACAATTAATGTCTGCCCCCTCAGCAGGCCACGGTAAAATTATCAAACGTTGACCGGTCCACGGCGATTAAAAGGTTGGGGATCACTGCTCTAAATGGTGGAGTGTCCCCTCGTCTGGCACATAAACTTTGATGGAATAGAACAGTTATACTGCAGGGAGAGCTGGATACAATACTGAAATGGACTTACAAATGGAATTTTTTAACAGAGAATACAAGGAGGCTGTCAAGACCGCCAGTGGAAATCTGACTGATGACACCATAACTAGACACATCCAAATGATGGAGATAAAAAAAAACAACACTTCAAGATGTTTTTGATCATAAGATATTTAACCGTGGTGATTTCAAGCGGACAAAAGGTGTTGTGAGGAGGAATACCAATATTGAGGACCTTGTGAAAATCATCTTAGACAACAAATGCTGTGAGTCTATCAGCATTTCCTGATATTGATTCTCTATGGTAGAGCTTAAGAACAGGATTCAGAAACATCTTTAGAAAATAAGCAAAAGACTAGAGATTATAGTTGATTGAGACAACTTTATTTGCAATATTAAGTTCATAAAATCAGTATAATTGTCAAAAATTATTGGTTACATGCGGTGCACTTATCGTGCATTGTTAATAACCAAAAATTGAATCAGCACACCAATGACCATATGACACCAATCAAAAACAGACTTACATAATATAACAAGTCTTGATTGCATAAAAAGATTTTTTAAAGATAAACTCTTGCAAAATGATTGCAAACATGATCTGAATATGTTTAATAATTCATCTATGCTTATTCTATGTAATATCATGGCAAGTTAAGAAAAATCTATGAAAATAAAAGATGACAACAAAAGTGGAATGTTAATAAAATTAGAAAATTTATTCCTGATCTATGCTGGTTAATATCCCATGAATTCCATAAAGTAGATTGATAAAGATCAAATAGTATGCAACATGAGACATTGAATTTTGTACGAAGAAGATCAATTGATCACACTTCGTGCATGGTGGCTGCAACGGTGAAACTTATAATCTGGAATTCACAAAAATGGAGAAGTGTACAGTCAAAGTTGTTTTCTGACTTGACTCGTATTTGTGATAATACAGAAAAAAGCAGTGAAGCAGATACTGTTTAACCAATGCCTAAAATTACTACAAGTAGAGAAATAAATAAGCTATAAATTTGCAATGATATCAATGGACCGTTGTATTGAAGCAAAGTGAGTGATTACACATTATGAAAACCCCTCCTTCTACAGCTAGATGCACTCATGTCTGTGTTGATTCGGTTGGAAAGAGGGATTAAGTTCATATACAGACTATAAAGGAGCCATGTCAGTAATTTTATGCATTTTAGTGTCTTATGCATGAATAAGTATGGTAATGTTTTAAATGCAACGAAGAAACTTGTGCATTTGCCGTCATATACATGTTACAGGGGTTGTTTTGAAAGAGTTCAGAAATCTTTCAATTACCATTACTCAGATAATATATTTTAAAAACAATAAAAAAAATTAAAAACTTGAGTAAAGCTGATTGGTCCATGCTGGAGAGAAGGGAGTGTTCCAGCACAAAACTTATCAGACAGTCAGATGTGTTACAAAGCTTCTTCATATATTCATCTGAACAGTGGCAGAGACCTTGGAAATACATAGGATAATCCAAGTCCATTACACCCATCCCCAGAACATCTTCAAATGTTCTATGCCCATAGGATAGAACTGAATTTTCATCCCACCCCAATATACTACAACATCTATATCCTCCATCTGAATTTGTATACAGAAGGCAACTATAGTTATAAGAAGCCAGATGGAACCCTGCGATTTCACAAAATCTTCCAAAATTCTAGTCACTGATACTTCATCCATCCTGCTGTAGAACATCTCAATGATTACTGGAAGCTGGCCGTTTATCCTTGCAGGAATTCTCTGTCCATAAGCCACATACAAATATTCTGGCAATTGCTCATGCTTTGACAGTATACAACTATCTTCCAAGACTTCTCCTTCCTGGATGTGACATGCTGTGACAGCCATGTAAGCACTTCCTCATACTTCTCTGTGCACTTCTCCACATGTATGTAGATATTAGGTCTGAAATAAAAAACAATTTTTCAATACTAGTGTTATGTTGCACAAGAAACAAATACAAGTCAGGAAATTTTGTATCACCTTACATTTATTTTATTCAATAATTTTTGGTGTCTGTTTAAATACAACATATTTATCTTACAGAAAGCCCATGATCACTGTTTAAATTTGTTGGAATTTATTACAGCAAAAAGATGGCTGGATAAGAGAGGTGGCAAATTCATGTATGTATGAATGTAGAATGAATAGTGAAATTTGTATCTTGTTTGAATATAAGAGGTTTTCATCAGTGGGGAAGGGAAAGTGTATCACCATTATGGGAGTATGTGTTGAATATTACAGAACATGTGCTATAACAACTTATACTTCCCCTATATGTTTCAAACAAAATAAAACTTCCCTATCTATATTTCTACTCAAGTATCCTTTGATTCTTGCATCTGACCACTGCTAGTAGTTGTTGTTTGTATTTGTATGTCAGTTCTTTATCAGTAAAATTTTTATAGCATGTAAATAGGACAGTAAGAAGACTGCAAAGAATATCCACAACAAATGTATATTTTTATTGTGATGTTGGGCTTTATTTCAGGCAAATACAGCTAGAAACAGGCTTGTATAATAATTCATATATTCTTGAAATAGTAGTTGTTGTTTTTGTAGGGTTTAATGCCATTTTCAGTACAATATAGGCTATACATGGCAGCCAGTATCAATGGTGGAGGAAGAACCCAGGAAAACCCAAGAAGGAACCACTAACCCATAGGAAGGTACTGGCATGCTTTCTAACATACCCACTATGGCTGAGGCCGAGACTCAAACCTACACAGACAGACAGGTGAGATGACTGTGATCTGTAACAATGAGCACTTTAAACCACTCTGCCACCCCTTGAAACAAATGAATAGATACAAAAAATATATACTTAAAATATAAGTGAAAGTGAATGGTCATAAAAATCAATGCCATCAGGTGTAGGATAAACATAGAACAGATATTAAATAAAAAGATGCAGTACCAGTCTGGAAGTCTGGCATTGGTATGTGTGTCCCCGATAGGAAGTGCAAGCAAAGTCTTCAAATCCTTCTCCATCTTTTCTATTGCTGTGGCTGTGTGGAAATGAATGTGATGGGAATGAGTCACCAGCTCAGTCACAATTCTATACTCAGGTCAAAAGTCAAGTCCCCTGTTAAGGAATAATTAAACTTGCTATAAGAATGACTGTATTAAACTTGAAGTAAATGACCCAAGGCAGTATGAACTACATGAGTACTTGCAATTTTTGTATGATTTATATTTGTTTCCTACATTATTATTTTCACAAATCTCTCATTTACACTGAGAGCTATATTATCTAATTTTGAAATATAAAAGCAATAATTATTACTTATATGTATTTTGCTTGTTATAAATAGGATCGTTTGTTAATAAGATAATTTTTTTAAACTGCATGCTGTATGGATATGTATCATGGGCCAGTGGCCTATATTACAAATTATTATTAATATTATTATTATTATCACCAATACAACTCACCTAAATAGTTATCATATTTTCTATTATCACTATTCTCGCATACAAATAACATCTACATTACTAAAGAGCAATATCATTTTATCAACATTTCTTAAATTCATGTTACCTTTCTCTTTATGATAGGGAAAGAGTATATATTAGGATTTTCCCGTAAATCTAGCGTTATAGTCCAAATCGATGAGAACACCCTCAATCAATTCATCCATCATTCTTTGGCGCTTTCCAGCATAACAGCCGAGTCACATGACCAATAAACCGAAAGTTTCGATTAAGCGAACAAGCGGAAGTCGCATCGGATTGGTTGCTATTTGCAGTAAGGTGCCCATGAAATTTAGAAATGTCTACGCTGTTTAGGGTTGTGTTATTCTACTTGGATTTACAAGTTGTCAAACATACGATCTGATTTGGAAATATGTTGTACTCTATCCTTTTCAATTTAAACACAAATCTTTGGACCTTATAATAGAATATGTAAATCAAGTGGCATCTAAATGTAGGGAGGAGCAGAAAATAAAGAAAGCTTCTCTATACATGATGCAAAATCTCAGTGTTATAGTAAATAAAATATAAAAAGAGAGATGCCACACCAAATGTTCACATAAAAACAATAGGTTTATTTTAAATTTCTTATCTTTTTTAGAAACAATGTCTCTCTTTCAATGAAATAAAAATTCAAAATTTAATTTAATAAATTTTAATTCAATATTAAATATACATATTTTAGAATTGAAAACTTGGGGAGACTGAATCTGATTTAAATGCTGTCCTTACAAGATACCTATAGCAATCACAATAATATAGCATACTACATATAGCAACACAGGACATTGGAGACCCTTGGCAAAGGTCACAAATGGAAACTAGGTGAAGGAATCCAAGAAAATAATTGAAATTTTATCAGAGGAATTCACCTATAGAAACACTAGGAAATGAGAAACACCTCATCAAAATTTAAAATAATTAAAAAAATTTTATTCTAAATTCTATTATAACATTACTTTACAAAATTCTATTATAACACATTACATTACAACACACCTTTGGGGAAAACAAAAACATGAAATACTTTTTTTTTTGTTTTTGACTAAGTGGGGAGAGCAGCTGTCTGGAGCTTTTAATGATGAGGTGAAATCAGCCACCAACCCCCAAATCAATATCATCATGGGTGATGGGCTGATTTATTATCCTACTGTTAGACAAAGGGCATGCATACAGGTAATAAAGAATTTTCCTTACAATACTATAGGCATGGAGCAAGTCTTGATAGACTTTTCTTTAACATGTGTCGGAGAGAAAGATGAGCGGAGAGAAAGATGATCGTGTGGTTACTGTCACAAGATGTATTTGCAGTACATAATAATGCATGTTTCCTTGTTTATATTTTACAAGAAAAGATCTCAGTTCAATAAGAATAATTTGAGTTTTAAGACACTGTATACTATATGCAGACCTGAAAAATACCTGACCTATATGCAAAGCTGCACTCTGATAATGGTACTGTATATATACCGGATGTGTACATCATTTGAAGTAGTGTACATGTATTATTAATGCAAACTCCTATATGGAGGGGGATTACTGCCATAATTATATGCATGCATTTTCTAACCTTCCTTCAAGTATTATTGTAAATGACTGCTTGCAACTGATACTTTCATACATATTGTATTCTTCATTGATGCATATTGTACGTGACAGTTTGCAAGTGCTACATTCATAATTCTATTCATGAATTTCCTATTCTTCATTGATACAAGCTGAAAATGGCTGCTTGTAAGTGCTTAGATCTATTTTCCTTCTGCGTCATTGTATCTTGCAATTCGCCAACTACTGAACTGATTCTTTTATTTGTTGTATTTGTTTTATTTGTTGTATGGCAAATGCAGTCAGTTCTTCTGTTTATAAACTTGCCATGTTACAATTACATCTTTTTAACTGCTGTTTTCATACAGATCTGACCTTGCAATAATGTAAATACTAAGTTTTATCAGTATTGTATTTGTTGTCCATCTCATGTAGCCATTATGACAACAGGTGGCACTCTAACTTTCTAAAGTGTTTTTTTTTTACTAGAAATAATGCTCCTGAGAGAGCTATAAGGCAATTCGTTTTGTGTGGAGAAACATTGAAACTCTGTTCCTTTTTTAAGGTGCACGTTAGCAACGAAGTTTTAATCATTCTCTAAAACCATGTGCTTTCTCGAAGATCTAAGCGATTTATAGTACCTTACGAAAACATAAAACTCGTACACTATAGCAGGGTGCTCCATCTGACGAACTTAAGTACTTATTTTCACTGTTTAAGAAATCTACTTCTTATTGATATCTCTCATTACTTTGGAAACATTAGTCATTTTAGCAAAGTAAGGATCAGAAACGACAATGATGTTCCCTCCTACTTTTCTTAACGTGCTCAGTGCCAGATTACCAAATAGGCAAAGTGGCATCGGCCTATGGGACCCACACCTTTTTAGGGTTGGTAAAATATAAAATGTAATAGAAGATAATTTGCATGGGGGCCTCCCCAAGATTTAGACTTCCTAGAAGCCTACACAGGGTTTAATCCGGCTTTCATCATACAAGCCCTGGTTGTATGGCTCATATTGTATGTCACCCATTTAGAAGCACCTCACAGGTGTGTATTTTTATGGTGATAATATTGTTTATAAGCTCATGTGGAAATAACATTTCAGAGCAACATCAATAGCACATTAAAAAAAGTTTAAAGGTAAAATTACATTTAAAAAATGAAATATTCCTAATGGTTTTCTTTCACAATCTTTATTTTGGAACATATTTTGTCGCAAAAGTCGACATAATAAAATTGTGGAAAATAATGTTTGTATCATGATACAAATGTTAACTTGCAATCAGAAATATTAGATTGAGTGTACTATTGTTTTCCAATAATTAATCTGCATTGTTAATGTACAGAACCTCAACCTCTGAATGTATTTTTTTTATAAAAACAACCCAACAAAACAAGTGGAAATAATCTGAGACAAAAGACATAATATTACATGGAATTTTAGTTTTATTTATTGTAATTATTACCATTATCAAACCAACTCAAAAAAATTAGTTAAAAAATTTAAAAAAATAAATATAGGACTCCTAGGTTATTCAGCTGATCTTTGTCTTATTAAAGATTTAATAAAAACTTTGAAAGAATTTTTGAAAGATGTAGCGAGGCTTGATTCCAACTTTTTAAGTGTGCTGTATAATTTGCAATACATGTATAAAGTAATTTAGTGAATTATCTCTGATCAGAGAGAGAGAGAGAGAGAGAGAGAGAGAGAGAGAGAGAGAGAGAGAGAGAGAGAGAGAGAGAGAGAGAGAGAGAATGAATGCATCAAAACTGCACATTTCATTATTTTAATTGCATACATGTATCTTGGGTAATGAATGTGTTTTTGGAGTCTTAAGGTTGTATTTATTTACACTTCCATCACTATGTAATGGTTTGATATATTCTCCTATAACATATGAGTGTGTAGTAATAATTGTACACATTTTATTTCCTTACAATTCTTTTGTATTGTTTTCAAATCTACATTGAGTATATACATTAAAGTGTGTGTGTTTGTGTATGTGTGTGTGTCCCAAATGAATCTGTTCAAACCAGTAATATTCCTTTATATCTACTTTGTTTTCTTTTCATTTAGTATGCGTATAAAATGTGTATTATTCTAAGAGTGGCTGTCATCTTTAGGGACAGCAGTTTTTGTATTGCTGTTTGCATCAATACATGCATAAAATTATACTTCATGACAAAAGTGTCTATTTATATCTTTTAATTACAAAAATTCCATTATCCATGTAGTATGAATATAATCAACCACACCTGCTCTTTCCAACACCATAACTCTAATGGACATAATGCATTCTTATATGTTCTAAAGTGTCATTCATAATTACAATTTGTTTGTAAAACAGACATTGAAATAAACATAAATTTTCTCTCCTTTTTTCTTTACTGTGATTAACATATAAGAATTAAAAAGGATTTAAAAAATCACTAATGCACAATACCAAAAAAACAACAAAAAACCAAAAAAACAAACAAAAAACAACAGAAGAAACATTGATTGATACATTGTTTTTAAACTTATGGAATATATATATATATATATATATATATATATATATATATATATATATATATATATATAAAAAAAATATAATAAATAGTCACTTTCCTACATACACCCGACTGTATCTTTGTATGTTAAAACATCAATCACATATAAGAATACTTCAATGACATTATTTAATGGGGGGGGTGGTGGCTGGCAGTTCCCTTGGAATTTTCATCTCAAAATATTCAGGGAATACCTATCTGTGATGAAATGCAAGCAATTTGTGTATTATTCTGTTTCTAGAAATATTCATCAAATTTGATTATATGATTTATACAGTCTGCAGGCTTAAGTGACTAAATATTGAAATGCACATCTATATTTAGAAGAACAAATTTAATGCTTGGTACATGGTTTTCAATTAGAATAATAATAGAACAATAACAAGGAAAAGAAGACTGAATTCTTATGGCAGTTCGCCTGGTCAGAATGGCTATTTTTAGAAACATCACTGCATATAGTGCTAATCAACCAAATTAAGGTCAAATCAAACAAAAGAAAGCCAGTAGGATGGATTAGCAGTGTTGCAGTGTTGTACATGGTTTTACTGCATTGAGTTTATTCAATCTAGATCAGAACCAGCCAACCTCTGCAATTTTCTGCAATTTTAATCCTGTTGAGTCAGTGTTACAAAATAACGATAGGTATTTTACAGACCTCAAAGTCAGTTTTCGTCATGAACTGATTAAATAACAATAAAGATTCTTTAATTTATAATTGATTATACAGATGATTAACTTCCATACGACATATTGTGTTTGAAGCAAAGCAATTATGCTAATTAATGAGTGGTTTCAGTTCATATTTAAAAGAGAAAATTGATGTTATGATCACTTTAGAAGTAGTTATCAAGCAACCTTATTTTTTCCTATATGTCATGAATTACTACATGTTACTAAGTGTCTCTGTGCTTTGTCCTAAAACATTAGAGGGCAGCCAGGCACAGTGATGTTATGGTCTATTTTTAGCTGTTGCATGTCTAGGCTCGAACAAAAGTAACAAAAAAAAAGAGTGAAGCCAACAAGCTTTGTAAAATTTAACAAAATTTATTTCCCTAGAAAACGAGGTAAATATATAAAAAAAGCACTTACAGTTTGTGAATCTAATCCAAGTATTAATACTAGAATTAATAATACAAGTCCTATCACTAAAATGTTCTAAATTAATTAAAGTTCAAATTGTGATGAAATTTCAAGATGGAAGGCGATGACATTTTCTATAACCTTTTTTGTGTTGTCATGTCAATAGTTCCTTGTTGAATTACTATTATTAACATTCTGAATAATTTCCAGTAAATGTCATTGTCAAAAAATACTGATGAACACTAGATATTTCCAACTCGAACTGGTCACAACACAAAAATACCTTTGAGCTCTGAAGGTATGAATTATGACTGAATTAAATCACAATGAAACATTAGTTTTTAACGAAATTTTGGATCATGTGATGGGGTCATATGGTCACTTAGTTCAAATGGGGTAGTAACACCATAGGTTGGCTGACATGTACACCATGGATGAATTTGATTATAACCAATGATTTGCACTCTAGCAAAGAAATCTTAAAAAGTTGTTTACCAGTTCTGATCAAGGTCCAGAACTAGGTTAGCTAAAAATACAAATGTAGCAATGCTGGTTATTTACCTGGTGAAAACAGAACTGAACTAAAAAAATGTCAGATCCAGTTAATAAAGTTATCATTACAATAAGATGTAATGAAATAAAAATAAAATAAAAAAATTAAAATACACAAGTAATTAAATTACATATATGTAACATAGCAAAAAGTAGAATTCAGTTCATGCGCCATAAAAAATTCATAACTAGAATTATGAATGTAGCACTTGTAAGCAGCCACTGACAATAAAGCAGAAGGGAAATGTAATATATGGTATTAATATTCTTTACCTACAAATGGTCCAACAGTTACATATGGTATTATATAGTATTAACATTCTGCTGCAACAAATGGTCTGAGAGTTATATGTTACCTAAGGTCATCTCCAGGCTCTCATTCAGTTGTAACCCTATATGCCTTGTGATAAAATCAGTGTAACCACAGGAGTCTGCAGTTTTATCAATAAAGCATGATGAAATTTCTGACAACATGAAATCACCTTAACGGTATTATAAAATATTTTATAATACTGTTAAGGTGATTTCATGTTGTCAGAAATTTTGTCGTGTTTTATTGATAAAACTGCAGACTCCTGTGGTGTGAGAAACTAGTGTGCATGTGTTTTCACTATTTAAGTGTGTTGTAATCTAGCAATTGAAGTAGTTACAACAAACCATGTTTTGTTATTTAGAAAAACATAACAGAAAGGAGCACTTGCAAACTGCCATGTATAGTCCAACACTATATTGTCGCAGGCTCTATATTATTGAGGCAAATGGAATTTTCCATTTAATTTTGGACATGCGTTGTATAGCGTTGTATAGCGTCTAGCGGTTGTTTACACTTGTAAAGCTGTAGCCAGTAAGGATGCAAATATCTTATAGCGTAATTTCATCTGAAATGTCAACATTTTTATAAAGTTTACAACGAAAAAGAATGATCACTTTTTGGTAAAGTGCATGCAATTACCTTGATCACTGTAAACAAAACTCCAAACTTTTTTTACCTGCATGCAATTTGATTGCAAAATTTATTCAGTGTATCATCTGATATTTGATGAATATAGGTCATATCCTGATAGTGACATATATATCATAACAAGGTCAAGGTTGCAATTTGATTTCATGGTAGCCATTATAGACCCAAATTGATACAACCTTCTAATGAGCCTACTTAACTTACATAAATAGAAAATCAATAATAGTTAAACTACTTTTGAAATTAGTAACATTTCAATAATATTATTATTATTATTATATGATTATATAATATTAATATTGTTATATGATTTATTTGTGTGTGTTTGTATGTATATATATATATATATATATATATATATATATATATATATATATATATATATATATATATATATATAAATTTATCCTCTGCCCACATAGCACTTAATTCAGACAAAGTAATGCATATTTTTTTTTAATACTGTAGTTATCATGAGTTTCAACTTAACTAACATTAGTGTATTCAATTTAGTCATTATAAAACCTTTATTTTCGTTAAAATTTTCAGCCAGTGCAAGCTTGAAGTTACATCTTATCACCAAGTTCAAATTTGTGTTTATTATAATATGTGCGTGCTACCACACATAATTTAGGTAAATATCATGATAATATAGAGTTATTCCCACATTGCACAGTAATCTGAACAAGCATGGAGGTGCACAAAGTCAACAAACAAATAACAAGAGAGTTAGAAGGATTTTTCAAAATACAAAGAACTGAAATGACAGAAGGTTCTTTTATAGAATGCCTGTATAGAGAGGGAACACAAGAAATAGAACTAAAGAATCTACCAATGGAGAAAACACCAGGGATTGTTGATATAATGGTGGCACTTAAAGTGTTAAATTTTGATTATGTAAACCAAATATATTCAATTAACCGAAAAGGCAATGGAAGATATATACTAAGACCAAGAGGAACTAAACCTATACTTCCATATCGTGACATAGTAATAAAAGGATTACCAGCTACTGTCAAAACTCTGAGGCCCCATAGGAGAAAAATAAGAAAACAGGTGAATTACACTTAACTGATATACCACTTGAGATACCAATAGAAGCAATAAAGGAGAAATTTGAAGAAGAATTCCAAATTAGGTCATAACAGCATGTTTGGACACCATACCAATGACTAGCATTTACAATGGAACAAGAATATTCGAAATAGAAAAGAGTAGTAAAGATAATGAAGGCTTTCTTTCTTTTTTGGTTTCTTAACCAAAACATGGTACAAAAGTTGTATCTATTATAGACCTTGCAGTAAATGTGGTAAAATGGGACACACGTTGAATGCCAACAATAACTACAACAACAGCAAAAACATCAACAACTAAGTCCACAAACAACAAATAAGACCCACGAATTACAACAACTAAAACCAAATATGCAGAGAAATGAACAACAGATAGCAATTCCAAAAATACCAGCAACCACCAGATGATTTAAGAAGAAATCAGACTAAAGAACCCTCCATTTTGAAACATCGACAACAAGAAATGATGAATCCTCAAGCACCACTAAGAAGAAAACAACCAAGAGAAGTTCAATTTGCAATACAACAGCAACACTAGAACCAAAACCTAAGTACAGCATTAACATTAGCAACTTTAGGAAAAAGAGAGAAAGTCCAGGAAGTAGAACAAGAGAGAAAGACCAGGAAAGCGAGAAGGAGAAAGAAAGAAAACGACCAAAAATATCTCCTTAAAGGAGACGAATGTCTTGAATGGAAAAAAGCTTTACTTTTTACACAATAAAGAAATAATAAACCAGAAAATATAGCACAACATTACATTAAGGCAGAAGGGCCTCCCTCCAAAAAAAAAAAAAAGAAAATCAGGATTGACCACAGGAGTCTGCAATTTCATCAATAAAGCGCCACGAAATTTCTGACTACACGGAATCAGAATCACATTATCGGAATCAGAATCACATTATCGGTATTATAAAATAATATATATTATTATAACTATATATGTGGATTGACCAATATCTTTTGTAGAAATAGAGGGAAAATCATAGAAACTTTACAATTTGTAACAATGCAGCAAAAGCAGATTGGTTTTATTGTGTACTGGTAACAACATTATGTACCGTGATAATACAGCGTACCAGGCTACAACTTGCATCAATGAAGAATACAGTATAAATGGACAGATAACAACATTATGTACCGTGATAATACAGCGTACCAGGCTACAACTTGCATCAATGAAGAATACAGTATAAATGGACAGAATTATGACAATAGCACTTGCAGGCAGCCATTACAATAATCCATCACGGAAATACCACAGGGGTCTGCAGTTTTATCAATAAAGCACGACGAAATTTCTGACATGAAACCAACTTAACGGTATTATAAATTAACACACCGTAAAGTTTATTTCATGCTGTCAGAAAATTAATCGTGCTTTATTGATAAAACTGCAGACTCATGTGAGAAATACGGGCATTGATTGAATTATCGCGGTAATTCACCTCCATACTCAAAGGCTGTAATACATTCTGACTTTACATTGGAAGGCAATGAATCGAGGTACATTCAGAACAGGTATACAATACAAATAAACGTATCAAACTACAGAAACTGCTCCTACCTTGAGAAAGAGGGATGTTGATGTATTCACACATAGCTTCATGTTCCCATCGATTTACTATGAACTTACTCGGTGCCCTGTGGGTTTTAATAATAGATTTGTACACTACCGTGTACTATTCACACGGCTGCCTTGAACTATTTAACTCTGGCAAAGACTATCCGCACGGCGACCGGCCACAGGCACTTGATTCAGGGGTTATCTAATGTGTAGCCTATTTGGTGAGTGTACACTTTATTTTTGACGTCATGACTGATTGAAGGTCTGCACCAGATGAAGAATTGATTTCCCAACGAGCACCATAAAAAAGTAAATGAATATTGTGTAAAGTAACGATCGTGCGGTAATTAGTTAAATTTGAAGTCTAATTAATAACATACGGTGGCAGAAATGGAACTTATTGCAGAAATTAGCTATTGCCAATAATTCTCTGCAAGGTATTATGAAATGATTTTAGATTTTAATTCATTCAATTTTTTTTTATTGCTACATGGAGTGTAATGGTGTAACATTGTTCCAGTTTTAGCTACAACAACCTTTAAAATTAGAAATAAAGGAAATCAGTGTCGAAAATAAAATTGCAAACGCATTACCGTCTGTACTCACATGACGAGACCAACTGTAAACTGCACAGACATATTTGCAGGTTCTGTTTAGTTTGCACGGAGTTATCAGTACAACAAACATAGATCCATATATTTTGTTGGCAGTTTTACTCTATTGTTATGCTAGTATATACGGTATTTTTCTGCAACATTAATTTTAAAATGGGAAAAATATTTTACTCATCAAACTATATGTTAGACCAACAAGTAAGTCTCTGCTTTTTTATATATGATCTGCTGCTGCCAGATATTTAAAAAGGCAGAGACCTACTTGTTGGTCTAACTATATGTATGCGACTGCTGTAAATATATTCGAATGATTTATAGAAATCCATGCGTGCGAATAGCCTCTCCATGAAAGAGTAAATGCTCGTACCTAAATTATTCAGACGGCGGCTGCGTGTAGACCTTCAGTCGACCATGACACAACTACCGTGTGAATAACATTGGTAGCTACACGGCGGCCGTGCAGATAGTCTTCCTAAGTTGTGGCATGACGTTGTCGTGGGAATAGCATCAGCTATGATCGATCAGACTTTGAAACATCACCGTTTTACGTGATTACCTCGTTCTCGTTTACATATAAATAGCATACATGGTATGTTCCATGCTTAATGCATGTTAAATGAATGACAGTGTGATAATATAAAAACACAGTTTGCTCAATGGATTTAGTCACAAGTTATACAGGCAGCAGCAGAGAAGGTGACAAACCATTTGCTTGAGAAATAATTTATAAAAAATAAAGCTTCCTATGAAAATGAAATCTCAAGGTCATTAACGTTAAACCGAAGCCTCTGTCAGGCCACGAGATTTCTCTAACTGGGTTAGCTCATCTCGTTACTTTATTTTGACCCTTTGTTTTTATTGTATGGCGTGTTTCGTTTACTTTTCGGTCACTCAATTTTGGTCGTTCACCTCCTCTGTTTCTATAATTAAATCACTGTTATATCAATCTTTTAACCAAAATTTTATCAAGACCTACACGATACCTAGAGCTGGGGTCATGTAAATTTATCATGATAAATCCGTGTATGGTAACTTGTGCTTTTGAATTTAATTATATCCATATCCTCTGAACACCAAGTTTAATGAATATTTCACAAAGTGTATCGACTCCATTAAACACAACTAAAATGTTGCAGTTGTCTCTCATCACTTTAGGTGTTTGTGAATATCGCAGAGTAACATAAACCACGTGTGTATTTTTGTCTGCCTCTGCAAAATATCTGAGCTGGATTTGATTGTCCAGCATTACATCAACATATACTACGAAGTTATTATTAATCTATCGATGTCAATTACAGATGGGACTTTTTCAATATCGTTGATAAAATCAATAATATTGTTGCCGTCCTCATCGAATAAGTGTGCATTTTTATTAAAATCTTAAAAAACTTCATAACATCGTCGATCGTGTACAGATGGTGCTACCAATAAGTTACATTTCTGCCATCTATCCCACTTGAAAGATCTCATTATCGGATTAAGCAATAATTGTTTTTTACCAGATCCAGACGGCTTTTTTATTATACATCTAATGGAATTTGGTAGCACTGGATGATGCTTTACTGGCTCTTGTTTTCGCGTCGCTGAGAAATCAATATATTCCATTCGTATAAGTATAATACAAATATGGATTTATATTGTGTTCGATGCAGAGCGCCCACCTATACCAGTGTATTAATAAAAACGATAACAAAAAAGACTTGTCTTTCAGACACATGTGTAAAATGTGGCACAAAAATATAAATTTATTCCTTTAGACTTTTAAATCAAAGGTGGTGATATCTCTGTCTCACTTGGAAAATTACCAGGAGCTCTATAGGCAAAGTGTCCTGGTGGGAAACATTATCTTGATATAATTATTGTGGTCATGGAACCCAACTTGATATTCGACTTGACGAACGAGATCAACCAAGACCTGAAGAGTATTTAATAAATGCGATTGATCAAGCGTGTTACGTTCGTGATGTCGGGAATAAATGTAAAGATTTACAACAACGACATATTGCGAATGTGAAGTTGATGCACGCATTAAATTCCATAAAAAATAAATCTCTCAGAGAAACTTGCTAGTTTCCTAGTAAAATCTGCAATCAAAGATAAACTACTGTCAGGGGCTGGTAATTAATTATATAACTATTATAATGGAATCTGTTTATTATAGCCCGAGAGGATATTGGAGGGATAGAGCAGCGATTGGTAAACTTGTTGATGCAGCAAATGCGTTTGAACGAATTTATCAACGAGGACCCTTGCGATGGCTACAGCTATTAAACTTTAATCCTAGCAAGGAATTTCTTGGTGCAGTATCATTGTTGATGAAACAAGATAATGTTACAATTAGATGATTCCACCCTGAAATTCATCGTGATCAGGCAATCGTTGAACAATTTAATCGAACTTGCTGAGCGGTTATTTGGATATCAATTTGCAAAGGATATTGATTTAAGTCTGGGGAGAGATCTCATGAATGGGTAGCAAGGTTACCAAGTATGATAGCTGCGTTAAATAATGAAATTACTCGTGCATCTTCTATGAAGTCTGCTAATGCAATTACAAAAAAAATCATATACCACCTGACAATGTCAGGCAACGTCGTGAATCTTGCTCTCAACAAGCATCAGGTAATGTGACCGTAAGATATTTATATGAACCTGATAAAGTTGAAAGAGGCAAAAAAAAAAAAAAAAAAAAAAAAAAACCCAACAATTGATCCTGTCTGGAGTGTGACCACACATAAAATTTCTGGCGTTATAAGGTCCAAGAGTCAACCTGCAATCTACAGATTGGATTCAATTGCTCTTCAACGCGAATTTGTACGTGAACAATAACAAATAATTCCTAAAGTCGCACAATTATCACCAACTTCACTTTTGTAAACAGACACCTCTACGTCGATTACATGCAAGACAGGTCAGCATCACATTTTTGCGTGTGTGACCAAGTTTGCTATTTACTCTATCTACGGTGAATTGTGTTTGGATTATTGTTCGAATATTACCACAATATTACTGTGTTCTCAGCTCGCACAATGATTATTCTGTTGTTATTTCAGTGTTGTAATAAATTCCGCATCAAGATCAAAGCCACTCTTATTTTTGTCACATTGCTTATAGCTAGCTAAAAAAATTTTATGACGACTAAGTTGTTGGTGATTTGTTAGGTTATTATGTAATCCATGATAATCCTTCGCAGCTGAAATATTATTCTGACTAGAGACACTGCGAGAAAAACTAAATTTGACCATTTGATTCCATTATCCAGATACTTGTATCAGACATAGTTAATCCCTGTGACGAGTGAATCGTTGTAGCGTATCCTAACGTTCACGGAGATTTGTGTCTAACTCCATCAGGTGTTAACGCGCTCTCAACAGCACTGACATGAACTAAAACGATATCATTTAGCACAAGGTTTTGTGTCCAACCAACAGGAATCTCAACTTCAATATTCTGTCGTCGAGTATCTGCTAGGTGATAACACAATGATGCAGGTAAATTTGAAAACTTTTCCTTATGTAATATAAATAATTGTTGAAATTTATAACGAACTATCTTTCTACTTGCAACCATCAAATCAGCAAGTCTCCATAAATTACAAAATCATACATAGAAGTTTCTGGAATTACTTTACGCATTATTTCATACTGTATTTTATCTGGATGTAGTCTGATTAATCTTTAAAACTCTTTCAGTGATTCATCAATAGCTCTATGAATATCAGTTGTCTCCTTGTAATAATCCATGAATGTTTTCAGCCACTCATGTCCAACAAAGGATGGTGGTTGACCATGATCGCCACACATTATTACAGCAGTAATTTTATTTAATAACCGATCAAGAAATATTTTAATACATCTAGCGACACCTTGCACAGCTGGTCCCAGATAATAATTTTAGGAATGTATTTCTCACCCATTCGCTCAGGAGTCCATGTGTCACCGTACCATCTGAAGAAATTATGATAAGTTTGAGATTTGATTCCTCGTTCTTTCACTTCTCTGGCGAGTTTATGTGTTAGTGACAGAGCAATAATATCTCAATGTTTGTTCAGGAATAATTTAATAACACAAGTTGTTTTACCTGAACCACCACATCAATTAAGAGAAACAATCTTATGCCTAGACATAGGATCATGCCTAGACATAGGATCATGCCTAGACATAGGATCATATATCGAAGATACAGATAACAATTCTAATATTTCATTTTTTGGAATATATTTCCTTAATTTCAACGTTGCCAGATTTAAAATAATTGTTTTTTTTCTCTTTAATTGCTTCACACCCTTTCAACAATGGTAAAATTCTAGCATAAGTCAAGATCTGACTGGGGTCGTTTCTAACAGCTATGGTAATTTTGTGTGATGGATGTCTAAATCTCTTAAAGTATTCAGAACACTCTCCGTATCCAGGATAACATGCTACCATATAAACTGTGATAACGTCGCTATAATCATATTTACTATTCCATGATCCACAGTGTCCGTATTCGATAAAATAACGTTGAACATCTTCAAGAAATTCCAATCGTGTCAGTTACCATGAATTTTTATCCTGAGCAAAGTAAGCAGCAACTGATGGAACGATAAAACAGTTATTCAGTAATAGTCCAACATTGATATCATCAGGGGTACATTTTAATGCAAGATTTTTTATTTCTTCGTGGAAAGATTCTGTACGATAAATATATCAATTAGGCCGTACAAACTGATCGTAATTTATATCGTCAAAGCAATGAAAAATCTAAATGGAAACAGAGTCACTATTTCTGATATTTCTGATGAAATCAAATATATGATCATAATATAATTTGACCGTTATATCTCGTGGATGATGTTGTTACTGTCACAGTCCATGCATGAGCATTAGGATGAATACTATATATCGAAGTTCCTCTTGATTCATATTTTGATTTATACAAAATCTCTCAGGTTAACGTCTTCAATGTTATTGGGAATTTTAATATCTTTCCCAGCTCAGCAACGTCACTGATAGATGCTCCGGTATTTTTAATTGATTCTGCCCAAGTATTTATCTTTTTACGTCGTAAATCCTTAAACCATTACCACTTATCGCCTTTGTCTAGTGTTCTGTAACTCATTCAGCTACACAATTTGTTCTTTACTCTTTCAAAGATAACAATTTCATCGATTTGAGATCATTAACGTTAAGTTTATTATTTAGCGGATACATTGTATAAACAAATGCAGTCACAGGGTACACTCGTTCATAATAAGGTTTGTCAATACCAGTTTTCCTGGTTTGGAAGTTTTATTTAAGAGGACAATATTATTTTCTGATTGCATTCAGACAGGATCACGTTGGTCATGGATAATCCAAGCGTCGTAGTCTGTCCTTACAATACATTTTATTGAAATAAAATATCTTTTAACATCAGGGTGGTCAATATAATCTCTCTTCCTCGTTTGTCATGCATTATAGTATCGAAAACATTTTCAAATCTGAATGTCGACCACACATGAGCTGCACCATCGTCTCGAAATTCCTTCTTGGCTTTACGGATACGTTTAATTATATCCTCTTCTTGCATCAAACAACTAAATTTATATTTCAGTAGTCTGTCAAGATCAACTATAGCTCTATAAGGTTCAGTTACTGATAATTCTTTCACTATTATAGTTATGACAAATATATATTTAAACTGAAGTTTAATTATGTTGATATAATGACTAAAACAAAGAATCAGTCTTTTTGGCTCATGGTCAGATATACTTCTCCTTGTAACAAAAATTAAATCAACAAATTCTGCGCTTATCTCATGCAAAGCGTTAAACATGGGAGTCTAGGACCAAAACGCGTGCGAGTGTAGTGTTGGAATCAGAGAAAAAAAACTCATTTGAGTGTGAAATGCGATAGTAAAAGGTACAGAGAACTAAAACGATATTACGATAAAAATGTCGAATTTCTTAAAAAGACCACAGAAGATTATCTCGCTAGTTATTCAAAATAATGATTTAAACAAATAATATTATTATATGATTGGAGCCAAGAATTTTTTAACCCATCTTTGATTTAAAAATTATCAAACCTTTCGTGATGGTGTAATCAGGCAATGTCGATTAAAACGACCAGTCGGTAATGTTGATAAATTTGATTATTTTAGATATAATAATGGATAAAATAAAAAAAATTATCATATAGATTCATCTATGAATGTTTTTATGGAGTCATCGAAAACGGACACGTGATCGATCATATTGATCAAAATACAAAAATAACTCCTTAATTATTTTACATTTAGAATTCTGCACGTGGAAATACTGGAAAATGTAAAAAAGATTGCAAGGAGAGCTATTCATTCTGTAAATATAGAGACAGGTGAAGAAATAATATTTTCATCAATAAATGCAGCTCCTAGACTTTTTACATTCACCTATATTCGGTACAACTTGTCGCAAATAAAATATACAAATCTGCATTTTCAAATAGACATGATTAGCAGATAATATATGAATACATCCCTATTGTGTCCGATAATGAAGCGAGACAACCCTTTCCTCTCTGGAAGAACAGTTTTCTCGTTGCTACTGTGTACTATATTGCCTGAATTTAACCTGATTCTAAAATATTATATAACAATTTATTTTGTTTTTTTTTTAATAATCAGATCAGGTAAATGGTCATCACAATCGTAACTATCAGTCAGATTTGATGATTTAGTGGAATCGATGGTACTTGAAATAATAAAAATCCTATAAAACAATCTAATGGGTTTTAATGGTACTTAAAATTGTCAAAATCCCACCAAAAAATTTTAAAAAAATAAAATAAAATACACTAAAAGTAAATCTGATTCTGTGTAGATAATATTATTATTGTCATATTCTGAATAAATAATATTGTTACGGCATAGTTCCACTCTGTCATTTTCGTTAAGGGTTTTGTTTAGCCATTACATCAGTCACTCGTCCACCTTCACTGCCGCTCCTTTCAGTGTCACATTTATGATCGCTTGTTTCACATTTGACAGAATCAAGGGACACAAATTTTCTTAACTGCATTACATGATTATTCACAATCGTTATTGTTTCGAAATCGTGAGTCAATTCAGATCTAATCTTTTCGATTGAACGTAGAATAGTTTCACAAGATTATCTGTAACAATTGTCAGTGACTGTAACATAAATTGATAAATTATTTTATGAATCTATATACGGATGGTAACGTCTATTTTTTCATATTTTCGTTATGGAATGATTCAAAATTACACAATTTTCTTAGGATCAAGATTATCAGATAACTCTATTCCGTAATGTTGTAATCCTTTAATCGTAGAAATAACATTATTAATATTTTTGTAATTCAATAAATAATAAATAGTTGTTTAAATTAAAACAATTAATAATGATAAAAAATATCTCTGAATCAGAAAGAAAATATTTTCGACAATGACCTATAAGTCTTAGACCTTTACAATTGACCTTGACTTTGAATGTTGATCGTTGATCATGAACGGAGTTTTAACCTTGATCTTTGATCTTGGCCTTTTTTTACCTTGTTCGTTGACTTGATCTTTAGCCGTGACCATCAGTTTACCTTGACCTTTGACCTTGATTTTAAACTTTGACCTTGGTCATAGACCTTGATATTTGACCTAACCTTCGAAATTTGAACTTTGACCTTGAATTATTTTATTTACTTTAGTTTATATTATTATTATTATTATTATTATTATTATTATTATTATTATTATTATTATTATTATTATTATTATTATTATTATGCCAACAAATAATAAAAATGATACTTCAATAAAAAAAATAAAAATAAACAAAAATAGAAAGTAGCACCAAAAGCGGTAACCACTTTTTGGGGTCCTTTCATTCATTGCCTTTGTAAATTCATGGGGTCCCTTCATTGATGTCTTTCTTACCACTGTTATAGGGCAACCCACTAGGCTTTTATTTTTGGCTGACATTCATTCTGAATGTTCCTGTGGTGTACCCATCAAATGAGGTTGACAGCTCAAATACGCAACTGTTTATTTGAGGGTCTCTCGCATAGGCACATCTCCCGTCGAATTACTAACCTAAAGGAAACTTTAGAGATTCAGAGGATTGTCTAGACATTGCTATTTCAGATACCACCACCTCCACCAAATCAAATCCAGGGTAAGTGCAAAACGTGATGAAAGGTTATATGAACCCCCTTTTGGGCTATTGTCCCCACTTTTATATATAAAATCAGCAGAATTCCCACAGTCTACGATATGCGTCAGTCACGGGAATCGAACACGATGCCTCATCATGATAATCCAACGTTAAAACACTACACCACTTTCCGATTCATACAAATATACGCTTTAAAATTATCATGAGGTTACCTAATGCTGAATGAGTAAGAAAATTACGTATGACCAGTACACTGAATATAATCACAATTATTGTAAAACTAGCGTAGATTTACTTAATTTCTAAACAAATTTCATAAAATATGATAATTCTTCACAGGAAGTTCAGATGCTGATGAGTACATGCAGATAAATATAATATGTCACCTGACATAGAGAATAAAATCAGTTATTGTAAAGTATAGTGTAGATTTATTTCAATTTCTAAACATTCTTCATAAAATATATTCTATAAAATAATAGCAAATTACAATTTCTGCATAAGTTTTCGTTTTCTAGGTTAAAATTCATGTACACAAACTGCGTTTGTTATATTACAGGTGAGAGCTAAAAGTAACTGGTTATTATGCAAGCCGACGTAATTGATTTTTTTCCGAAATTATCAGTCAAAAAGGTGTATAAATGTCCTTCTCTGTTAACAAATTGCTGCTCTTATAACAGCTAATTGCTTACGGACAACAATTAAATTACTGAATATGACTGTGAGGATGAAAGAAAACATTTTTATCTTCGTAGTCATATAACTCGACACAGTACAACAATCATGACAGCTGCTAATTACTCTACAGAGAGATTTTGTTTGACAGAGTTATCTCGATTCATTGTATGTGTATAAGAAACCCAGAATAAACACTTCCATAAATTGCTTAAATTTGATAATTGATCACCATATAAGTATATATTATTATAGGAAATGTGGTGCTTTATTATTGATAATATTAATATTTATTTTTTATATAATAATAATAATAATAATAATAATAATAATAATAATAATAATAATAATAATAATAATAATAATAATAATAATAATAATAATAATAATGTTTCAGAATCAGATTTATTTTTGTTATTATATTATTTCTTTTTTTGATGGGATTTTTGTTATTTTAAATACGAATATTTACTCCTAGGTTCTACAATCTCAAATAAATATTAATATTTAAAACCTCATTCCTCAGATCCAAAAAGGTTTCTAATCTGGTCAGTAAATTTGGAAGGTATCCTTGATAATCGCGGATTATGCACACATAAATACACGGGGTATATAGGTTTTAATACAATTAAATACTTAGGGGGCACACGAGGGCTAAGTTAATATAATATATATTCTTGCTGAGCATGGCTTGATTTTTCAAGATCTACATCAATTACGTCACATACTAGATTGACTTCAATCTTTGACTTGATATTAAGAATACAAAGGTAATATATGACAGCCTCCACCATATGGGTTATTATTATATTTGTGAATAACCGGTGGCGGGGCTACTTTCCTCCATGCTTCGATAATCTTTGAAAAATATTCATCGATAATATCTCAGAATGATTTTTTGCCCGTCAGAGTTATATCAGGGAATTATGAATTTCGGTAACTATTCTTCTGTAATAGCATAATATTTGAGAAACACCATCTTAAAAAGATCACTAAGTACAATACGCCGAGGTCGGTCATCTTTATTTTTCCTCAACTATATAAACATTTATGTATTTATCCTTGTCTTTTGCCTACGTTCTCTAGGTTTGATAAACCTGGTTTAAGTGTATATTTTCAATAATCTGCTGTATAAAATCATCGTGTAGTAAGTATTAATGTTGGAAAAAATCGTAGATCACCAAGAACATGTCAGTGTTCAGATTTTATTGAGCTATAAAATGAGTTAATACTGTCATCATTAATAATTCTAGCTATTGATCAATGGCTGCCGGCAATTGTTTTTATGAAATATAAAGCCTATCTATATATTTTTTCTTTTGAACATAGATAATCATTTTTATACTCTAGAAATTTTATAAATATTTTTATCTGTAATAAAATCAGATCGTTTTGGCTCTAGCAGAGCTTTATAAACCAATGAAACATCATGCCAGCCTAGAGCAGATCTGATTGAAGATTGATAAATATATACAGCATAATCAGGTGAATTTATTTCAATCGTGGCCGATAATGTTGGTTCGTGAACAGTGATAGCTATTTGGCATTCTTTTCCAGTAACAAATTTTATTCTGGGTTGGAATTCATCGTTGTTTTGTTCCATTTGATAACTGACCATGGGAATACCAAAAACTTGCCAATCAGGAGTTCCATCGTCTTTATTTTTATTTACAAAAACCAGTGAATTATTTCGTAGTAATGGTTTTTATTTAATATTTGACCAACTATGATACAATCGCAGTTGTACTAGCACATTTTTTTCGCTGAATCGCGGTTGGAAAGTTAACGCCAAGTTCAGGACTGGTTGAATTCGCCGATATCATTGTTGTTTTCGTCTAATCAGTATTAGTGACGATCTGTTGAAGTAGTTTGTTCGACATTATTATTACTGTTATTACTTTAAACGGGAATTTTTTTTAAATCTTCCATTGGAACTTTTATTTTTTCGTCAAAATACATCATAGTAAGTTTTCATTATCGTTGTGAACTCCTCATCAGATTTTTTACCATCACAAAGATACAACGAGAGATATGATGATGGTTTAGAATGCACTGTTGTTGCTGTATGTAATTTTATTATATACGCGTGTAATTTAGTATTTGTATTTATACCTATCTTCTTAGCGATAATACTGAGAATGCCTGCGATAGTTGTTAAAGTTGAAATGACAATTGTTTCAAATGCAGGCGCTGTTATTGTTATTGTTGATTATAATACCCCAGTTCCAACAATAATAGCAGAACTGAATAAACACTTATATCAATGGTAAACATACGTCTACGATATTGTTTTACTTTTACTGTATAATAATCAGCGATATTTTTTCAGTTTGGTCTGACACTCACATATTTTATTGTATTTGTAACGTTGAAATTCGATTGAGGTTTGATTCATTATACTTTTATTAAGTAATTAATTGAGAAGTTTCAGCGAGAAATTTCAGACACCACCATTAAAACGCTGCGATTAATTGTTTGTCAGTTGGATCCAGTAGAAATGTGTCTTGATTGTCCTTATTCAACACAATAGACACAATTCCAGAAAACAGTATCTGTTGAATGACACCAGAGATACGTGGTAAATATTCTAAACTTTGCAGAACCGAATACGGACATTCTATATACACCGGTGACCTAAGCGATATGTTTGATAGTGCTATTTTGCTGTGACCATGTTGCAGATTTTTATGCTACTGTGTATACTATATTGACGACCTGCTTGTGATGAATTTTAATCAAATTCGTTTTATTAACAATATTAGGAATTCCACTGACAATATCGTTGACTCTTGTATTAATGTCGGCGAGTTTATTATCAATAACTTCATGACTTCCCCAAAAATTCATTTATAGATCTGTTTATATTTCTACAAAAATTTATAAACGTTTATACGTGATTACTGTAATCAATTCTGAATGCGGAGATTCCATCATTGATTGTTGTTAATGATGTCATTATCACGATATTGCTATCGTCGACTTATATTTCCGTGGCAGCTTGGAAATCCGATACCGGCGTTATGATATTATTAATACCATTATTATTCATTTTGGGAAATGCACGCATTATACCACCATTAACTGATTTAAACTTAGATTCTTGATCGTCGACGTATTTGTTTGCTGCGGTGTCTGTATCTGCGGCTGGGTTTCCAAGGTTTATATTTTTTTTCGATTCATAATAATGTTACCCGTGAATAAATCACCAGTTCTCTATAAAATCGTTACTGATATACCGTAATTTTATATTTAACCCTGATCAGTAAAAGTACGATATTATTAACAACTACTGTGTGAATTCGTATGAGCACATCTGGTAGTTGTATATTACTTGTCTCTAATCGTCATTGTTTATCCCGAAAAATAACTTCTTCATTTTGATCCACACTTGTAATGTTGACTAATCATCAATTTCATTTCTGAGCTGATCAAGAGTTGCTTATTTAGATAAGTCGGTTTGCTGCTGAGCTTTACCACGAGAAGATCTTCTGTATATATTTATCATTATATTTACTAATGTCTGTTTGTTTAAAATGTTGGACAAATTAGTATATTAACGTACAGATTTATTAGTTGATTTTCCTGGCGGTGGCAATGATTCAGCGTCAAGTACTGCGAGTACTTCATAACCACATATTGGCGGATCTGTTAATTTTTGTGTTGGTAATGTTGAATACCAGATTGGAATACTTTGCATGTTGCTAATTTTAAAAATTAGTTTGGTGGTGCTAGTCAGTATGAATTGAAATAAATAATTCCACGTGGATCAATCGCGTATGGAACCCAATGAGTAACTGAGCCAGAGGTTTTGTCGAGATTAATAATACCAGTTTCAATATTGTTTGGTTGTTTTGGTAATTGATCACGCATAAAAATACCTCTGAAGTGTTTGATGTTTAGCTGCTTAGCAGCAATAAGTAAATCAAGATTGGACATGGGCAGAATCAACGAGACCTTTTCTATTTTTATTCTTTGAGCCGTTGCTTTATTTAATGCCATTCCAGCAGCAGTTACAAAAGCAACAAATGTAGCTGCTTTTGCAACAGCTGGGCTGCAGTGGCGATTAATGCTTTTATAGCTGCAATAAGTGGAAATATACCACCAGTCTTAGCGATGTCTTTAATGGCACCTGCAGAAAGATTAAGTCGTATACCGGTCTTTGATTGTTTTGCTTAATTGAAGTGTATGAGCTAACGTTCTGATAATAATAGCTTATTCGGACCACCTGCGATCTGTTCCTTTTTCAGTGATATTTTTTATTCCACAATTATCTTTTGGTGCTGATTATAGCTTTTTAATAGTCAGATTAACACTAAAGTGGTTATAAGACATTATAATATCATGAACTATTTTAGTACATGTTTTCTACTGGAGCATCAGCGACTCGCATTCGTCCACCAACACCTTCAAGTAATATTGATTTATCGCTGAGTATAACAGCTATTGCTCTGTAACCACCAGGAATAACTGGTGGACCGGCTATTCTTGGTGGTGACCATGCTACATGAGCTCGAAAGTGAATATCAACGACAGATTGTCTGAATAAATGTGAATGTTTCAACGAAAAGTAATATATCGGTTACAGCGTTTTAAGTTCCCCTGAGATATCTGCAAACCAGAATCAACATTCTAATCATGCCCCATAAATGTCATCAACCGATGATAAGAAAGTGAATCATGAATGCGATCAAAACGTAGTAATATATCCTCATCTGGTTCTTGATGTCAATTTATCTTTAAAGAAACTTTACTAACTCCAAGCGTGTCAAATACCATCGGATTTCGTGTTTGTGTTTTCTCGTGCATTTTCCTGAAATGCGATGAATATATGTCGCGGTGCAGAAACACCCTGTTGTGATGCTATCTGCCATATAAATAAACCAACATCTTCACTTGAAATAATATCTGTGGTCATCGTCGACCATGATAACACTGATTTACCACTTTGACTCAAAAGAGAGTAAACGTTTTTCTTCCGTTATTGTTGGAGTTATTACTGACATCCACAACGAAAGTTTTGTTCGTCTCACTATACATGCACCATCTGCATCACGTCGCGAGACTGCATCATTTTCGTTCTCTTTTCTAACAAGTACAACTGTTTACTTGCTTCAAAATTAACCTTATGACATTTCTACACAAGCCAAAAATATGTAATGGTGGAATCACGCATAAAAATTCTTCCTCATCATTCAACATTGATCGAAGTGTTGCAAATCCTAAGTTGAAATTTTTATTCATTGATTCAACTTCAGTTCCAGCTGCATTAATTGTCACATTATTGCTTTCTGGATGATCTGATCAGAAGTATCTTTTTGAAAACATCATTGATGGACCAGCCGATCTTTAATAATAATCACTGTATCTTGCAAGGCCAAGTATTGTTGTAGCTACATCGACATCGTTCTGAATTGATTCAATACATTTTCCGTCAATCATGTATATGGCGCTTTTAAAAAACGCCATATGCCAATGTTAACAAGACCAGGCCGATCACCAATTCCAATTCCTGTACCTTCTGCTTGTAAACGTCTACCTTCTGCTTCAGTAAATGCTTTAGCAGGTAAGAAATATCTGCTTATATTCTGAACTTGCACCTCAATTCGCCCACCCTGGTTTGGTTCACGTGCGTTATAAGAATAATACTGATAATCGTGTACAGATTCATCATTGAGTACAGGTGCGTCCATGTCAAATGCGGGATTAGATACATGTTTGAATATTTTTATTATAATTGTCATCGTCTAACACGAAGACCACTTCCGGCTATTAGACTAGCAGTTAAAATTTTTGCTTTTCTTTTTCTGATAGTGGTACACTAACGAACGCTGCTAGTTTTTGATTTGCAGCTTGATTTATTATTTTACTAATATTTGCATGCATCACTTCAGTGCTGGGTAATTTTACTGGCTGAGGTTTTAGTCGTATAATTCGTGCTAGTCTATCCTTGATTGCTGAGAATGCTTTGCTTGCAACATCACCAACAGCACCAATACCTTTTTAACCAACAACGTCAATAGCTTCCATTTCTAGTACCTATGCAATCGGTATTGCTTTTGGGGCAATCCTTCTAAATAGACCCTGAACAACATCACCGAGTCCATCTCCGTAGATCGTTTTGTATGCTGGTAATCGTGAATTTATTACCCTGACCATGATCTGTCTGCGTTGAGTATTATGTAAGATGATATTATTATAATCATTGCATCTGATTGATTCCTTTAATTACAGTGGTAATCATCGGCGATTATGAGAGACCGATACACATTAATATCCACGATACCGCCTGTAAATAATCTTTCACATATATAAACTGCTTCATTAATGATTTCTGGGAAATTATTACCGGCTTGTTTTCCTCCAATGAGGATTTCTAGTCGTTCAACGTCGGCAAGAATATTATCAGGATATGAAGTGATGAGACCACTTCCTGGAGTAGTAATACCACTTCCAGTGGAACGGGAGGGGGGAAGGACTTGTATCGTCGTCACTTGCTGTTTTTACTGGCTGCTGTCGTGCAATTGTTGTGGTAGTGGTGGTAATCATCGTGATGTTTGTTGTTGTGGTTGTGTTAGTTGTTGTGCAAAATAGTTATAGATCTTATTTCTAAGATCAGTATATCTTAGATTATTATTTCAGGCCTGATCAGCTTCATAATATATGCGAAATATCCATTTGTACCAATCTTCACGGCCATAATATTTGTGTTATTATCAAAACTTTCCAAAGCACCCACAGCTAATTGTTTTATGTGCTCAGTGTTCCTAATACCAGGAAAAGCATCTTCGGTAAATTTATTAATCAGCGTAGTGTTAACTCCTTGTTTCGTTCTTGTTTTTGTTCTGGAATACGATCTTTTATATCACCTATTTCAACAGTAGCTTTGTCAGTACCTTCAAGTATTTCTCACATTGGTTAAGCAACAGCTATTTCAGTTGAAAGTTCTCGTAGAATCTTTCTTGTTTTCTTAGTTCTTTCTGCTATTTTTCCAGTTGCTTCAGCGGTTTTCTTTAACGTTAGAAGGATACCTTTAGTTGCCCCTGTAACAGGTTTAAATAATTGTTCTGCGCCTTCTGCGAATTCCACCTGAGAATCCTGATGCGATTGTTGTTGTTGTTTGACAGAATCACGGACATATATATATATATATATATATATATATATATATATATATATATATATATATATATATATATATATATATATATATATATATATATATATATATATATATATATTCAATTGCCTCTAGTCGCTCTCGAGCTAGTTTAGATGAATGAGGTTCCATTATTTGATATAAGAATGATTCAATTAGAGAAGCAGAGGAGGTGAACGACCAAAATTGAGTGACCGAAGAGTAAACGAAGCACGCAATAAAATAGAAACAAAGCGTCAAAAAATTAAGTAACGAGATGCTAACCCAATTAGAGAAATCTCATGGCCAGACAGAAGCTTTGGTTTAACTTTATTGACCTTCGAGATTTCATTTTCGTAAGAAAATTTATTTTTCATAAATAATATCTCAAGCAAATGTTCTGTTCAACTCCTCTGCTGCTCAGACACTTGACCATTCTGACCCAAAATAACCAATAAAAAGAATAACATTAATACATTAGTAAAGCTAGTGAGCCATCATGGGAACTATAGTAGGTGACGCATTATTCTACTGAAAAGAAACGTCAAATTAAATCAGAAACGAGAAAGATAAAATGTCCTACAGTAACTGTAGTCATTGATTGCATTGACATTGACTTGTTCCTGAGATGAAACTATCCGCCCCAAACTAAAAATACTTGCATAGTAGCCACATGACTACATGCTGTACCTACGTCTGTCCGAAATGTGCCTACATGCTGTACCTACGTCTGTCCAAATGTGCCTATATGCTGTACCTACGTTTATCCGAAATGTGCCTACATTCTGTACCTACGTTTGTCCGAATGTGCCTACATGCTGTACCTACGTCTGTCTGAATGTGCATATATGCTGTACCTACGTCTGTCCGAAATGTGCATATATGCTGCACCTACGTCTGTCTGCTTATTTTCAGTGGACAGCCTGCCTTGTATTGATTTAGCTGCTTGCACATTAAATTTACCGACCATGCAGTATCAAAAGCTTGCATTCAATTAATTTGGCTCGAAAACCAGAAGATACAGTAATCAACAGATTTTAATATCTTATTTGAACAAGATAATATCTTACTTAAACAATATATTAACTTCTTCAAACATGACACTTTTGCGTTCAAACAAAATATTATTTCATTTAAACAAGATAAGAATTTGTTTAAGCAAGTTATTATATTGCTTAAACGATATATTTTTTGTTTAAACGCTATATTATCTTGTGTTAACAAGATATAAAAAGTGTTTTGTAGCACTATCAGCAAAAGAGTGCTTGACACATTTACAGATAAAGTTTTTTTTTCACTTTTAGAATTATTTTCCTCTGGTAACATCATGCTATCATTGGCAGCTATTTTTTTAAACACGTGTTCTGGTGAAAACAAACACACAATGAACCATAGTAGACAAAAGACCACACTCCCATGATCTTATTGCATCACTAGTGAAATGTTTTAGGATTTCATATGTATCTCTCGCTGATCTCTTTTGCGCGGAATGCTTTTCTATCGTTGTTCCTGGATTGCATGGTTGAGTAACGAAGTTGGGTCTAAAAATAATTGTCTTGTTACGTCGTTGCGATGTGTTATAGCAAAGGATCGACAAAGTATCGAAAAAGCATCATAGACCCGTTACCCCAGGTCAAAAGACCTCTACAATTTTCAACAAGAAAGAGGCATTACAGTGGATAAAATAGTGGAGCTCAGTAGCGTATTAACTGGTGGGGTGTGGGACAAGTCAGTTGCCCGGCTAGTTGCCACTGGTTCCGGGCACCAGTTTCCCTGTTTACGATACTTCTTGAGTTGCAGAAAGAAAAGGTGAAATTGGGAAGTACGATTTATATTCATGTTTAGATGTTATTTGTTTTCCCCGTTTAAATATACATATAATTTAGCATGTGCGTACATGTCGGTTTATCTGTATCATGAATTTATTCCTCAAAAATGAAACATTTTTCTGTCAGCATATGTTTAAGATAAAATCGATCTTATTTAGCGGTACACGACAAGAAACGTATCGGTTTTTTTCTTCTTTATAAATTTTGACGACTGCATCCATCAGAAATTTGCAAAGTTGGGTAGGGGGCATCATTTTAACATGCGAAAATTTATTAGAAGATTAACACCGACGCATTCTATTATAAGCATTTACATGTATAAATTAAGTAAATTACAATCGATACAACAATTAGCATTAAAGTTGTAAATATTCTAGGAAGAATACTTTATTTGACAGTTATATCATTCATTTACAGTTTAACTATATTTCATTTATTAATTCATCTTATTTAGTGTTTACTTAACGAAATATTATTTGTACATACGTGTTTGCAGATTTCTCTTCAATAAACTTAGCATTAATGTCGAGAACTGAGTGTGTTGAATATACTTAATACCGCGAAAACTGGATTGGTTTCCTTGTTTAAAACAAGTTATAGTGACAGAATCAGAGAAATGATTTTAGGGTTCATTATATACACTATCATATGGTGGAGGAACACTGTGGGGAGACGTCGAGTCGGGACGCTGAAGTTCTACTTGTTTTGTCGTTTTCGGAGTTTCTGTTGTTTCGACCTTATTTGGGGCTACCAACTGGCTTCATCACGGATAGGGTGGGGATATAGAACCGCCTTGCCATAAGCCAGTGGTGCGCTAACTCGAAAGCTGTCCTAATGTTTCAGCGTTTCCTTCAAAGCACGCCAACTGTGGGTTTGCGTTAACGGGAGACTGAACACCGCTGTCATTTTGCGTCCGCACGAATCCATTAACGCGGACTGAATGCGTCGCTGACGTCTCGTCGCCGAGATTTTCCTGGTGGTCGATAAAGTAAAATCATGTGCTTTAGACGGTGATGGTGTCGTTGTTCTTGCGGAGAGTAAACCAACTGAAGTTTTGAAATGGTTGCACTGTTTTCCAGCGAAAGAATCCAAACAGGTATATTGTATTCCTTCTGCTGACCGACGTGATCTCGTCTTCCAAAAGTTACACGACTATAAAGGCGACCCAATCTGGGGCAACAAGAAGGGGAGATATGGCCTTATGGAACTAATCTATGTTTTTCCAGGATGCCTCCGTTCCCCCTCTTGAGGCTCGTCATCTTCGTGAACTACCTGTAGGAGGTTACTATTCTTTACGCTAAAGATGCTCAAGTAGAGTTTATTTCTTCGAGATAGACAAAGTTGCGGATGCCGATAAACGTTATGGTATTGGTCGTGTGTGTGCCTGCACATTATAACGACTATCGGTTCTCTAGTATGGCAGATGGTATGATGAAGTTTTAGGAAAAGTCAAAAAGTAAACTTTGCCGACATTGCCCAACCACCAGCTGTGGCGTCAGCGTTCGCGATCACCTGTTTCATGTTGTTTGTACGGGAACAGCTGGACCATAGCAGCGAGAGATGGTTCGCAGCTTTTATTGGTTTCGCGCCTATTTAGAGACGAAACAATCCTCACTTAGACGGGGTATCCACTTCCAGGCCAAGCAAGGTGGAAAGGTCATGAAAAGAGCATCTTCATGGTAGCCTACGAAGGACTCTGCATGAATTTAACGTAGACAAAAACGCAGGCTGGTGGCAGAAGTACATTGAAAATGCGATCCTCGGAGCAATGTACAATTATTGCAGTAGTGTCGTTGTAAGGATTAACGCCATTTTCCAACACAATATAGGCTATATAAGGCGGCCGGTATAAAGGGTGGAGGAAAAACAGGAAAAACCAGGAAATAACCACCGACCCACGAGAAGCTACTGGCAAACTTTCTCATACATCAGTCGAATCCTAGACTCACGCAGAGTTAAAAAGCATTGATCCGTAACGGTCAGCACTTTAAACCACTCGACCACTCGGAGACCCCTAGGAGTAGTGTAGTGGGGCGAAATGGGGATGATCAACGTAATAATGTTAAATAGGGTCAACAATTTACGGGGGAAAGCGGGAAATAAACATTAGACAGCCATTTGAAAATGTATGTTTAAATCAGTGCAGCATTGTGAGACGGTCTGCAGTCTAACTAAAATGCTGTATTACGATATTACCTTTTTTGGTTGTTCGCCTGTCGAGTCGACAAAGACTACTCTAGTCATCCGTAAGTTGGAGGGGCTGGTTCTGTTCTGTGTGTGCGCAGGTGGTTGATAAGGCCAATCCTTGCACTGAAGGTTCGGTTGCAGACGGATGAGTGGGAGATCTCCAGGAGGGTTGCTGGCGCGTGATTTTCTGACTTGCCTCTTCAGCTCTGCAGCTGCTGTCCTGCTAGATTCGCTTAAACCCTTTGTGCAGATAGAAACACCAAGTGACTCAATCGCTGGCTATTTGCTCCCATGAATCAGTATTCATGTTGAGCACATCAATTCAGCTTTCAAATTGTCTTTGAAGCGTTTCATCTGACCTCCGTGGTATCGTTGTCCTTGCAGTGGCTCGCCATTTAAGAGTATCTTAGGTAGCCAGTGGTCTTGCAGGCGTACAACATGTCCCGCCCAGTGTAACCGGAAATTCATCAAGATGGTATGAATGCTGGGGAGACCTGCTTTTGACTAATACCTCAGTGTGTGGGACCTTGTCCTGCCACTTGATGTTAATGATTTTCTTGAGACTTGTCTGCACCCGCGATGAAATTCTGTATTATTGGCATATACCAAGAAATGTTACTATCTAAAATACATTTAGAATGACTAATATAAACTATGTTGATGATCACACATGATAGGGTGTTAAAGAAGAGGTAAAACTAGAAATATCTTCCGTATCACTTCTCTAGGGTACTATATTTCCTTAGCGGAGATATTAACAAAAGACAACTACTTTTGTAGGATTCTAGGGACAACGGTAATTAACATAAGATAAATGCCATTAAACATTATTATTATTATTATTATTATTATTATTATTATTATTATTATTATTATTATTATTATTACAACATGATGTTTGAAGGATGCATGACAGAAATGCCACAATTGACCCTAACTGGACCCACGTGTCAAACAGGTGAAACCGTTACGAGGACAAACGGTAAATTAATATTTGGCTGCCAATTTGTTTAATTTTTTTTTGTATTTGCTTTAGAGATCGGAGTATTAAGTCAAATACATTCACACAGTTTAATTTCGAAAAAGCATGTCAGGCGGAATTATTTACGGTGCGTCAGATCTTGAACATTTTACAATTCTGCTAGCATACGGTTAGGAAATTTTTTAACTCACCTTGTTATACAAATTTAAGAAAGACCCCCACCCTCACGTACTGTTGTTACTATGATAAACACAATGACCGAACCTTTAACCCACAAGGTCAATATACTTGAGGCAGTTGAGGTTTTAAATATGTAGACGAAGAGTGTTTTGATCAAACATAACATGCTGAAGTTAATTTGGGTTCCCGTTTTTTAAAACCACCAGACTCGAGTGTGTGTGTGTGTGTTTGCGAAACAATGACAGAGGGAGTGTGAGAGAGGGGTTTCTACAGAAAAACAGATGCAATTATGTTTAGAGTCTAAATAATAGTTATAAGAAGCGCGCGCGTGTTTTTTTTTGTGTGTGTGTGTGTGCGCGCGCGCGCCTTGTGAAACAGAGAGAGAGAGAGAGAGAGAGAGAGAGAGAGAGAGAGAGAGAGAGAGAGAGAGAGAGAGAGAGAGAGAGAGGGTCTTTTTTAACTTTGAAAATTGCCGAAAAGAAATGTACCTATTATGGCATATAATCTTTTGCACAAATTACAAGTAAATTTCAAGATTACATTACATCATCCACACAAGAATGTTACTTTTTGTGAGGAAAGTAGTCATAAATTTGACGCTGAGAATATGCAGCACACAAAATATACCATCCATAAGAAATCTTTGGGGCGAGTTATATGAACGCAGAATTGAATTTATATATATATATATATATATATATATATATATATATATATATATATATATATATATATATATATATATATATATATAGATGCAATAAACTGACGACGAACAGTACGAAACTAGTAACTAACTAGCCTAAGCGCTTTCGACTCTTAATGAGTCTTTTTCAAAGGCAAATACAAAACATAGTTACGACAAACAAATAAACACAAAAACGTTGTGTTTGTAAACCTCTACATTTCTATCTTCACATGTACTAAAACTATAAATACAACCAGCTTGTATAGACTAGTTGCGGAAACTGAAAACGTTGTATACTTCCCTAAAAGTCTACAAGCCAAAGCGACATCTATTTTTACTTTGTGTACATATGTAACGCAGATTATATCCCGGATATTTGATTCTATAGTCTATACAAGCTGGTTGTATTTATAGTTTTAGCACATGTGAAGATAGAAATGTAGAGGTTTACAAACACAACGTTTTTGTGTTTATTTGTTTGTAGTAACTGTTTTGTATTTGCCTTTGAAAAAGACTCATTAAGAGTCGAAAGCGCTTAGGCTAGTTAGTTACTAGTTTCGTACTGTTCGTCGTCAGTTTATTGCATCTATTTTAATTAATCCCTGACAAATGTGATCCCTTGGTGGATCCAGTACGCTTGAGAGGGTTGTTATTCGCCATATGATTTGTATTCTTATATTGACGCTGAGAATATGCAGCACACAAAATATACCATCCATAAGAAATCTTTGGGGCGAGTTATATGAACGCAGAATTGAATATATATATATATATATATATATATATATATATATATATATATATATATATATATATATATATATATATATAGATGCAATAAACTGACGACGAACAGTACGAAACTAATATATATATATAGATGCAATAAACTGACGACGAACAGTACGAAACTAATATATATATATAGATGCAATAAACTGACGACGAACAGTACGAAACTAATATATATATATATATATATATATATATATATATATATATATATATATATATATATATATATATAGTAACAGCGATGACTGAAGCCCCCAATGTGTTAACAAAAAAAAAACAAAACAAAACGTCATCTCTTATTTCGTGTTAAAACGCGTGACTCGGATTTTTTCGTCCTAATAAGGTCGTCATAAATAGAGAACCTTGTCAATACTTAACAAGTACTTTTCGGCTGTATTTGTTTCGTTCTTAATACGTGAAGCTGATCGTTTGCAAGTAAATCGCAGAATTGCTTTTTGTCCTTCAGGAATGCATGATCTGGATCTTATAGTCACTATAAAGTATGTGTTGCTCCAGATTGTTAAATCTTTGGTCTTTTGACAATAGTACCTGCATCCAAGAACTCGTGCGATGGTAGAAATGACATCGAAACTATATTGGTAATGATAAAAGTGGATGTATTTTCGGTCTGCAAAGTCTGGCACTCGAACCACGAAGGACTTGATGGTATACATTTGAGTGCAACACACTGTCTCATAGAAATGCCCGCTTGCTGCTGCCAGAGACTTTCTTATATTCTTTGTTTTTGCGGTCTACACTATTTTGAAAATATCGCCTATTATTTTTTCCATCCCGATGTAGCGTGTTTCTTGGTATAAGTTCAAGGCATCCTGATTATCTGAGCTACACACACCTGGTATTGATTGTTGTTAATTTGAATAATAACATGGTAATACGAAATTCAACCACCCAAACAAATTTCTTTTTCCATTTTTACCTGCCTCTTGGAAGTGAAACGTGCATCACAACGTGTGGAACAAATTTAGAAGACGTTAGTTCTGCACGTGTACTAAATTCGAACCAGACAAGAGACTTCAAACTGTAGAGAGTGATGAATAGCATAGCCTTAACTGATCGCCCTCGTTAGCTCCACCATGTCGTTTCCTTGCTTCTAATATGGATTCCCATAAATCTGTAATGAAACTTCCCCAATTAAACTTCAGACTTAAAATCTTTCAGTTTCAGTGTACGTGTAAGCCGTCGTTCTTAATTTTCTGGATGTCACTTGCTAAATATCTCGAATGTAAAAATAATAACCGTGGATTCTAACTCTCTCAGTCCTGTAGAAGTAATGGTATTGGTTCAGGATCACTCATTTCATCTTCGAAATCGCTAGTATGCACGTGTACCAATACTTCTCTCATCAAACGCGGCAACACAATGTTATCGTCGCATAGCTTCTGCGTTCTCGTTGGATTATGATTGCTGATTGAAGTTAATCTATTTCTCACTATGTCTATCCCTCTTTCTACCTGTATGTACCTATTTTTGGCAATGTCATAATGACTTGCTATACTTAAAATATGCCGAAGTTAAAATGTTTACGTGAAATAAAAAAGCTATGCAATTTTAGTTTTGAAACTTGCACAAACTCAACCTTTACAAGTGCCACGAGAAAGATTTATATCCAATGCTTATCGTTTTCAAAGACATGACCTATTTGTGTGTATATAAAAAAATCTTAGCTTCTTGATTCCAAATTCGCTACTTTGAAATATGGAAGTATCAAGAGAAAAAGTCTAATATTAGATCTATACTTTTCAAAAATTAGCGTAGAGAAAACTATTACAGTACACGCAATCTTAACACGGTTTGACAGTCATATTTTGCAATAACACAGTAGCTTAGAAAAAAAGCCAGAAACACCTTCCAATCGTATAGGCCAAAAATGTTTATACAACCTTTATAATCGAGCCAACCGCATTTGAGAGAGAGAGAGAGAGAGAGAGAGAGAGAGAGAGAGAGAGAGAGAGAGAGAGAGAGAGAGAGAGAGAGAGAGAGAGAGAGAGAGAGAGAGAGATTTGAATGTTAGTTCTTTTACTTTCCTTACGCTCGAGTCACAGTCACTTTTCAAGCAAAATACAAAATAGCCCTTGACATATCTTAGGTTTGTGATGAATGGAAAATATTTGCAAATATCATGAAGAAAACAGTAAGGGTAGTTTGGATGTTAATTTTCGTTAAGCCATTGAATTTGATATAGCATGGGCCAATTTCAATCATGTGTGGCTTAAAATCATTAGATTTGTTGTGGATTGCATTTTTTTGACCTGCAAATTTTCTAAAAAATGATAGATGAGATGCTTTGTAATGTGATCTTGAAATTTCATTGTAATTTTAGCTAAAAAGAATGTAAACCATACAATGATGCTACTTTGATTTGATTTTAAATAGGAAAAATGCTCTCTCTCTCTCTCTCTCTCTCTCTCTCTCTCTCTCTCTCTCTCTCTCTCTCTCTCTCTCTCTCTCTCGTAATGTTAAGTATCTCTATTTCACAAACACAATCACACGTTGACAGAGACACGCTTGCGCTTCCTAAAGTATGATTTAGATTTAAACTCATAATTATATCAGTTCCTCTGTTTAAGACCCCACCCCACCCCGATTCACAAATACACACTCACTGACATATACATTTAAGTTAGGTGGTAATCAAAAACGGGAGAAAGTTATCAGCACATTAAATTTTGTGTCTAGATTTTGTTTGAAAAAATCCATTTGTCTCAAATATATTGACCTGTAAGGGGGGGGGGGGACTTAAAATGTTATCAGTGTGTTGTCATACTACGATAGTTTCCTTACATTCTTATCAAGAGAGATGAATGAAACTGGACGGAACAGTACACGCCAGACGATTCTGCCCAACATGGATTAGACAAAAAACAAGATGGGGGAATTTTTTTTTACTTGGCACACCGGTCAAAAAAGGCAGCCTAAAGTTATTGTTAATTTCCCGTTCGTCCGCTTAAGGTATCGACCTATTTATCATGGGGTGGGTGGGGGTGCGTACTCATTCATATATATCTCATGCATCATGAAATAATAATAATAATAATAATAATAATAATAATAATAATAATAATAATAATAATAATAATAATGAGTCACTCTATCATCTATCTTTAAATGTGGAGAGTAACGCACAACCATCTAGGATAAAATAGCGCGGTCGTCCCCTCTCACTACTTACCAAGGGTATAAATCAGTCATTCGGATCATAATCCTGGTTAATTTATTCGGAAGGCTTTTTCGTCTTGGTCGCCGCGGACCTACGGTCGATTGTATGCATTTATCAGATGTATAGTAGGGTACAAAAAATACCAATGAAATCAAAGTGGTTCTTACAGACCGTTTAGAGCAGTTATCAAGCAAAAACGCCTTTGTTTTTGTATCCGAGGTTGACATGTTGATTTCAGCATCCATGATAATGAAGATATGCTTGCTCAGCACCGACACACATACACGCGCACAAACACATGCACATCCTGGAACACGTTTTCAGTTTGCAGCGCTATACTTTCGATTGTATTTATAATCCGTGTAATAAACCGTGGAGGTTTTTGGTCTTCTGTAGCCTACTTATCTAGGACCGACCTTTCATGGCAAAAGGTTTCAACATCTATCCCTGGAAGCTCCGTATCTCTGATAAACTCTATCGCTATTGTTTGTAATGACTCATCCCACTGCTGGCTGGTACCGAACCTGCCTCTAGGCGAAGAATTCATTAGGGACGCCCTCAAGCTTCACCGACACTTTATTGTAGATCAACAAATACACCGTGCGAATCCATTGGTCCTTGTCGGATCCTTAAAGAGATGAACAGTTGCCTTGAAGCGCTTTGTGGGGGTGTTGTAATTGACATTCCATACAGTGACTTGTTATTCACCACCATCCTGCAGTGGCGCAGGCCCAGGAAAGTACTGATATCTGACCATGTGTGCGAATTCCGTGTGGGTAACAAGGTCGAACTCGACGGAAATGCCCATATGTTTCACCAATTATTAGTGCCCTGGATCAGGTGGCCGTAATTGTTAAACGTGAGCTCGAAGGAAAGGTGGTCAGTCAGACCGGATTGTTATAACTAAATGTGATCATCGAAGAGGCACTCGAGTTAGAAATAGTGCCTTACGTAGGTCCTTACGACTGTCATTGATATGCTTTTGGCCTTTGGTATCTGTGTAGTTCCTACTAATATGGACAATCTCTTGGGGCGGAGGCCGATAATCTTGACGATGGGCTTTGCCGAGCATTTATCTTTAAACTTGCCTACGATCTTTATGTGCGCCGTTCAATATAGCTAATGCTCTTTGGCGTAGTCGCTGTTGTCGTAAAGGCGATCGTCTTCGATCATGTCGCAATTGACACTCAATGCAAGCAGCAAACTGTCAGCGGTTGCGCTTTTATTTGGCTGTAGTAGAAGCCATACTTTGGGTGTTTGCTCAGCTCGAGGACTGCCTGCCCCAAATAGATGGGGCGGCTGAGATTAAGGCTGGCCTTTGTGAAATCAACCTCAACAAGGTTACCACTGAAGATTTTCGGCAACGAAAACTTTGGATATGCAATCAGGTGATGCTTATAGTTTCCTCACCTTAGGAGGCACCAGATCTGTTTCTTAGGTTTTCCGCAGTCTTTTCAAAGACAAAATTGCTTGTCAACTTAAAGTATTATTCAAACTTTCGTCTTTGATGGTAGGTATGTATTAGCTGTAAGTATGGTACCATCCACGAATTTGGCCAAACACTGTTGGCCGAAGTATCTTAACGACGCGCATACCAATATGATATAGAGCTGTAGGTTTTGATATTGGACCACATAATGGTTGTTTTGTTGGCGAGGGTGGTGAGTAAGATTTTTTTCTGCTCAGGCTGGGAACTAGCTTCATGCTTCCAGTGAACATATCCTAAAGTTGATTAATCGTATCACGTCTATAGTTGCTAAGCAAATCCCTTGAAACGCTTATAGTTTCAGGAGCCAGATGTGTGTGCCATGAAGCTTGTCCGGATTCTCCAAGCATGTAACTCTTTGGTCCTTCTGCCGCAATTGATTCAGCTGCGGAAAGTATGAACGACTTAACCCAACAGCTGGGAGACTGCTTCACGATGGAATAGTAATGATTCTTTGTACGGATATAGGTTTCCCTGACAATTTGGATGTGCACTTGTAAATGTATGTCTGTTCATGTACATATGCATGCCTACATATATGTATGGGTACATTTGCATGCGTGTAATAAGTTGCAAAGATTGTTCTACACAATGTACAGTCTACGTGGTTGTACACCCCATTTATTTTGTAATATATCCGTATGCACCTTAAAACCTTGAATGACAACTCTTTATACATACTATCATCTAACATAGGTAAGCATCTCGAACACTTCCGCGAGCAGAAGCACATCGTTCTTGAGGCTTAGATCAGTTAAACGTCTTTCACAAGCTCTGTACTTTGCGAATGGTCTTTTTCATTTATACCTGCACCCGAGTTGACTATGGAAAGCTCATATAAGCGAAAGCTTTGTTTCTTCGAATCGTTTCCTGCTGCTCTTTATTCGCATGCCTAAATGCCATTGCGAAACGGAATATCAATGCAGTACGAGTATTACTGGTTTCGTTAAAATATCTTCAGTTGTTCAAAAATTAAATTCAAAGATACAAGTCAGTTATGTTTCCCACTGCTGCGACATTAACATATCTGAAGTGATTAAAACGATATGCTCCAGAAAAGAAAGTAAGTCGCATAATTACATTTATCTAGCCGTGTCTTTAAACATGGGGCTATGGGTGCAACTATTGTCTATGACATACCGACTATTCATAATAAATATGGAAAAACCACTGAATAATTGTTCATTAAAATATCTTAAAAGATCTACTCCGGACAAAGATATAATTTATTTAATTACAGAATCTCTTACAGAAAGTTCATTTTGAGTCAGGAAGATAAACACAGTCTGTCAATGATATATCATTGGCTGATATTTCATTACAATATCTTAAGAGGTTCAATGTTTACTACACACAATCAAAATTTTACTTGGCGTAGCTCTGAGGTTGATGCAGACAATAGCTCTCGTTATATGCTATAGAAAAGTTTAATTAAATTCTATCGAGCCTTTACCGAGTTATGGGTAATGCAAGGAAAAAATTAAGTGTTTGATTATGAATTTATGAGCGAGATCATGTCAATCATGGCCAATCTGTACTACTTTTGATTTAGATAATTGCATGATACAGTTGCATCTATCTTTCCATTTAGAAAATAATATGCGATAATATTGCTCCAAAATAAACTTATATACATGAGAGTACGAGGAACAAACATGGTTTTTATAATAACTTTAGACAGATGTCGTTTCTTTACCCAAACCTTGCATATTACAATACTGTTCAATAACCAGTGCAACGATGTACTGACTGATAACGTATCTCTGTTCTTACAATCATAATTCATAATATTTAAAATCAACTTTGTTGAGTGCAATAAATCTAGGAAAAACACATTTGAATATATTTCCAAACATTATTGGTTAGGAACGCTGCCACCGAATCTCATTTTAAAATAGTTTACAATAATTTTAAAATCAAATCAATAAGTGTAGGAAGTAATAAACAATTGTTCCAACACATTGATACAAATTGATGTATGCAGAACCAGTCTTACCAAATCAATAAGTGTAGGAAGTAATAAACAATTGTTCCAACACATTGATACAAATTGATGTATGCAGAACCAGTCTTACCAAATCAATAAGTGTAGGAAGTAATAAACAATTGTTCCAACACATTGATACAAATTGATGTATGCAGAACCAGTCTTACCAAATCAATAAGTGTAGGAAGTAATAAACAATTGTTCCAACACATTGATACAAATTGATGTATGCAGAACCAGTCTTACCAATGTCATGATAGTGATTTCTTTTGAGTAGGGAACATGTCATCTAATTTTAGAATCGAGAGTTGGGATTTTTATGTCTTCTTGCATTATTGTATTAGCCTGATAGTGTATTTCGGCCAGTACTATCGGGTATTTCGCAAGGCATAAGTAAAGATATAAGCAAAACAATGATAGTTATACGGTTGAAACTTGAAACTGATGAGTAAAAACTAAAAAGCAAAAACTGAAACCAAACCATGGAAACAACCATTCCCTACGCCCGTAAAAGTAAAACAAAACCAAAATCTTCACGAGGCGTGTGTGGGCTTTGTATCGGTGAGTAATTAACCAAAGTCGTACTACTTTTTTAAATTTTAGCGTACATAATCATGCGCGTTAAATAAAATCACTTACAATATCAGCATTTTATTAACATGATGATGCAGATAACATTTGCTTTGTTAGCAGTGGCCTATTTTTTAAAGTTGATATAATCGTGAAATGTTCAGAATTCGAACATTTTATTCTTCTTCCCCATGAACTTCAAAACTTCAAGTCTATACATTTTCAAGATAGGACGTTTTGATTCACAAGGTCTGAGACGGCCACTACTGCAATGTGTGTCCAGCCCACACAAGTTGTTTAATACATCTTTTCTTTCTGCTTTTCAGTAACGGTGACCATATTGGATTGCAGATTGTCAACAAATGTGTGACTTTGTATAAATCGGAAAGGCCTTGAATGTAAGATGTTTTATGTCAAATTGGGTAAAAAAAAATATGTTTTTGTAATAGCAGCCAAAACTAGTGACAGGTTATTTTGATCTACTTAAAAAAAATCCTTTCCAGAATGCTTTCTCTCAAAAGTCGTTTTTTAAACAATATTTATATTTTTAGCAATAGTAATCACATTTGTACAACTACCCTTCGCCACGTATAGTATACATATGAAGCTTGATTGAAACTTAATTATCATGCAAAAAGGAAATAACATTTTCAGTTCCAATGACTTTGTCCTTGGACCTAACATTTCCAAAATCAATCTACCACCGCCTCTACGCTTTGGAAAATTACACAACGAGATTACAAAACTTGGAAATCATACTAATACTGATGGACAAGCAGTCAGGCGGATGTATCAATTGTTATCTCCCTTACACCTTTGTTGAGGCGGAGGGGCAGGGAGTAAGTAGTATACAAAAATCTGGTCGATCTGGTATAAATTAATCAACATAATTTTGATGTTCGTTTCATATAAATCGGTCTCCAAAACTTTGCTTGTAAAAGTCGGCAGGGGAACTACCAAACTGGAGGATTCCAGATACTGTAGGAATGCTGGCTTAGCTCTGTCTACATTTTCGTGGTCTTTTCAACCTTCTCACCATTGTCTTCTCTTGTGTATTCTTCAAGTCCAATATCCTCTAAGAATTTTAGAATCGTTTCCACGTAGCATTCGGGATGTTTATGGAATATACCAACGTGTTTGGAATCCTCAAAGTGCTTAGTTACGCTATGAATATTGCGCATACGCCATTGCTTGCCAGTGGCCTCAATAACTTCCGGGTTACACACTGGGTCACTGAGAGAATACATCATTAGAGATGGGAGTTGCAGTTCATTGTCTTTAAACGAGTCCGAGGATCGTTTGTAATGACAAGATATTGATTTTTCAAAGACCCGAAAATATCCTTCAAGACATTTTCTCACAGAAGCTCGAATCATACGATTTTTTGTCAACGCTGCTGAAAATCCTTTCGGAATACCATCAAAATCAATGACGCTGTCAAATATTTGACCTCGAAGACCCTTTCGTATTGCATCATAACGATCCGGCGCGTTCTTCAGCTTAACCAGCATCTCTCCGTACACGTAACCCCCAACTGAAAGTCCGTGAACCATGATTGGTCGGCGAGGAGTTTTCGGGTCCTGTTCCAAATGGTCAAGGACATTCTGGACCACCTTTTGAATCTTGGTCGGTATTAGGATCTGATAAGGTTTTACCTGTAATTAGATGCAACTATTTATAATACATGTAATTTAGACAAATATTATCTCATTTTTATTTAACACAAGTGCATATATGGCAATCTTGCAGCCAGTTTGTCTGTGTGTGTGTGTGTGTGCTGGTAACAAGGAATTGGGGAGGGATTCAAAAAGTGTTTATTGGTCAAGGGACAGGTTTTGAAATGAGATGGAGCATGTGATAGCAATGACCTTGACCAAATTTATTGGACAGAATAAAAGGATATGGAAAGAAGCTATATTCCTTGTTACGCATGTAGTACTGGATCATCTAGTACTCTTGCTAGTCTTGATCAGCATCACAGGTAGCGATGCAATTAGTCCACATTTACCAGATTTTGTAAGTCATTAGTAGCTACATAGTTGCCGTTTCTAATATACTTAACCTGTGCTATCCATTTCATTTTCTTTGGAATATATGGGCTTTGATTTTCCAAAAAACACTTGAACTTCACACCGAATTTTTGACCTTCACTCTAGGCCCGATTCTCAAGTATCTAATAAAATCCACTGGCCTTCAAATTGTTGCACAAATACATAGGCCACTGGTCTTCTCAATTGGATAACTTATGGACTACTTAACCTCCAACCGGTTCTAGACCACTTAACCTCTGACCCTATGCCAACTGTCTGTACATTTGTAACGAATAAAAATAGAGTTTATTTCAGTGGCCATCAATACAGCATAACAAGGAAACCTACAAACAATTTAGTTAACCTCTGGACCAAGGTCATCAGCATTCACATTTTGTTTGTGAGAAACAAACTGGGTCATTGATCGTCCAATTAACTATTAGCAAACAGTCAGTCTCAGTGGCCGTCAAATATTGTATAACAGGGCAACCTGGGTCATTAAACTTTCTAACCTCTTCAAATCTACCAGCAAGCAGAAGGGAAGTTGTGTATTTAGAAAAGAACAAGGCTGAAATGCATTGTATAGTCAGACTGTCAAAGAAAGGAAACCTGGCTCTCTTTAAACATTGGCGAGGATTTATGCTGCTCAAAGTTCTCATCGAAATCATTTGGAAAGACAAGATTTCCATCGATGCAAATTGGGAAAAGAATAAGAATGCTTTTGCAGAGACTACATGCCACATCGCTACACAACGCAATATAATTGAACAATTTATGGAATGGCAAACACTCCTCTATATGACCTTTGTGGACGTTGAGGGGCCATTGATAGTTTGGACAGAGTACTAATCTGAAAGCTGATGCGTCATTGTGGAATCACGGGGAAGTTTATATTTCTAATTCAACAGTTATACAGCAATTCTACATGCCAAGTGATCCAAAGCTGGAAGCTCTAAAAAAAACTTCCAGGTCAAATTGGAGTCAGAGAGGGGCGCCTCCTTTGGTCAATGATCTTTTAGATGGTGTTAGACTGGAAAATAACGGCAACTGCTACGTAGAAATAAAATGTAATACAGTGGAATTTCACTTAACAGCAAGAAAACCAAGATTTTAAGATAATATGTGCCTAATATCCCACAAAAATCAGATCATGCAGGCCAAAACCAGCTGCCTGATAAAAAAACCCAGAAAAGAATGTATTTCATATTCACGCAGGGAAAACAAAAACAATAAAAACCAGCACTAAATAACACAGGAAAATACAACTGATGGATAAATTTAGAGGCAGTTGAACAGTTAACCTACCTAGGGAGTAATGTCTCTAACGATAGAGGGACTTAGCAACGCATCAAGAACTAAATTTGGAAGGTCATCATGACCCCTTTTTTAAAAAAAAAAAGATCCAATTCTTCAACACAAACACGATGACACGCTCTACGGCCCGCAGACCTAGAGGGTATAACAAATACATCCTCCTATTAAACAACAGTCCTTGGTGAAGAACTGCCTCCATTGTCTCTTCAACATCCAATGACCAGAGAGGATCCAAAACAACCTGTGGATAACAACCGGCCAATTACGTATTCACAAGGAAATCTCCAAAAGGTGGATCTGATATACTCCTACAAACAACATAACAAGACAGTTCCTAGAACAAAACTCTAGAGGCAAGAGAAAGGAAGAGAGACCAAGGTAGACCTGGCGCAAGTCGGTCGAGGTAGTCGTTAATGCTACCAAACAACCTGAAAAGAACAATCCTGAACATGCACTAGCGAGCCTTACTCAATGCCCTATGCTCCGAAGGCAGCGGGAAGGCAGAAGAAGAAAAATATGCAAATAAAATATGCACAAATCAGTCACAGATTAGAAACTGAATTAAACAGAGGAATATGTGGGAAAAGTCGATGAGCAATAACGAGCTACTTAATAACGATTTATACGTAGCAGTTATCTTCTTACGAATTCCAAAGTGCAATTGGTGATATTAATCAAAGGGCAGATAAAACAAATCTAACATAGAACAAGTTTATCAGAACAAGATCAACATATTGGTGAATTAGAGTCATCATTAACTAACTTAAACACTGAAGTGCAGACTAATACAACTGTTGATACTTAATCGTGTTCTAGAGTCCAAGCCGATAAATCAATTTACATGAAAAAATCTCTGGTTATATATGGGATTGTGGAAAGGAAATTTTTGTACTAGGTTCAAATCAAACAGAATAAGAAGAGTTATACTATAATGTCATTTTCTACCAAACCACTATGTACAATAATGCTTACAACAGAAAAGATCTTTCTAGAGTCAAATATGTTATTTTAGCAAAAATATTGCTAGAAAGACTGTTTAGTGTATGCCATTAATTTTTTGTTAGCTGATGGTATTGAACATATGATATCACTATCACGTTTACAATTGAGTGTCATAAGACTGCAGTTTGTTAAATATAACTGTTCTTGTTTCAACACTTATACACCGAAAAGTTGTATCAGTCATTAGCATTGTTACGGATATGTGATTAAATTGCTAGTGTTTAAGTTTTAAATTTATTACATTTCAGAATATTTTATCAGATTCAAAATTCTTTTTCGGTAATTAGATATTTTCTTTTACTAAATGTTTTTTTTTACAACGAAGTAGTATTATCATTTAGTTACCCTAGTTTGTCTTGCGCTGGCAACAATGTTAACTGGAAGTAAAAATATTTAGTCAATATCAGGGACATACTTTCTTTGCGTGATCACTGTGTGTAAACAACCATTTTATGATTGGTTCTTAAGTGGGGTTATACTGGCGGACGTGGCAAAGTTAGTGTAGTAAGAAACCACATGACCAATCTCGCGAGACTTGAAATGAGGTTTAGGGGTTTTAAATACGCAATCCTAATATTTTTCGGGCAGAGTCATTCAACACCTTGAAGGAACATAATGCATTTTTTTTTTAATTTGTTAATATGATTGTTTGTTCTTTGATTTTTGGATTTAATAATTTATTTCCCTGGAAACTCAACAAGTTGACTTTTTAAAATAAAAATTCTGAAAGATATTCATAGAAATTTATTCTGGAATTATCTGGAGACAAAGACTGTGATTCAAGTGAGGCATTGTTGTTATTTGTATATTATGAACATGATAGGACTTGTGTTTTCATTGTGTTTTCATTCTTGGAAGCAAAGTTAGGATTATATTCACAAACTGTAAGTCCTATTTTCCAATTTTACATTGTTGTCGAGGGAAATAAATTGTTTTGTTAAAATATACAAAGCTTGTTGGCTTTCACTCTTTTCTTTGTTACTGAGTACGAGCCCGTGTCACGTAACAGCATGCATAATTTTATTGCCTTATTCAGTTAAGATTGTAGTCAGACATAAGCAGTTTTCTCGTTGTACTGCAAAACGTAGCTTTATTTTCTTTTTCCTTGAATTAACTAAAAGGATATTTTCATCTATTATTATTATTGTTCTTGCAAATGAAATATAATTTATAAGTTTATAAAAATTATTTTCATTAGTACTTGTTTTGTTTTTGGAAGACCATTATTTTTTGCCATTTTTTGTTGCCTTTGTTCTCAAAGATGTATTCAGTTCAATATATGGTTCTAGCCGTTGTTCTCTTATCAAATACAACGGCACTACGTAACTTTTGAAGTTGTAATCCTATCTGATGATACACGGACTATAGTGATAGTGAATAATATGTCTGTTTTTATCGTAAATTTTAACTTCGCCACTTAGCTCGAAAATTCCCTTTATTAATCATCACTCCAAAAAAATAATATTTTTTTCCATTTGTTTTCTTAGTTCCTTGCCAGACAATACGAAGTTCTTATTCTTTCTTTGGTTGGAAACAACTGGCCCACGTATCAAGGTATGTAAATTATTGAAGTCTAGGTAAGTAAATATGACTTTGACTTTGGGGCATCAGTCTCCATTATTTATGTACATATTATTTTCCATAAGTTTGGTTTAATATCTTTAAGAAGTAGTTGTATTAATGAAATACTACTGATGAATCTGCTCGTACAAATCTATATTCATGTAAATGTTTATTAATCGAGTCCTTATCTTGAGTCATAATTAGTTTTATTTATTTCCAGTTACTTATAGTTTTTATTTATCTTCGAGGTTGAAAAAGAAAGTAGGCTGTAATTCACTTCTATCAGATTTTTTTATTTTTCATCAAGCAAAGTTTTGTGCCGTTCATATAGTATTATTTTTTTCAAGTTTTTCTGAAAAATTTCGACATAAAATTATTTGATTAGTATTTATCATTATTGTCAAGAATATTGTTGTCACTGGCTCCCATTTAGATCATAATTTGCTTCAACTTCTTTACAATGTTTGCTGTGATACAAAATTTTCTACTGGTTCAGAATTATTAAAAGAAATAATCCTTTCACTGTAGGTTTTACCGTTCATTCAACTACTTGTTTAAGTTTTTCAAACTTGATGGCGGCATTCTATTTCTTGTTTAGAGGTAAGACTCTTTAATTTCTATACTACAGGGTCTCACAAACATACTTGTCTGATTTTTAAAATCTCCGCCGTGAGATTAGGAATATGGCCTTATATTTAAAAAATCATACTTATATTCTGACATCGCATCATTTTTCCAACTGTCATATATCCTAGACTTCCAAAGTTCGATAACCAAAAATGTTTATATATATTTTAGAGCTATTTTGTTCCTTCCTTGTTTACGCCAATTGTTGACATTTGTTTATCTAATCAATAAACTGTCATATCCGAGATGTAAAGCGCTGTGTTACATCATCCAGATTTCTGGTTTCATTTGCAGAAATAACTTTCACATTCTTGTCATGAGAATTCGAATAAAAATTTTCCACTACCGATGGTTTTTTTTTATCAGAGTAGGTGGAAAGTATTTTTCTCCAATAATTCATTCACATTCTGGCTATAAAGTTCCGTTCCTTCAACGAACTGTTTATTCTAGTTTCTCTTTTTGAAGATACAAAGTAATCCTTTATTGTCTTTCATTCCTTACTTTAAATGAAATGATCGCATCATAATCACATACATGCTAAAAAAAACCTGTAGCAAATTGGTAAATCTTTTAAGTTGACACATTCATAGGATAAAATATTTGTTAAATTCAAATATTAAGCATATAAAACAAATGAAACACCAAGAAAAACAAAATTGATTCATTAATTCGACATGCTCACTATATATATATATATATATATATATATATAGTTAAGTTAGGTAGATAGATATATATATATATAGTTAGATAGATAGATGCCGGCCTATGTGTATGGGAATATAAGAGAACACGAACTAAATATATTGCTATTGAAATTGTACTACTGAAATAATTACTGCGTTAGCTAATTTAATAAGCTCGCAAGACCACTAAGATATAAAATACCCTTGATCCCCGAAAAACTCGTGCGAAAAAATAAAAAATACCCTTAAGAATCACGATCACTCATTAAAAAAACCCATCGAATCCCGAAAACACTAATTTTATTTATAAACAAATACAACTTGCACTGCATTTTGTACCGCATTTTTATTTATTCTTCTGAGAAAAATCACAAAACTATTTTGAAACTCTTCCTCAAAAATAAATTACGGAACAAATCTGTACCGTCATACACTAAATAGGTCGCAGAGAGATGCAAACTAAAATGTTTGCAGAAAAATGGTGTAAATATTTTTTTTAACTTGACATAAAAGCAATAATCTGTATCATGAGATAATATATTTGTACATGCAAGTTTGAGTGGGATAAACGTATAGTCAGAGCAAATCGTTACTCAATCGATGTAAAAGATACCAAAGATATACTGTAACGTGTCAAAAAGGGTTCCGAGTTACAGATTTTTCATTAGTGTCACTTGTTTGGAGATAAAAGTCTTTGACCTCGATATCAAATTAGCTTAGAATGTGCTGAAGATGTATCCTTAAATAACTTATTTGATATAGGTAATACATAACTCAGTATTCATCGAAATTTACAGTTCAATTGAAAGACCTTTTAAACATTACGAGGTCAATTATAGAACATTTTTTAAAAAAAACAACAGAAATACAATCAATGAAAAGCAAGTTACATTTACACCAGCACAAGGCGAATTAGTGTATAACTATTATTTAGTCAAAAAGGGAAACCTTTGGCATCAATCTTAAATAGTTTTTCACAGTTTGAATTTGCTTTCCCACACTGACGGTTATTTAAGTGGGCTAGTTGGCAACATAGACAATTTGTCAAGCATATTCACTAGAATACATATTTCCTTTTATTCTGGCAGTACAGTTGCTTACACAAATATTAAATGTTTTACAAATTAAACAATGAAAAAGAAAAACAAAAACAATGATTGAAGATATTATTCAATGAATGATCTATTGACACATTACACAAGCATTCGAGAAATTTTAATTCCATTCAGTAATGCCTGTGACGCATTTGGATGAGTAATGACAACTAAACATAGATACAAATTGGTCTTGGCGTAATCGTGAAATGGAAAGAATAATAAGAATCGGTAAATAGTTTGTAATTAGAAGAAAACATTTATCTCTTAATACATTTCGGGAGCACACAACGTAGATAGCAGTATCAAGTAGCCTGAACACCGAGTTTTTAAAAATCAGTTGATTTGGGAAGACTTTACACCATCGGGATGACGTGAAGACCAATATAACGTTCACAGAACGAGGACATCTACTTGATGTGTCCAAGCCCAATATGCACATTAAAAAGTAATAGTATGGTCAAAGAAGTCAGGTTATTTGTTTTTTACAATAGTTTCCGGGAGTCCTATGGTATTTTTTAAACGAGACTTTTCTGGACTAGAAAACATTTTCATTTATTTATCTCTCAGAAAACAATTTTTAAGGATGGATAATCCTTTTTTTATTTTTTTAAAAAAGTTTTTAAAATGTTTTAACGAGTTACCTAGTGATTTATTAAACAGATCATATTAGCTTGAAATGAGCAAATAACGAATGATTTTTTTTTCATCGAGTGGGTTATTGGTTATTCATTCCAAGCTATCAGATTTTTGTTTTTAATTTTGTGCTCACATGTATTGCTTAGCATGCTATGTAACGGATTTAAAGCAGATTTCTTACTGTATCCTTTGTAATAATGTCAGCGGTTTAATTTTTATGCTCTAGGGTATTTCGTGTACATTCACATAGTAAATTATTAGTAAGAATTCCCCTTATTAATTCAAGGTAAAACAGCACATCAAAAACAATTTTCAGAAAAAAATATGTATATCATTGTTATTGAATTGGATTCTTCTGTTTTCTGGGCGGTCATACTTACCAACCGACATCATAGCGTCAAACTATAATATGTCTAGCTTATAAGGACATCGAGGCGGTAGAGAAAATATTTATTGTTTTCACTCGAATAAGTTAGGACAAGTATTTCAGTTGGAAATTCCAGTCATTCACAGCCTGACATAAAGTTACATACTAACATCTACTTGTTTCAGTAGTACGGTGTCAACATCAATATCAGTTGGTGTTTTCATATTTCGTACTATATACATCATGTTAGTGTAAGCATTTGGAATTAATCATTTTTGTTTTCTTTGTTGTACGTAGGCAACAAAGTTGCGGAAAAAATCCTTACTGCATTCAGTCTAACAGGTGCTTTCACACTGTCAATATGACACCCCCGCCCCATGCTTTTTTTGGTACACAGCTAAATGGATAAACAAACACATACATTCAAAGTACATCAAATATCACAATTCAACTCGCCTGAATGGTCATTACATCAAAGCCCTTGCTGAGGTACATGTTGCCATATTTGTTCAGATGTCTTTTTTTCGCCAGCATCCATCCGAAAAGAAGCAACAATGGCCTCTCTTTTGTTGCTACGGTTGTGTCTGACCTATCCTTTTGCAACAACTGAAGGTTACTGTTTACGTGTTTGACCTTGAACCCAGGACCAGTGGACATGCATCGTATGAAATTGCAGACTCTCCAGCCCTTAAACAAAAATTGTATGTCATGACTACTATGAATGAGATTTCTCACAATTTTCGACATTCGAATAAAATTCATAAATATTTATCAACTCTTAATAAGGACCGACATACAACAAATAGCCCGAACATTTTTAAATACAAACCGTCATGGACGATAACCTAAAGTAAATATGTCCCGTTCCGGTTTATTTGCTCTGGGTAGCGTGTTTGTACATTAAAGCAGATATGGTCTACCGCTTCGTAGAAAAAGCCGGGGCCTAATTGTAGCAGTAGTGTATGGGTAATGTAGGCGATAGGCCCATAATGCTACAATTACACAATAATACTGCAGTGATGAAGAACGCCTTTTTACAAATAAATTTAACACACTGAGGTGTAAAAAGAAATATCCAGCACACCCAATATAATAAGAAGGAAGATGAAACGGACATAGCATCACATGACTGTGATCGTCTGTCTAGTTGTATGTACATTTTTTTTCATCCTTGAAATGATGAAAACACGTAGTGTGCAAGTTGAGATATTATGACAGAGTTCTTAGACTAAGATTAAATTTTTTTCTCATTAAAATTTTGCTAAACATTCCTGGTATGAATCAGTTTCTAAGAAATGCATAAAATGGTTTCTGTAAAACAGTGATCTATTCATTTTCTATCTGGCTTTTATCTATAACGTATACGCTGAATCGGGGTGTGGTGTAGGGGTGTGGGTGGTGACACATAGGTGGCATATGAGAAAACCACAACTTCTAAAATATAAGGCTACGTCACTAGGACATGGATTACATAGGACAAAATGTACATTCACAGCAAGAATAATCATTCGAACGTAATTTGAGATCATTTGGGTACATACATTAAACATTGTTTTAGGAGAGAACAATGACTCTCCACGAGTCTGCAAACATGAGAGAAAAAAATGTTATATCAGTATGGAAAATTTAATCTTCCACAAATGGTACAAAGTTTATGATATTTTGTTTTCATTATTACAGTAACAAACTTGGCAAATAGAAAAGTTTGCTACAATTGATGGCAAATAGGGTTTGTAACTTTCCAAACGATGGTTCGAGGTAATATAACGACTTTAGAAACATACCGTTTTCTTTGTGACATTAGGAACAAATAAATAACGGTATTGTTCTAATATGTAATTTTTATTGCAATGATTACATTTTCGTTCCTCAAACGGTGTATTTTCCCAACGACCGGATTCAACGGTAAGTCTGCGATTGAAGTTGTGAAATTTGTCCATGGAAAACACCGATTCGAGGTAACAATAATAAGTAGTATTCCATATTTAGTTTTTTTTTAAACACTGGTAAAAATTTCCCCTTGGATGATAAGGTTACCGACGATTGCCATTTCGGTATATGATACTCTTTTAAAAGTTTTATTATCACGAGCTTTGTTTCTATAGATTATTAATATATTCATAATATAGCATGTCAGGTGTCAGAACAGAGTGTTCTTTATGCTGTCCATCCATTTATCAATATCAAGATTAGCAATAGCCTCGTAAAAATTATTTGGTAAAGGAGTATATAGTTTATCCCATTTACCGTTGAGAATAGACATCTTCAATCTTATCATTAATGACTTGATAATAGACATCTTCAATCTTATCATTCATGATTTGATAATTATATCAATAAGTTTCCATCCATGGTTCTGAATAAAGCATATAAGAAAGAGCAAGTTTCCTCAGTTTCATTTGATATGAAAATTTTCAATAATTGTGGTATATTAAAATCACCAAATTTCACACCCGCATAGTAAAACGGGTAATATAAAATGATTGAAAAGTTGCAACTACAGGTCTATGGAATGAATGTTGTGTCTGATTTTCAGTAAAGTAGATGCAAGCCTGTCAAGTTTGATCATGGCTGAAATTAATAAATCTAACAAACCTTCAATCTGTAGAACAAGTAACACTCAAGTCTTTAAATTCAACACAGACGTCTATTATATTATCACCAATTGTAAATCTATGTATTATTTTTTTCTTGTTTCAAAACTCATAATCTTTGTCTCTGTCGAATTGATACAAAATTTTCATAGCGCTGAGTATTCGTAAACACATTGAAATTATATTGGAAAGAGTTTTCGTCAGTACCAAAAATAAGTGTCATCAGCGTAAAACAGTACAAAATTTTGCAGAAGACTGTGATAAAAAAAATATAACTACACACAAATGCACTCATTTACTAACATATTTTCTAAGTTATTTAGATACATGATAAATAAAATTGGAAAAAGATTTTCACCTCGCCTCATATCCTAACTATACTGTAACAAAGAGAATTGCTCTCTCGAATAAATGACACAAGATTTGATAACATGTTATATATTGTTCTAAATATTTTACCAACTACGTTATTGACTAATTTCGTCCACAGTCCTATCCTCCAAACAATTGTTTTATTTTAGTAGCACTTTCGACAATCCAAAAATAATTTTATATTGCAGGTTTTTAAATTTTCATTAAGACCACGAAGACAAAATATATGATCAGTAGTTGAATAACCTGGTCTGAATCAGGCTTGGTTCTCTTGAAGAACATCTTAAAAATATATGAATTCTTTTTTGAGAACAGATATTGTTACGTATATGTGATTAAATTGCTTGTGTTTAAGGTTTAAAATTCTTTTTATTTCATTTTTGTTTCATAGTATTTAATTGCAATGAATATTTTTTCGGATCCAGAATTCTTTTTTTTAATACTGAGATATATTCTTATAACAAAGTTTGTTTATTCAATACGAAGATGTATTACGTGAGAATTATTATTTAGTCTGTCTTACCCTGGTAACTGTGTCAACAGGAAGCTAAAATGATTGGTTAGTATCGGGGGCATACTTTCCTTACGCGATCCCTGTGTGTAGACAATCTTTTTATGATTGATTTTTAAGTGGGAACAAATTGGTCTACGTGATCAAACTAGTGTTGTAAGAGACCACATGACCAATCTTGCGACACTGGAAATGAGATTTTCGGATTTTAAATACGCAATCCTAATATATTTCGGGCAGAGTAATTTAACACCTTGAAGTAACAAGGTTTATTTTTTAAATTTGTTTCCAAGATTCTTTATTCTTCGTTTGAGTTTTGAATTTAATATATTCTCCTGGAAACTCAACAAGTTGACTTTTCTATAAAAATTCTGAAATATATTCATGGAAGTTTATTCTGAAATTATTCGGAAGCAAAGACTGATCAAGTGAGAAATTATTTATATTCGTATATTGGAATACATCTGACGTCATCGCCTTCCGTATTTGTTCGTCGTCAGGACTCGAACCTGGATTCTTATAGTACTATTTAGTGATAGGACTTGTGTTTTCATTCTTAGGTTCAAAGTTTGGATTATATTCATAGAATAAGTCCTATTTACCAATTTTTACATTGTTGTCTAGGGAAATAAATAATTTTGTTAAAATATACAAAATATACAAAGCATGTTGGCTTTCACGCTTTTCTTTGTTACTGAGCAAGAGCCCTTGTCATGTAACAATATAAAAAGTTTACTAAAGCAGTTTAAAATCGTGATACGTATATAATAAGGTGAGATTGGGAATGGTTCCCAATTTGCCCTTATACATTGGTTTGGTTATTCCTTCACATCAGGCGTTAGGAATAAGACCAGAATTAAATATTATATTTTAAAAATGACAAGTGCATATGCATGTCAGAGGTGCATTTTATAATATCGTTTAATACATTTTCATTCCACGGTGTTTTATTGTTCTCAAGAATTTTAATACAACTGATAATTTCTGACTCGGAAATTGCAGAATTAAGAATTTCATAGTTGTAAACTATTGCAATAATTAAGTCATCTTCAGAATAATTGTTTTCAATTTCGCTGACAGGATTTGTACCTTTTAAAGCTTCATAGAATTATTCGAGGTTAACATTTTGTTCCTCCGCCGCCTTACCTTATGTTATTTAGTATTTTCCTATGATTTGATATTTTTTATTTTCCACAAATGTGTGTTCAACTAGTTTTGCTATTTATATTACAGTTCATTTGTATTTTTTGCATCTTTTTCTTGCCTTAATAAGGTTTGTTTTATTTATATGCATTTGGTATTTGTTATGTATTTTTTTCCAAGGTGATACTATCTGCGGGCGTTTTGACATTTTACAAACGTGATTACTATTTCGAACAAAACATTTTGTCGCAGAATCATTAAAAATGAGGCGATCGATGAGTACATCCTGTTGGTATCATTTTTAATCGATGTGGTCTATACTAATCTGTGCATATCGGGTCTTCTTTAATATCTATTCAAGTTTGCCGGTAACAATATTTCTAATAAAATCATCCTTTTTATTTTCTTGCCATCGTTGATTTTGTGATGTTATTTTGTTGTCATAAAATAAAATTGTCATGGTTTTGTAGTAAAAACTAAAGCCAGTAATTAATAATGAGTGACTGTCAGTATAAAGTAGGTCAAAATTCTGGAGGTAAAACTTTACATATTTCAGAGCGTCAATACAGACGAAAGCATAGTCAATAAGATAAGGGTTTCGAAAAGTTCTCGAACCAACAATCACATCGTTACCACATTTACACACACACACACACACACACACACACACACATACACACTCTCTCTCTCTCTCTCTCTCTCTCTCTCTCTCTCTCTCTCTCTCTCTCTCTCTCTCTCTCTCTCTCTCTCTCTCTCTCTCTCTCTCTCTCTCTCTCTCGATATTCATTTATGTTTGGAGTTCTGGCATTAAAGTCTTCCATTAAAAAAAACGTACTTGCTGAAGTAGACTTAGTAGTAATTTCGGATGGGAACATTCATTTATTCTCTAGTATAAAGCCCTTGAATCAGATGAAACGTTGTAAATTTTAAACCAGTTTTCTCGACTTTAAACAGAAATATGTAATCTAAATCTGATTAAATGATATTTGTAAAGGAGAATTACAATTATTTACAAACTCCCAACCCGCCGTTCTTGCGGAGATATCTTTGCTCATTATTTTGACCAATAAGTATATATACGCGATTCAGTTGTATCAAATTGTTTAGCTTTGTATTACAGACACAAAAATATTATTCTTGGATATTTTTTAACAGAAATTATTGCACAAAAGTTTAATTTTAAGACAGAAACATTGAAAGATACGCATTTGATATCTTTCTTGGATATAAATGACAGACCCGAATTTCGGGTTGTATTTGGCATTGATGTTTAGTCATCACGATTTTCATTTAAACAGTCGGTGTACTTCTAAATGGTAATTAATGCTCTAGACCTTGCCTGACATTAAACTCGCATAATATGTCACATACATTCACCTTTCTCATTGTTGATATGCACTAGATGATCAATAAGCTTCTGAGATGTGAATAATATGCGTACTTATAGGCATGGGGAAAACTTATTAGGCTGTATTAGTGCACGAGAGTAGGTTAGAGAGCATCATCCTTGTACACGCCATTAGCTTAAACCGGTTAAATCCAGTGTAAGCCATAGCTACGTCTGCAATTTCAACTCTCGTATCTCTATACGAGATCATTTTTAGACGGTCATATTTAACCAAAACCAGAACCCAGGTCCATAGAACGAATTCGCTATTTTTAATTAACGTCAGGGTTTTGTTTTTTAAAAATATTTTTTAAATCTAAGAAAGGAATGAAAATGATAATTAAAATGTATATAAAAAGTATTTAATTGTATCTACTTGTGTAAATGAATTAAAAAAGGGACACGCAAGTTTTGGAAGTCATTTAACAGAGTATTATTTCAAAAACAAAAAACCGTGGAAAAGTTAACCACAACAAAAATACTGTACAATTTTTAGCACCTTCAACAAGAGTACAACCTTTCTTCTGATGTAGTGATTTTCTTAAATATGAAGTTAGTCCGGGATGACAGGTCTCGAGCCAAAGGGAATATGCAATCGGATCGATGCCAAGGGACTTGAGTTGGCATTGTTTATTATTATAGATTATGCGAAACTACAGCGTACTTTAAATATTTAAATACATTTTCGTGTCATGCAATTTAAGTCATATAGAGACAATTTACATTAAAATAATTTAGATTAATTTTTTTTCTTTTCGAAATGAAGACGTCTATAATCAATGAACCAATGCTAAAACAAGATAAATCCATATTTAATTCATCTTCCAATAGTCCTACAATTAATGTAGAAGTATGAATCATCACAATGTACAAAAAAAAAATCAAAAGTTCAAGAGTTAGAGATCCCTGTTAACAGAAACGTATATGCGCATAATTTGTTAAGTGGTAAAATTTAAGAAAAAGCACATCTATCTTTATGATGGCTGCATGAAAAAAATTAAGCAATATAAAAGTAAAGACCTAAACATTCAATGAATAACATGAGAATAGATATTAGGTGTTACCAATCCAGATTTGTATCATTTATTTGCCTATTTTTTTTCTTATACTTAAAAATACGTTCAAAAAGATTAGGAGAACAATTGGACGATTTTGTTCAAAGAAAGTACAATTATATTTGAAAATTAGACTTGTTCTGAGACACATTCAGAAGCGTGAACAAGCTGTATATGAAAACTATTTAAAAAAAGCCTTAAATATATTTAATAGAGGCGAAATGGATACTGTCACTTAACATTTGTTTATTACATATTGAACAGGAAAAATTTCAACAGACAAAAGCGAAACATCAAGACAGTTTTTTAATATTGCACCTTCATGTATCAAGCGATTAGAGGAAGCTTATAGGTAGATTTGCCTGAATGGATTAAAATTTAAACAGTTTCTGTTCATGTAAAAAATAAAATTTGCATTCAATACTTCTATGCTTGGAGCTCTTTGTTAAGTACATCCAATAATCATGTGCATATACGATTAAAGTAATATGTATATATGGCCTAATCAAAATGAATATTGGAGACATAGAAGAACTAAAAAAAACCCACAATGAATCTGAAATATTCGTAAATGTCTTTGAAATGTTGGAAACGATAGACGTCGATATGAACAGCAATGTGCAACGAAACGCAACGTAAGGAAACCATATCAATCCTGTTAAAACAAGAAGTAAATAGGGACATATTCGTAGTCAAGTGTTTTACGCTCTGTGCAAATTTGTGGCCGAGTGGTCTAAAGCGCTATCCGTTACGGATCACTGCCATCTCACCTCAGTCTGCGTGGGTTCGAGTCTAAGATTCGGCGAATCTGGATATGTGAGAAAGCTTGCCAGTAGCTTTTCGTGGGTCGGTGGTTCTTTCCGCGGATTTCGCGGTTTCTTCCTCCACCATTATTACTGGCCGCCATGTATCGTGCTGTAAAATGGCGTTAAGCCCCAGAACAACAACAACTACTACTGTGCAAATTTTAACTGCATTTGTACTAAGTTCTTTATGCTGCTGAACTCTTTCTTATTTAGATCCATCCCGATCCAATAATTGACAAAAAAAGGTAAAGGTGCTTCCCGCAAGTGTTAAGACCATTGGATATTGCTTCTATAATCACAATGGCTGATGTGGCTATTACCTATATTAATATATTCTGCAAAACATTTGCAATTTGCGAGTAAAAGAATTGATGGTGCCTATATGTTTCAATTTTAAACTTCTAGAATGTTTCCCAGGCTCTTTATTATCGTCCTTAAAATTGAAGATATTTTCTTCCAATTAGAACGTCTTTGATTCTTGTAAACGAAAGTAATACTCTGTGTTGTGTTCAAACTTCACTGTACTAGTAAAATGTTGTTTTATTACCTTTTCCTCCGTACAAATTTATATATAACTGAATGTATCACCATTCTTAACAGGAAAATTTTACAAAAATAGTATATAGTAGTTATTTTGTCCTTTGAATGGCATAATACCGTAAAGAATCCATATTGTGTAGTTTGTGTCATGCAAAATAGATGGTGCAAAGTTTATATCAAACTGTTAACCAATGTCTGGGGTCATATTTCCAAGGACCATTTTCTATCTTAGTTGACAATAGGAAAGCTCTTAGGTGCTAATGATATTATTTGATAATGCGTTTCCTCTTCTTGCATACAATTCAATGCCGTTAAGGATACTCCTAATTCGGTACTACACGAAAGATCGATTGAAAAACAATATGCATCCAGAATTTTCTTTTCTTTCAATTTTGAATGCATTTATTTATGTTGTATGAGTTTAGCTTGAGTTGAGATTCAAACATTCAATAATTTCTTCTATTAGATACTCTTTTTTTCTCTTAACTTCACATTGTTAGAATCGTTCAGTATTTATCGATATTGAACACCTTCATATTGTACTCATCGCGTTCAATTCATACTTAATGAACGTGAATAAAAAAAAAACTTTTCTAACGTAAACAATTTTTTATGAATGAACTAAAGCTGATATTTCATGAACTGTCACATACCAGAAAATGTTTCATAGACAGACACAAAAAACTGCTCTGGCACATTCAGCGTTAACTTTTTTGATACAATGTTTCAAATTTAGGCCTCGATATAGAGACCTACAGGATCCTCATAATAACACAGTTAAACACAAACTGTCTTTCTTTAGCTGGTAATAAAAATGGCAAAAAATATACTTACAATTTTTCATCCTGAAATTCCTAAAAGAATATACTTTCGTAGTTCTGCAAATCCGAATTATTTGAGCCATGTCGTGGGTTCTCAAGGTTGAATACACATTTCAAAATTGTACTGTAAGTTCGAGTTTTATATTTCAAGTGCAGTTAAGTCCTTCTTACTGCACTCAAAAGAAAAAAAAAAACATTAAATTCCATAGCCTCTTTTCGGAGAACAAAATGAACATAATGATTAACAGTTACGAGATTAAAGATTTTATTTAATCTGCTGCTGACTCAACTAGAAACTCAAATGTGCCTAAATATGCCGCTGATAACTGCATAGATATATGCTGCCCGGAAAGTCACCATGGAAGTCTTATGAACTTTCGAGACAACGGATAGTGTAAAAAAACAAGTTCACAATGATTGAGTCCTTTAATTGTACCAATCAGAAGAGGGTACATCCGTATTTGTATACGGATATTTGAAATAATGCAAGAATTTTATGTACTCACGTTTCTGATCTATATTAAAACATGAGAAAATTAAATGATATAACGGGCAACAATCAAATGGAACTATGAGAAAAATAAGCCTCCCTATTTCAAAAACAAGCCAAGTCCAACTTACCATTCTATATCTCGCGCAATTTCTTCATTCTCTTCCCCTAATGCCGACTATTCACTTGTCTATAGTTAAGGGCGGTAATGTTCAACTATTTTTTTTTTCACTATTGTCTTCTTGCCCTTCGTCAAAGGATGAGGAAATATAATCCAATTCCGGTTCATGTTCGCTCTGTCACAACCAAAAGCAATGTTGCTAGCCAACTTGGGGTTTCAATTGTGATGTTACAAGCTTGCGCTTGCATATCGGGTTGTTTACAACAAAAAAAATCACTTATTTCAGTAGACGTCGCATTTTGGTGGTATTTAAATAGCCATATCTCCTAATCCAGTAAAGAATTTTAGTTCTGTCTTCGCAATGTACGTGAAGTGACTAAAATTACCATATATCATTCAGGTTATACCTTTAAATAAAGATGTGAAATCTAATAATGCTGACTTTGAAGTGACTAATATTTGCAATTCTGAAATTTTAGACGTTCTGTACCAGATACATTCTCATCTGTCGACACGAGAGATGAACGAACTGAACAACACAATAATATGAACATTTCCAGATATTCCAACAAGAACAAATAAGATCTTCTAAAACGTTAAAATACTAAATTAAACGCATTTACACCAATATCCCTACAGGATAATCCTCTCAAACAAGACTATCTGAAGAAAGAACAAGTTTAGTATTTGCTAAAGATATCATCAAGCCAAGTAAGTAAATGGTATTCAACTTGCATTGTAGCGCCGAGACCAGATACGACTTTACTTATGTGTACTGATTACAGAAAAAGTAAACAGTGTCACTAAGACAGATTCGTTTCCAATTCATAGAATCGATGACTGCATTGACAAGATTGGAAATAAGTTTGAGCTTTTAAAAAATACTTGCAAATTCCACTAACGGAGTTTTCCAACTGTTTCAATTAAGTTTTTATCAGTAATCTCTTGGTATGTTCCATCTGCAATTGATATCTTCAGTTTCTGTTTGCTCTCTTCGTTTTGGAGTTTTTCGTTTGTTTTTTTTTATTTCAATACATCTCAGTTTTTATCTAGCTGCTTTATGTTCATTTTTTGATTATTTTAATAGCGTTTAAGTTCTATTATTCTTATACAACTCAAAGTGGTGAGGCTGAAAGAAACAAACTTTGATTATTAGCTTCAATGCATAGCATGAAGATGAGGCAACAGATGCAAAAGACGAAATACAGGTTGACGATACTGCAAGTCTTGCTAGTGTTTGTGTGGGTTATGTATGACTCAACGTTATTTTTTGCACACATGGCTATACAATACGGCCAGTATATCTGACAGAGTAAGAGTCAGGGAGACCGCGGTAAGAATCGCTGTACATGAGTAGATACCGGCATGCTTTTCATATACTCACGTTGGACGAGGTGGGATTCGAATCAACTCAAACAGCACAGTATACTGAATACAGTATATTAAGACGCCTGCTCTTGTAAATTATATAATTAATCGGTCAGAGAAATATCTTTCCACCACCGAGTGGCCATGATAAACAAAATTACTTAAATCTTAGAAAGCTATGAACGGAGACGTAAATACAAATACCATAATTCCTAATTTCCTTTCCATAGTAGTAGGAGAAAGTAAGAATCCGAGCTCAACAACCCCCTCCAGACCTCCAAACAAATACAAAATACCTAGGTAACGTAATAGAAAACCTATTGCAATCAATAATTGCGTTAAGAATCCGAGCTCAACAAATACAAAATACCTAGGTAACGTAATAGATCACCTGTTGCAATCAATAATTGCGTTAAGAATCCGAGCTCAACAACCCCTCTAGACCTCCAAACAAATACAATAGAACACCTGTTGCAAAATACCTAGGTAACAGGTAAAATTTAATTACGTGATCTTTCAGAATAAGCAAAATGATGTGTCAGACTCAATCTTCCAAATCATTACGATTTAGCAGAGCGTGGCGATTGTGGACTAAATTACGCATTAGAATTCCAGTAAGGTAAGTGGTATTATATAAAATTTTATGTTATATCATACTTCTTTTGATAATCTTTCTCATATTTGCTGATCCTCATGGGTAGAATATCTGTTAACATGTTATCAATAATACGAAATTCACGTATTAAATCGTCCATATTATATTTTACTCCTCGTAGGTAAGATCTTATTTGATCAAGTAGTTTTTTGTAAGTTATAATTGATGTTAAGCAGCCGTGCTTTTTTATCAAAATTTTAGGTTCAACTTTTTTACAAGCTGCTGTAAGAGAAACACCAACACCGGATATGATTAACAAAAACGGGTTTAATGATATACCACTTGAAATTATGCCAGAACTAGTCATTAACAAGGGTAGATATGATATTACTCGAAGTATTTTGGTATAATATTTGTAACATTTTTTAACGCACTAAAGTTTTTTGTGATAATATTTGTAGTATTGTATTAGTGCGTCAACATCCTGTCCTGGAATATCTTTTGAAATATGATTGAAATCAACTATACTTTTTTTCATTATAATATTTGTTCACATAATCTCAGGCTTGATTAAGTAACTAGTTGAGGTGTTTCAGCCACAAATTCCAGACAATACCAATATGACACAGCAGTTAATTTTTTGTCATCTGCTATTAGCATAAAAGTTTCTTCAACATCTCTGTTTAACACAATAGACACGGTTCCAGAGAAATTATCAGTCGAGTGACGCCATGGAAATAAGGTAAATATATTAAACTTTGCACTGCTAATCACGGACAATCTATACACCCCAGTGACTTCTGCAGTATGTTTGAGAGTTATTTTGCGGCGACCAAGTAGACATTCCAGAAGCAACAGTATAGACAATATTTTTAATCTGCTTGTGAAGAATTTTAATCATACTTGTTTTCTCAACAATACTAGGAATTCCACTAATAATATCGTTGAGTTTTGTTTTAATATTATCGAGTGTAATATCAACAGATGGCGGACTTCCAAAAAATTCGTTATTGGTTTTGTTTATGTTTCTGCGAAAATTTAAAAACGTGGTGATGTGATTAGTAAAATCAGTTTTGAACTTGGTGATTTCATTGTTGATATCATCAACATATTTCTTTGTTACAGCATCAAAATCAGATTCTGGTGTTCTAAGATTATTGATGCCATTATTGTTCATGTTGAGAAATGCACGCATTATACCGCCATGCGCCGACACGTACTTTGATTCCTGATCATCAACATATTTCTTAGTAGCAGCGTCATTATCCTCAGTTGGGTTTCCAAGGTATGTGATCTTGTTCTGGTTCATAACAATGTTTCCCGTAAATAAATCACCTGCTTTTTTAACATAATCGTTAACTGACCTACCCGAATCTTCTATCTTACCTTGATTATTAAAAGTAGCAATATTATTAGCAACTGCAGTAGGATTTCGTACTAGTACATCTGATAGTTGTACATTACTCGTCTTTAATCGTCCTTGTTTGTCCTGGAAAACTACAACTTCATTTGGATCTACACTTGCAACGTTTAACAAATTGTTGATTTCATTTTTGAGCTTATCAAGAGTCGCATACTTGGATAAGTCACCCTGGTAACCTTCTGTTAATAAATCTACTGCTAATGTTCCAAATTTTGTATAGTAGCTCATTATACATACCGTTCTACACAAAATTGTTGGATTAATATAACATAAAATTATACGATGGCGAAGATAATAAACTTTGACACCGAGCGATTGGTGAAGCATAAACATAACAATGAACTTCCAGACTGTCATTATCTTATTGTTGGGAGAACTGGATCTGGTAAAACAAATTTGTTATTAAATCTTTTACTCAATAATAACTTTAACTATGATAAGGTGTATATTTACACCATCAACCCCCAACAAGACAAATACGAGTTACTAAGTGAGTATAATGATAAACTTCGTGATGAACTTGGCATTGGTGATGATATATTTTTGATAAAACAACCAGAAGAACTCGTTCCAGTGAATGAACTCGATTCGTCAGAGCATAAGATAATCGTCTTTGATGATATTCCGCTAAACAATGAGGAAATGAAGAAGATTAGATCATATTTTTCACTATCACGTAATAAAAGATGTAATTCTGTTTATCTTGCCCAAGGTTTTTATAATGTTGATAGGTTTATTAGGCGAAATACGGGTTGTTTCATATTATTTCCCGGACTAGATAATGTGGATGTGAGAAATATTGCAAACTAACAATGTGGTGATGTTACAAAAGATAAATTTATCGAATTATATCATCGAGCAACTAAAGATCGATATAGTTTCTTTTTTCATTTGACAAGCTAGCGCGTGATCCAACCAAGATGTTTCGTTGTTGCCTTGAGACGTTTCTATGATATAATTTTGTAAAGCGTATAAAAATAATGGACAAACATCAACAGAAAATCGAATTACTAAAAAAGTTTCTCGAAACTCGAGCGGCTTTTAAGAAAAAGGTGGAAGAAGCTCGACGTGGACAAGTTCAAGCAGAAGAAGAAAGAACCAAATTTTTCAAACCTGTTACAGAGGCAATGCTTGGCAAGCAGCCAGAAATACAAACATCATCTCCAGAAGAACTAGCAAAAATGAAAGAAAAGGGTTTGTTTTGTTTACTTGGAGAAAGATCAAAAGAAGAAAATAAAAAAATTGCAGAAGAACTTGTAAGAGACATTGTTGATCCTATTGCACGACAGGTTGAATTTGATAGATTAATAAACAACCCTCTTGCACTTCAGCAAGCTATAACAACAAAGGCTGTTAATCCCGACGAGTTAAGGAGGTTAATAGAAAAAGTGTCAGAACAAACTGAGGAATTAGCTGAGAAACAAAAAACGTTACAAGAAAGTATGATAAAAATAATGCCTCTTGAGGATACTATCATATTTTATAGAAAGAAAGCTAGGGTAGAAATAGACGATTCTGAGTATAACGAGTTTATGGAAAAATATGATATCACTAATATTAATAGTATTCGAGATTGGCCAAAAGAAAAGTATGATAATTTGATTGAAAAATTAAAAAGAATTATAGAAAATGGTTTACGTGTTGATGAAGAAATTAAAGATCAAAAAGATAAAAAGAATTTTCTATTATTATTTGATCAGATAAGAGATGGAATTATAGCTGAAAATTTTTTTAAAACATCAAAACGATATCGAAATAAACCAGGAGGTTATAGAAAAGGTTGGGATTTTAAAAGATTGTTTGATAGATACGAAGATGTTCGAGATAAAAGATTACCGGAAGAAAGAACTGGAGGTGGAGTTAAAGTTTTTACATCAAACGCAGACATAGTCGATCGGCTAATGCTATTGATATCCTCTAAAGAAGCTGGTAATGAAAGTGTAGAGATTGATAATGAAATTATTGATATACTTGATCATCTAAGATCGAGTGGATTACTAACATCATCCGAGTACGAAATTTTACACCGCGATCTTATCTAAAATATTAGTATAATGCAAACAACATTATTGCTTGATTCATCACAAATAACAGGAAACAGCGCGAATTTTACAGTAAATTACAACCCACCAATAGAACTAGATCCTGCAAAACAGTATGAGATTGGATTAATTTCTTGTACTTGTTGGAACGCCATGCCGAATATTAGAACTGGGATTAATGATGAAATTTTAATCGTTAATGTTAAACAATCTCCAACATCACAAAAAGAGTTTATTGATATACAATACAAACTACAGATTCCACAAGGAGCTTATAACATTACTGATCTAAACAGAACAATAAAAGAGCTTCTAACAAAAGCTGGTGGGAATGCTGATAATTTCGAATTAGCGGCGAATTATAACACCTTACGAGCTAGGATAACAGTGAAAAGAAATATGAAAGTCTTCTTTGAAGAAAGAAGTTTTGGAAAGATGTTAGGTTTTACTAGAGTTTTATACTATACCACCGGTGAAGATAAATCTTTGACATTTGATGGAGAACTACCAGTAGATATTACAGAAGTAAATACAATACTCATCAATTGCTCTATCGCATCTGGATCTTATACGTCAAAAGGCAACCGCGGGCAAACGATCTACAGTTTCTCACCAGAAGTCCCACCAGGTTCTCTCATGCAAATCAATCCCCGACAGATTATCTACTATCCAATAACACCTGAGAATCAAATTACAAGCATTACAATGCAACTCACAGACCAATCTGGACGACAAATAGACGTGAACAACGAGATAGTCACGTATTACTTACACCTACGCACTGCCTAGGCATGTGATTTTGTGTACATAATTTTATAAAATGAGACGAAGAAAAGTTTATCGAAGAAAAATCGTAGGTGGATTTTTTGGAAATATATTTACAACAATTGCAGAGAATATTCCAGGAATCGCGCGTAAAGTAGCGCCCATTGCACTTGACGCCGGTAAAGCTTTCGCGACAGGGGCGGCATCTTCAACAGGCACTGCAGTAGGGCAAAAGATTGCTGATAAGATTAAAGGACCTTCAACAACACCTACGGTGTCGGAAATAAAACGAGTAATATCAGATATTGCGCCAACAGAAGAAACAAAACGAGCTATGATAGCTACAACAAAAAAATTATTGTCGCCGAGTGGTGAAGAAATAGTACGTAAACTTGTAAAGAAAACAAAACCGATGACCCCTGCTGCCTTTTAATTTTGTGTAACGATTATAAAATAAATGTCAGCTAAAAACTATCTCGATCTTGCAGAAGAAATTGATACTGACGATGCTGTAACAGAATTAGAGTATGTCGAGTATCTCGATGAGAACTCGAACGAACCGAATAAAACTGGGGTTAGAACTTTTAACACAAGAGACGAGGACGTGTTTCTACTACCCCATAAGGCAATGTTAGAAGTGCGTGGCCAAATATTAACTATGATAGGTGGTGATATTGCAGCTGATGCAGAAATCGCTCTCGTCAATAATGGTTGGAGCTTGTTTAAGAGTGCACGATACCAACTGGCCAATCAAACCGTAGAAGATATTTCGATGCACTTACCCATAGCGAGTACAATACTAAACATCGTTTCGTTTAGCGATGACTATTCCAGATCAATAGCCACAAATATGATGTGGTTCAAAGATACCTCATTAGGTACAGCTGTTTCGAGTGAGTTTCGTACTGGTGCTGGTAATCCTGCTGCAAATAACAATAATCTCATCGCCAATCCTGCTGCTAATGATGCCGCTGCGATAGGTGATTCGATAAGATTAGCCGTTACAAATATAAGACGACAACAATATAACGAGGGATTTGCTAAACGAAAAGCGTTTGCCGCAGAATCTCGCCAAATAACGATGATGCTTCCGTTAAGTACAATCTTTGGATTTTGCCGTGATTATAACAAAGTGTTTCGAGGAATAAAACATACGCTTATATTAGATCGAGCTGATCAAAACGATTGTATAATACACGCCGGTGGAGTGGCTGAGGGACAGTTTTCTATTACAAGATTAGCACTGTAGATGCCTCGGGTTGTCCCTTCATTAGCTAAAATGATGGAGCTCGAATCTTTACTAGCCACATTTACAAAAAAGATACACTTTCAACAGAACAGGATTTATCAAACAGCCATTCCCAACGCGACTGATTACACGTGGCGTGTAACGACCACGCCCAGCGAACAACTACCGCGACACTTGTTCGTCGTATTTCAACGACAAGCACGTCGTAACAATCAGGAAATAAACAACTCCGTATTCGATAACCCAGACGTTAGACGAATATTTGTGCAGTTTAAAATTC